>CM061042.1:65752434-66085418 GCA_030762985.1 Adelphocoris suturalis | reverse complement strand
GGAGAAAAGTTTCCAATCTGGCTAGGGAGGATGAAAATTTAGAAGAAAAGCCATAGATGGACCTTATTATAGGAAAATTTCTGATAAAATTGGCAAAATTCCATCATCGACAGGTTACAAAGTAGGTTTTAAAACTAAAAATAGTCTTAAAGCATTACTAGAATCCGTTAAGGACAAAATCAATGTTCAGGATAAAATTGAGGTTTATAAACTAAAATATTCTTGTGGCTACGAATATTGCGATCAAACTGGTAGGAAATTCAGGGAAAGAATATAAGAGCATCAGGAGGATTTCAGGGAAAATAGGGGTAAGTCTACATTTGCGAAAAATCTTATGGAATCCAATCATTTCTTCATTTTGTGCAAATGGGGGTATGTTGAAAGTATTCGAAAATTTCGAAATTATCAAAAGTTACAGATCTGATAAATGTTTAAATGAGAATAAACCTCGATATATTTCACCACTGATAGGTCCATTTCTATAAAACTTGGAATTATCCCTTCACACTGTGGAAACCATACGTAGTTATTTCACCCCCTTTCACTTCATCTGATTAGCTATAATCCCCCTTCACATTGTTTGCACTCAATTGGTTGTACCTCCTGCCCCTTTCCTTTCTCTTGACCAATGGGATTCAATCTCCCTTCACCTGTGACTATAAAAGCTGTGTCCTTTCTCATGCGTTTGCAGTTGTTGTTACTGATGATGGCCTAATCATCGAAATCGATTTAACATTGTAACTCTTTATTTTTTCGTGGAAATAGACAAAGTGTTTTCACTAACTTCCGTTTTTTCTGTTACTCACGTTTCGATACACTCAGCAATTGCCTATGTCTACTAATTACTGATATCACACCTGACGAGAATTTCACCCTGAGCCCTGTTTAATAGTACGAGGTGAGTATAATATAGGAGCTTGGGTGTGCTGGGAAAATATTCGACAGTTGGATAATGTCAACTTTCTTTTCACTCATTTTAGTTAACAATAATTTTTTGATGATGTGTCACTATTGTTCTGAAAACTACCAACACATTACCTACCAAAATACCTAGGTTTGTATCACCATGTATCTTTATTTTAATATACATGTAAACTGTGTTATAAGACCACTAGGTGAGCACACTACAATCAAATATTATGATTTGCCAAAGAGACAAATCGAACTTTTCTGAAATGTATTCATAAACTATGTCTTACATTATAGTTCTTCCTTTGGAAATTGATTCGATCCAATTTGTGGTCAACATTTCTTCCAAGGAAGGAACACGTCACATGGTTTTTGAAGTTGGCTTGGGTATGCATCATTAAAAATGAATCAACTCGTTCTTTCCTAGCAATTATAAAACTCTAATTTGAATAATAAAATTATAATCTAGGAAAGTGTGTATACCATGTAAGTTATCCATTCAACTCACCAAAATAAGTGAGTTCTCACAACTAAGAATTTGATTGTTAATAATAAATATTAATCAAAATTACAACTTAACGTAATGTATAACATTCATTGCTTACCAGACGAACCACCAACCCAACGTATTTAATTTGACAATAAATGTAAGTTTTACAACACTTGTTACCTTCCTATAACATGAGCCAGAAGGACTTTGCGGTTTGCACAAGCAGCTGCCAATTGCGTCCCATCAGCAGACCAGGCTATGCTGTACAGGCTCCCTGTGTCTGGCTTATCCAAATAGTAGGACCACTGAAAGAATAAGAAATATATATTTATATTCAAGGGAAGAATGAAATATTTAAAATCATTTCTGAAAACATCATCATACAATATCTCTATTTGAAAAAAACATTGAAACCATTTCCCAAATGATGTCGATATCAATAAGTTGTAAAATTTTGCGAATTTTGTCAACAAAAATGGATTCGACTGGTTCGAGAATTTTGACATTCATTTGTCATCTCACTTCCTAGCGCTTAAAATTCTCCATTTACCAAGTTTATATTCAATTATTGTGTCATGAGGCTCACAAAGGTATTGAATCCGTATTTAAGGTTAAACATAAAATACCCTAAACCCAGGGTTGCCGTTTCCACCGCAATTCCGGTAGATCTACCGGTATTTCACTTTTTCTACCGGGCTACCGGTTTGAAGCTTAAACCTACCGGGATTTAGAATACTGAGCAAAATCCAAGGCAAAACCTTTCACAAAGATAAACTAGAACACATTCTCTGTATTCTTTCTACCATTTCCATGGTACGTACCAACTTACCAGTTTCGTCCATGTGTATTCTGTGGTCAACTTGGGCTTTTGGTATTACGTCAATATGGCGCATTTTAGGTTTTTATAATTTATTAATTAGTATTACCTAGGTACATGAATTTTACTTGCTCAGTGCTCCCATCTTTTGTTTGCCTTCGCCTCGTTGTTCACAGTGGTTACTTACTGTGCTTATTCATCTTGTGTTTTATTCTCTAGCATAAAGATCGGCGTGGTCTCAATTTCCGATCTTCAACATCAGTTTAACGGTACAGGTAAACTAGTTTCCATTTCCCTATAAATATACTACCTACATTTATTTACATATCTGCTGGTTGCAGCTTCTTGTTAACTATTTAGTTATATAACTCTTATTGCTTCCGATTCTTCCAAGGTAGTAGAAACGTTGGAAAGAACCTTCCTACCTACTTGTGGACACATAAATTCAAATGTTACCTACAGATTAAACCTACTGAGTTCGATAGTTACTGATGTGCTTCGTAAACCCAATATTATACCCTGTCATTTTATCTATTTGATAATGACGTGCCTACCTACTACTACTTTTTTATGGCTGAAATTATGAGTACCCTGATTTGGTCCATACTAAAAGGAAAAATAGTACTGTGGATTCGACCCAGAAGATTTCATAGTCGACCGTATGAGAGTTTTAGCCTATAATGCAACCCTAGAGTAATATTGTATTCAATTGATAAAGTATTAGCTAAGTCATAGTTCGTTCAAAAAACTACCGGGAAATCTACCGAATTCCCGAAATTGTAATACTGGAACCTACCGGTTTTCTTGACCAGATCTACCGAAATACAGTGTTGGGCTGGCGGCAACACTGCCTAAACCTAAACCATACTCATATTTAGTGTATTTCTACTAGTTTTTGAATAAAAATGCTGATGTACAATGAGTCTGCCGTATTAAATTTATCATTCGGACATTTAAGGAACTTATTAGCAATATATTATATTATTATATACTATTTTATTTGATACACCTTGCCCTCGTTCACCGCTGTTTTTTTTTTTTTTTAATTATTGGGCTCAGTTTACTATCGTCGTTATGCTTTATGTTTACTAGTAAATGCTATGTACTATTATAAATTTAATATATTACGATAAATTTTATCACTTAAAAATAAACGTTCAATGTCTTTTAAAAATTCTATGACCCTTACAACTGATACCGTTTTCATTGCGAAAATCAACAACCTCGATATTTTCAATCGGTTGTTAGTGGCTGCTCAATCCAACAGTCCATCAATACACAGCAATCGAGAATATTTCTTGAGAGAAACTTTAGAGATTTAAAAAACTTGGTCTTGTGTCACGGATAACGATCGTATTATCAGACATTGTAATCTCATAAAGCCACCGGCTGCAGGATATCAACAGCTCTGACATATTTCGCAAACTGTAATACTAGTTTGGATTCTATTGGCGATTGAAGAGCGAGAGGTAAGGAGAAGTAACGTAATGTAGAGAGCTAGAATAGTTCGATTAAACCCAATCCAAGTTTACTTTACAGCCGCTAAAGGGAGGGCTCTTCCAGGAGTTGACTAATTGGCACCAGAACCACCAAAACTTGGAGATACTTGGACTGGAAGGCAAATAGTTGGGTCGGGGATTAGCCTCCCCTCAAGTAATGGAAATCATCAAAGCTTTCCTTAACTTGTGACCCCATCTCCGTATAATAACGTTGGGCTTAATTACTCAATTGCCCTAATACAGCATACATCAACCTCAATGATCTGAATATTCTTTTATCCAAATAAGACCTTGAACAATGATAGTATGATAGTATTGTTAGGTTCGAAACCTGAATCTAGCGGATCCCATATCGGTCATGGACGTATAAAACCTAGGAAGGAAAAACTTTTTTTTTTATGTACCTACATTTATTTAAATAAAATCTTTGACATTGGGTAAAAGATCAATTTACTCATGTTAACATGTTTATATAAACAAATTGCATAATTATTGCATATGTGTTTATTATACAGGTTGTTCACACTCAAGATTATTAACCTCCTAAGGTTCGATTCTACTACTAATTTCCAACCTCTATGCAATTATTTTAAATCCTTGATATTTGAAGTTGTTTCACTTCTAACATTTTTCGTGTTTTCAACATTAAAACAAACAAAAAAGTCATATCTCCCCTAACTTACGGCGTACTCTTAAAAATAGATTTACTGTTGGAAAGAGCGCTAAATTTCCCGTCTCTCTAAAGTATTTGGATTCCGGATTCTTTTTACAGTAGGCCACGTGGACGAAAAAATGGACAAAACACGAGAATTTTTCACTTTCTGAAAATTAACGTTTTTTTCAAGGTGCGTTATGTATTAAAACAAAATCATAAAAACTTGCCCAAAATATCAGCTTTCCAACGGTATTATAATCAATGTTTATTTTACCTGTTAATTGGGGGAAAAAATTATGTTTGCATGTTGAAAAACGTGGTTTTTCCTATGAAATGGAGGGTTTTGTGAAAAATGACCCCTAAGAAAATACTAGTTTGGGGTGGGTTTCAACGTATTTTTTCACGCTAAATCGAATGGTAACACTCGCAGATCTCTTGAACTCCCTTACAACCGAATTTCACACTTTAACTAACTTGTTTTAGTTTATTTGCTATGTTCAATTTTATGTGTTTTTAAGGGTACAGCTTCTTAGTTAAAGTGTAAAATTCGGTCACAACGGAGTTGGAGAGCTCTGCGAGTGTTACAATTGGATTCAGCGTGGAAAAATACTTGGAAACCGACCCCAAACACGCATTTTCTTAGGGGGTCATTTTTGACGAAAACCCTCAAACCCTCGATTTCATAGGAAAACCCAGTTTTTCGACATACCAACAAACATACTTTTATCCCCCTGATGCCCCTCCGGGGAGAGGAGGGGCAGACTGACAGACGAAACCATACGCGTGTAAATCGTCTCCGAACAAAGTTTAGTAACGCTAAAAATAGATGTGAAAATTATCAAGTAGGAAAACATGATCATTCAGGGAGGGGTTAATTAAAAAATTATTATGGTGTTTGAATAAATAATTTACAAAAACCCCGTACAAGAACATTGTAGGTATCCCCATTTTTTGCTACCAAAATTACTTGAGCATTGCGTTTTATAATTTTTTATTCTCTCTTTCTCGACAGCATTTACGTTATTTCTACCACACACAAAAAGTATATAGTATAAAAGTATAAAGTATATAGTATAAAAAAATGTGGGCTGCACAGTACAGAATGGAGCAAGATGACGCAATATTTTAGGGTCACTGAAGTTGCATTATGCTAGGCGTTTTTGATAGGCAATTTGCCGCGCTGTGTAGCGTTGCGTGTTGCCTATCAAAAGGTTCGAAAGTTCAAACAAAATAAGTGCCTACGTTGTTCTATGGTGAACGGTGGTAAAATTGTTAACGTGCCTACTATAAAAATATGTATTTAAATGCGTAGCTTGTAAGTGGACATAACAGGAACATAAACAGGAAAAAGAGGATGAACAATTAAACAGAATTAAAACTCGGCACTTCGCGACTCGCTAAGGGGCAATGCGGAACCCCTGGTTACCTTTATTTACATACTTCGAATGAAATTATTGAAACACAGAATGTGTTTTAGATCAAGTATTTCACATAAAGTATAAGAATGACTCAGATTTTACGGTGTATCTTATCACTACAATGTCAAGTTGATTAATTCATTTATCACCAGCTCCATATTTGAAACCTCCTCGTCATAAGCTGTCATTTTTGTTTTATTCATTTACCACCACCGCAAGGACTCAACACCAGCACACTGAATTCATCAGAAATTAACAAGCGGTTGCAATCATGTTCACAATGGTTAATATAGTTGGATAAATCGACGAATGGTCAACGAATTTTGTGAGATGGAAAATGACGAAGTACCATTTCCCTAGCAACGACTCGGTTTTTTGCGGAAATCATCAGTAAATTGTTGCAACACAATTTTTTTACACAAAAACGCAACAAATTTTCGTTACACATAAACGTTTCGTTTTCGGTTGGAGATGCCAAGGCTAAAACTCATTCTGCGTTTTAAAAAAACTTACACGAAGCAACAAGAAAAATGAGCAAAGATAAAGAAAATGAGAGAGAAAGAGGGAGAGAGAGAGAGTGAGAGATTGCAAAACTGAATTGAATAAATAATTGAAGTGAGGAAGTGCAAAAGGGTCTAAGTGCCTTCTGCCAAATTTTTCAGCAGGCCAATTCAAATGTTTTGACATGAAAAACAACCTATGATCAGATGTACACTTAGACCAAGTTTATTATGTAATGTAGTTTGTACTGCAGCAGTCAGACATTCAAAGTTTTAGAAAGCAGAAACTATGTAAGTCCCTCAAACGTATTACTTCAAAAGGGTATGTGCCATATGCCGATTTGTTGTAGGAATTAATATAACGGTTCCGATGGCAGTTGTCTGCTTCATATTACTGGCCTTGGCGTAAAGACCCGTAAATAGCAAAAACACAAGATTCCTATTTTTGGTACTTAGACTCTTTTGCATTGCACTTCCACGCTTCAATTCATGCTTACCCCAGATTTATCGCAAAGCCGAAGTGTGTTGAAAGATCCAACTGCGAACATTTCCCCATTCGGCGACCACGCAATGGAGGTGATCGGATGCTCATGTAGCATGCTATTGAAAATTAACGTACCAAAACTATCCCACACCTAGAAAATATGATCAGAGGTTGGAAAACAAACCTAAACATTTGTACCGTAACATTAAGGAAACATGAGGTTGAAAACTATAGTTCTAATGCGTATTCGAGAGGAAATGGCAACTTGGAGCTGGAATTTGTTACATAAATAGGTACATAGGTACATGCATCATTTGTTATAAAAACACGAAACAATTAATTGATGCAAGCCTACTTCTAGTCCCACACATTTCGCATGGATACTATTGGGGTTTTTATCAATTATAATTATTATTATCATTATTCTATTTTATTCTCATTTTATATTTGATTTATTTCATTAATTTTTGGTCACTTTAATATCGTGAAAGGTTGTGTTCCTTCAAAAACAGCAGGTAAAAAGAATTAAAGAAAACATACACACGCGTGTAACGATGTGCACAGATTCCTTATTATATGCCCTAAGTTCGATTTTATTTCCATGTATAGTGACAGGTCTCGAAAATATGGCTCGAGCCAACAGTTTTACCTCCATTTACGTATCGGGCAGTTGGGAAAGTTGTAGTCTATGTTTGTGATGAGAAAATTCCAATGAGAAAGCACCAAATAAAAGTCAAGGTTACTCTCTACCTATAATTGCCTTTTTCTCCATGGATAAACTAATATTTTAATCACTTATCAGATCGTAATATATACCTTGTACCTGCCATCTTCACCACCGGAAACAATCCTTCCATTTATTTGCTCCCACGCAACTTTCAGAATCAGTCCTTCGTGCGCTTTCCACTAACAGAAAATGCAATACAATTCAGTAAAAGAAATTTTGAACAATCATTTATTTCACTGGAATGAATGAAAATGAACGCGAAATATGACACTGTCATAGTATTATTTATACATCTTCGTAGGTATACATCTTCTAGAGTAACGGTCGTGAAAATTGAAAAGGAGCTGTTTCAGAGCGACTTATACATAAAGAAGAACGGCATATGGCCAATTTCAATAATTTTTTTTTAAATTTACTCATTTGTTATGATAAATGTTTAACGAGTTCTTAAGATGTTCTTGAAGTGCCCACTTATAATATCTTCGCACAGCTGAATATGTTCTGACGGTCATGTATTTCCTTATTAAACTACAATGTCAAATAGAGCGAGGGTTGTCGAGCCAAGCTAAGGAGTCACCGTGATAGCTGAGAGAGCTCTGATTTTAATATATTTTCTTCGCAATTTTTCTGAAATGTTAAATGGGGTCTTTGAGTATTGGGTTGCCAAGCCTAGATCCAAAACCGTTCTGATTAGAAGACTGAACTGTGACTTTTTTGAATATATTTTTTTTGTTATCGACGATTTTGGAATTTGAAACTAATCTTGTTGCTATTGAGAAATAACGTAATGGAACCGACCGCTCTGATAAACTGAGGTTTTCATTAATTTCCTATTCAGCCTACTTTTTTTTTTTTTTTTTTTTTTTTTTTTTTTTTTTAATAAAACTATTCAATATTTTAAATTTAATAAGTTGCTAATGAATAGGAAATGGGATATTTTGTATACGTCTCCAGTTGTTCGTACCAACCATGTCCTTTGCGTGTTCTCATTTGTGAACAATAACATTAATTGTTCAATTAAACAAAATAAATTAATGAAAATAGGCCAGAAAAAGACAACCTTTACTAAATTCACGTCAACTTTTTAAATTTTGGTGAAATTTAATTGATTCATAGGTAATTAATTTTTGCGATAGTGTGGGAATTCTCCTCGGAAGCGGAGGATCACTGTTGATTAGCTTATTTTTATTATATTACTCATTTATTAAAACTTCATATGGTCCGGCGAGGGCCTAAAACTCATAAATTACTGGATAAGTATCAATATTATCAAACCATACTAAATAACCAAATTTATTGTCGAAGCTAAGAAACTAGATAATGTGACTTCTTATCGAATTTCACATTTTGTTGACAGACGAATTTATTGCTGAAGTTTGAAATAAGATTTGGAGCGAGATCAGTGTGATCCGTCAAATGTTGACTACCTGTTTGTATTTTAACTGAGATTAAAATTTCGATCTTGCACCAAAAAATCAAGCATTCCAAACGAAAGGATTAGTTCATTGGCCATCACTTTTTGAGCGCAATAAATTAGTCAAATTTCAAAAAATGTAATAAAGAACTCACTCAAAATGGCGTATAACGGTTTAAAAATCGTTAAATTTATTTATGTTTTTTTTAATCAAAATTTTAGTCAATAAAAGTTAATCAACAATGAAATGAAACACTATAAAATTTATGCAGGAAAATATGCAGAAAAATGTATTTAAATTTGCTTAAAAAAATCTATTAAAACACTGACAAATTGCTGAAAACCTAATATCTGTTTTGAATGTAGAATATTATTTAGAACAACTTTATTTGTCTTTAAGTTGGTGGTTAACAATTCTTTGCCCTCAATTTGCTTAAATGTCGAAAAAATGTAACATAATATCCTTATATATAAAACTCATTTATGTTTGTTTCTATGTTTGTATGTTCCCAATAGACTTATCGTTTAGGAACTGTCTAGTACAGACTATAAAATATATACTTATATATATATATATATATATATATATATATATATATATATATATATATATATATATATATATATATATATATATATATAACGCAAAGTTTGTTTCTATCTATCTATCTATGTTCTTTTGTATGTTCCCAATAGACGGCTAAACGGGTGGACCGATTCTGATGAGAGCGGTCGCAAAATTATCAGCAAGTCCCGGCGCACAACATAGGCTAGGTCTGAACCTCCAAACCATCCATTTACTTCATAAATGATGCTACCCTTCGCAACCGATTTTAGTCCCCTAACTTTTATTATAGTTGCTCATAGAAATTTTGGTAGAAGCGGAAATTCGTGACAATGGAGAAGCCTTGACGGGTTGCTATACGGGTGTTCCGAGTGAAGCATTAATATGTGATGAACTGGAATTGGATCATTTATGCGAAGCATGGGACGAAAAATCATTTATGCGAAGCATGGGACGAAAAACCAAGTTGTTTGGCTCCCGCTATTTTATTATGGTTGCCAACACACAGTTCGTGGCCTTTCTTCGCGCGAGTTTGGTTTTGACGATTTCGATTGCTAAATTCTCTCCTGTTCACCCTAGGAAGTTTAAATTTGATTGGGTGATTCTTTGGATCATTAAAAGACGATTGAAATCATGGGCTTTTTCATGATCAGCTGAGTGAACTGAATTCTCTCTTGTTCTCCCTAGTAAGTTGAAATTTGATAGGGCGACTCTTTGGACATTAAGAAACGATTGAAATGATGATGGGCTCTTTCTTGATCAGCTGAGTGACCTAAATTCTCTTCTGTTCACTCTAGGAAGTTGAAATTTTACAGAGCTCCAAAACATCCTTCTACATCATAAACGGCGCTACCCTTCGCAACCGATTTGTATAGTCCCCGAACTTTTGTTATGGTTGCTAACAGAAATTTTGTTAGGAGCGGAAATTCGCGACAAGTGGAGACGCCTTGACGGGTTGCTATACGGATGTTCCGAATGAAGCATGGGTTGCATTATTAATCAGTGATGAACGGGAATTAGATAATTCGTGCGAAGCGCGGGACGGAAAACCGATTTGTTTGGCTCCCGCAATCTTATGGTTGCCAACACACAGTTTGGGGCCTTTCTTCGTGTTTGGTTTTGAAGATTTCGATCAGCTGAGTGAGCTAAATTCTCTCCTGTTCACCCTAGGAAGTTGAAATTTGACAGGGTGACTCTTTGGGACAATAAGAGACAATTGAAATTGTGGGCTCTTTCCTGATCAGTCCGGGCCTGATTTTGCTATTTGTATGCTGTAATTTGGCATGTAGCCTCCGTAGTTACGAACACAGTCTAGATATGGTTATTTCAGCAGTCTATGCACCGACTAACCCGTACAAGTCGGTCCGTGCAACGCACGGGTAATAGGCTGGTAATATTATATTCTACAAAAATTCGTCCATACGATCATGCTGCATGACTTTTATTGAGAAACTTTATCATAGTGAATCATACCTAAAGGGCATTAGATAGGTCTCCTTATGTAAATAGATTTAAAGAATGGAATGATGTTGCTCGCAACATAACTAATTCATCGTAACAGTGATAATTCGTCGTTATAATTTCTAAACTCCGTATTTCGGTGTACCTCTGAAATAAACTTTGCACATTCATTGTCATTCTTACACGGTTGGGTTTGGCGTTGGGGAGTAGCGACTTGATGACAAGATACTTCCCCTGCGTGTAGAGGAAATTATTTGAGTCCGGGCCCCAGCAGGCGCAGTAAATCGGGACACCGCTGGCCTGGACAGGTACAGTTCGCAGCATCCCGCTCCGAGACCATATCTTGACCTGCCCGTCCTCTCCAGCTGTGGGGAAAAGTTACATCTCAACCGCAAATTATATTGTTACAACGAGGCGGATGCCCCCGGCGCAGCATCCCCGTCAAATCAAATCTTTATGAAGAGCACCATGTTGGAGGGCACACAAATTAATCATATTATTCGAGTAAAATTCAAAGTTTTCAAATCGAATTAAAAATTTCATAATGTTTAAATCAATCCTGTTTTCTAATAGATTTTTTTTTTTTTTTTTCAATCAAAATTTGTTAATTTGAAATTTAAGATTTTTTAAAAGAAATTTGATTTACACTTTGTTGCCAGTTGTCGATTTTTACATTATCTGAACTCATCTCTACATGTTTCAATCATGCGTTCATGGAATTCCTACTGGGGATTGATGTAGGTAACTAGAAATATTGATGCTTTGTTGCCTCTGGTCATGTGTGGACTGTGTTTTAATCCGTATTTTCAATATTTGACTTTATGTTGACGTCTGGTTAGAAATAATAGGGCCATTCTGGCATCTCCAAGGTTTCCTACTTTACGTATTTGGGGGTCGTGATGCTTTAATTTTAATTGAAGATGGTAGATACTAAAGGATTCTGTAAGACAAAAATAATCCCCTTGATGGATCTTAATTTTTACAGATATACAGACTAACTGTATACAGTACGTAATTCTTACTCTTAACCCTATTTTAAAAGGCTCCAGCAAATTCTTTTATAATCCAAATTAAAAACTACAATAAGTGAAATATTTTACTGAATGCGCTAGGGGGAAAATAGTACGAATGATAGCACTGTACGGGTTCTTCGTATTGACTTTTATACTTAGACTACTTCACCTTGTAGTGTTATTTTGAAGCCTTGAACAATCATTCTACATCGGTAACTTTATTCGAAAAATTTATTGTAAAAATTAATTAATTAATGCAGTCATATCAGAGTCTACCTTCACTGATGACGTAGGTCATAATTCAAATTAAATTTGAGAACGTAGCAGACATTTTCTTATGAAGTAATATAAAACCAAAAAAAAGGGTAACATTTGTTAACTACTTTTGTTAACAACTCACCTGTGAGAAAGCTGGCGCCGTCTGGAGCCCACTGCCCAACAAGAACAGCACCTTTGTGAGCTTCCACGCTTTTTTCGATCCTTCCACTTTTTCCCAGGAGATGAAACTTCCCTGTACATAATACGAATCGTAATTTATGCAACCTACCAGTTGAATCTTACACTTCTGTACGGGGTAACTGATCCAAACGTAGGAACATAGTTTTCAATACTAAGTTTAATATTGCAGTGGATAGTTGTCCCTAAACATTTGAAATTGAAGTGGATTGGACTTTTTCTTGCCATTACAACTCAAAAAAATCTACTAATCGTGGTTAGAGATAAAAAAGAGTTATAGGAAAAAATCGAAAGACTTCGCGCTCTAGCAAACGCCGGCCGGCAGAGTCGTTGACGTGTTCAATCTAAAACGAGGAACAAATTATGTAAAGGAAAAAACACCATGCAGATATTTCGTTCTTGTATGCTTAAGCGCAAGAATATAACGGAAAGAAGATCCAGCTGATCTGACTTCCTCGCGCAATCTCTTCCACATGTCCCCAAGAGGCTGTGTAACGAATTTCAGGGGTCTGGTAGACTGTCAAACTTTGGTCTAATGAGAAATAAAAATTTGTGATGAATTTTCGTAACGCTCTTTTGGTGATGGGTTTACGTTACGAAATTTTTACCGCGTTTTCATTTAAAAAAGGAAAAATGAGCTTTTGTGTTAACTTTGTCCGTTGATGTAGGCATGTATGTAGGAATGTATGTCCTCTTGAAATCGAATTTAAACGCCACTTCCGACGTCCGATTTTGATGAAACTTGGTATGGATGAAATCTGTAACATGTTGAGGATAAAGATGTATCTGAGGCCGCTGACGAATGAGAGGGATCAGCTGATTGAGGTCCAAAGCCATTTCGTCTCCTATTCGATGCAGGAAGCTGAAATTTGAGAGAGAGGCTCAAGGGAGAATGCTGAAGACGACTGAGAGGTCATTGATCAGCTGATTGAGCTCCAAAGCCATTTTGTCTCCTATTCGACGCAGGAAGCTGAAATTTGAGAGAGAGGCTCAAGGGAGAATGCTGAAGACGACTGAGAGGTCATTGATCAGCTGAATGAGCTCCAAAGCCATTTTGTCTACTTATCAACGCAGGAAGCTGACATTTGAGAGGGAGGCTCAAGGGAGAATACTGAAGACGCATGAGAGGTCATCGATCAGCTGAGTGAGCTCCAAAGCCATTTTGTCTCCTATTCAACGCAGGAAGCGTCTATTTCACACGGATCTCCTTACAAGAAAATGCGCTATTATGTGACTCTCTTCGTGAGCACTGATCTACTTGTTTGTGCCACTTTTCATACTTTATATATATCTCGTTTATTGTAGTTTGTCGATTTTAAAAGCATAGGTGTGCGTGACATCATACACTTTTTTACATTGAACGCATTTGACATTGTTGTCGGTAGACTACAGTAAGTGAGGTCTAAGGTATGAAAAGTGACGCAAAAATTAGATCACAAATTTATCGTTACCACGTCACAACTCGTTATTTCTCATCAGACCAAAGTTTTACAGACTACCAGATCCCAAAAATTTGGAGAGTAGAATTACTCTTGAAAAGTAGAATTTATTGCGAGGATGCCAGATCATTGTTCTCTTCATTAGATTCTTGCCCTTAAGAGCAAAACTACAGAATATCTGCATGATTTTCGCCAACCCCCCCCCCCCCCCCCCAAGTTTCTTTTCCCTTGCAGTATTTTCCCTTGTAACTAATAGTTTCATGTTTTAGATTGAACCTGTCAATGAGTTTGTCGGCTTACTATGGCGTTAAAGGGAAATCTACGTTAACTCTATTTTTTCGAACATTTATAAATCATGCAAGACATTATTGATTTGATATGGCCACAAAGAGTTAGGTAGCGAAAGATCTCAACTACGTATGGTTTGCCCTCCAATCTAATTTTCCAACGGCTCTAGCTAAGCTTGAATTTATTGGGCATCTTACCGTTTCGTCTATATCCACCAGAAAAATACTTACTAAGGGTGTTGAAAAAAAATCATATACAAGTTAAACTGACAACCCCCTTTTTCGTTGACGTTAGATAGGTTGAGGTTAGAAAGAAGCTACCTATTTATCTTACATCTTCAATTATCTCATGAAATAACAATATTTATCGAATTATCGGATAGATATATCAATGTATCGATAGATGTATTGAACTAGTTTCAGTTAATCTTAATCTTAATATTAATCCTAATTCATTATTAATCTTAATATTAATCCTAATTAATATTAATACTTAATCTTAATCTTCAGTTAATTTAATCTTTTATTCCTCAGATAGTTTCAAAACTTTTCTTTTTCTTCTTTGGAAACAATTAATTCGTAAGTAATTTATTTGTGGGTTTCAAAATGTTTGTCAAGGGTGCGCGTAAAAATTATACAAATACAAGACGACACGATGAATCAAATATCAAGCCTCACCATCAGAAGATGCAATCAGCATTTGATCCTGTCCGGATTTTCTGATTCCCATATTCCTCGAAAAACAATGGAAATCCAAAGGATAAAGTTCCTCAGGGAAATCACATACTTTTTGAGAATCTGTTGTAAGAAGATTCCATTTTTTCAAAACATGGTCGTCACTGAAACCCATAACAGCAGGTTACATGGTTGTATATGGGAAATTGGGTAGGCGAGGAAGGATTTCATGTACACTGTACGGTAAGTGTTTTTCCAAACATGCATGTCAATGTAATAAGTTCGTATCATTAGCCCTCTTCGGCTGAGGCCAGAATGAGGAGAGTATTTGTGAAGAGGAATTATATTCCTTCGTCAGAGCCAAAGTTCAATAATCCTTCTATATAAAAGAAAGAAGTAGTATGTCTGTATGTCTGTCTGAGGTCGATTCACGTCCAAACGGCTTGACCGATTTTGATGCGGGTTTTAGCAAAATGATCGCAACGTTCCGGATCAACATTTTGGCTATATGTAGTGAACTCCTCCGAACCTCCTCCTTCGTCGTCCTCTCGAACCTCCCTAACGACGTTGCCCCGGTAAACAGGTAATCGAGAAAAAAACGTTGGGTCAAAAATAAAAATAATTAAATTATTCTCAGCGGCCCCTCAGCTGATAAGTGCTCCTCGGTACTACGTAACTGTTTTCGAGGTGCCTCAAAGGAGCTCCATCATAAATTTAGCTCTTCATGTCGATTAGGAAAGAAAGTAGCCTCGGAGGTCCCACAGTTGATCAATACCCCTCTAGAAACCAAATCGCAGCATCTTTGGAAAGTAATCTAATTAAAATAGATACCTATGCTGTTGCATTTTAAATATATACGTACCTATAGTGGTTCGGGTGATGCGCAACAATGGCTAGTGCTCTACAACTAGTTCCTAAAATTTATATCAAACCCCCGATATCTCGATAGTTCAAGATTTATTAATATTCTGTTAAGGATAATCTCCTGTTATGTTTAAGGTATAATCTCCTGTTACAATCTCCTGTTATTGATTATACCTCAAGGTATAATCTCCTGTACAATCTCCTGTTATTGTTTACTGTTAAGTTCTGTATGTGTACCTATTATTTATACACACACATTGTGTGTTACGTTCTATACAAGAACCGACATATGTATATAGGTACATAATATTGTTGGGCTTATTGTCCAACTGATGAGCATCTTACTAAGCATTCTAGATAGCTTCCTACGATAAGCAACCTTCGATATTGATTCAAATAAGAATTCATCAAGTTCAGTTGCTAAATTCGAACTTATCAAGAACACGTCAATTATTTTGACAACGTTAAACAACACGATACGAAAGGAAAGCAGGATGTTAAAAGTATGTTGGACTTACCCACAAGAAAACACCTCTTCCGTATTGTTCCAAGAGACACAGCTTACGGTGTCTTCGTGCTCAGCATCTTTAGGGAACGATAGTTTCAGTTGCATTTTATACAGAAATTATTCGATACAGCGCATCGGAAGATTCAATGTTTCCATAATGCAGTAAGAACAGTGGATAACTGAGCTCCGTGAAGCAGTAACCTCGAATCCATGGCAACGCCGAAACCAAAACAAAGGCGGGAAGGAAGATAGGTAGGTAACTGAAGGGCTACCTTTGGCAAGGGGGCATTAATGACAATTGGCTGCGTGCTAAGCTTGTACAGGCTAGGTTACGAAACTAACATAAATGTAACAGCCTTGCTAAACTGATGGTTTTCCCATCATTTCAAACGTGGAGACCCACCCTTAAACACAGGGTTAGAATTAAAAAAATGTATATAAGTCCGAGTGTTTGTTCCTCCCATTCGAAAATCAGTAATGTTTGACTTGGTTACCATCATCGTTTGTCAACTCAGTGCAGTTTATTTTGATTTCTTAGCACTCCAACTGATACCCACTACGTTATTGTCGTTTGAACTTGAAGCGGTATCCGCACTGGCTTTTGGTAGGGGTACCTAATTCTTTAGGAGAAAAGATAGATAGGTAACTAGTTCCATATACCAACTGATGTAAGTAAATCTACACTATATATCTCTTTGCAGACTTTATCCTATATGTAAGTAAAATTCAATACCGATAATTAACATGGTACTAATTAATTAATGTAAGTAATAGGTACCTAATTATTGTTGAGATAATCATATTTATATCAGGAAAGAAGACACTATTCTACATTGGGTGATATTTGTAGCAGTTGTCGATTATTAAGTGATTACCTAGGTTTATCAATATTATTAAATATATACATATACCTACCTGGTATCTATACTTGAAGAGAGCAATAAATTACGCTTTTCAGGGTGAGTGAGTTACTTTATTGAAGCTGGAATAATGCACTCCATTTCAAGGGAGACTTTTTCGGTTCTAACCCGTACATCCTCTGAAAATCGGTGAAATTGACAGTAGTGCGCAATTATTTCAAAATCATGAGGGTAGACAAGAAAACAAGGAAAAAGCCATTAAGTAGATTATTTATTCACAAATTTTACAGGAGTATAATATTTTATTTTGGATATGAATTAGGTATCTATTTAAAAATTACATAGGTAGTACACGTAAGCTTTAGGATACTTGTGATAGATATCTAATACTGATGGGTAACCTTTGTAACAGGAATATCAATCTACTTGTTCACTACTTTATTTAGGACCAACCACCGCATCGGTAACTAGACACTCGGAACATAATATTGATTACCATACGTACTATGAGCTATCAACTGAAAGGTATAAAGTAGGTATTTCCTAAAATTATACTATTAAGTAGGTAAGTACATTGCCGAAGAGTTATTCGAAACATTCAAGGTGTTTCAAGTTAGTAAAACAGGACTAAGATGTTGGCGTTCTGTTACGTCATCGTTTCTTAATTCATACATTACGTGAACAATTATATAGCGAGCGAGTATTTGTAAGGGTAGGGTGCGAACAACGCTGCCACCATAGCTAAAGGACGATGATCAGAATGAGAGAGAAATAAAATTCCATACGGCGGGCTACATATGTCGTACGAATATTCCCTGACCCAAGAAATTCTGTTTCTATAGCCATTTTGGTCCGCTATGTAGTGAACGACTTCGATGATTCCGTTCGGGAGCAAAACGTAGTAACATCCACACTTTGTGCTGCCGTCCATCATCCATCCGTGTCCTTGTTGGTTGGAGTGATCCAACGAGTCAATGTGATACTCAAATCCGCTGCCCGACTGCTTGCAAACAGAGGTCTCTGGAAATTAAATAAGGGACATTACACCACAATAAAGCACTTTGAGTTTTCCGAGTACCTACCTACGGAAACTCAAAATCACGTTCCCAAGCCCACTTGAGAATGTAGCTCCAGGTTATATGGTGGTTTGCAATAAATACCAGCATAGAAAATTCAATAATAACAACTACACATGAAATTATTTCGACGCTCTACAGTGCAATAGTAGGTATAAATATTTTGTACTACGATTTGCCCCTTTCTTTGCCGTACCTAACCTGCATCTTCAACTTCTGAGGTTGTAACGATCGACTTTAATAGGACAAAAGGAGATTCTTATAAGGCATATTATATAGGATACCTTATGAGATCATAATATGATGTCTATATGTAATATATTATATTGTATGACCACTCTTTCTTCAACAACGCTAACTGAAATTTGTTGAAATTTTGACGAGACAATTCACGTATTATTCGATTTCCAGAATTTCAAAAATCGTAAACTGAGAAAAAGGTAAAATTTAAAACTACAAGCAATCACGCAAACAAGATTATCACTTCCGTGTCGATGAACAAAGTAGATAAATACAGTACTCGAGTATATATTACAAAAACGAATTCGGAGCACAATATTATGAAGCAATATCGGAACAAAAGATATTAGAGGGATGAAGAAATGTTTCAATAATGGTCTCAACTTATGCAATTTTATTGAACTATAATTTTATCTATATTAATAAAATGGTAAGTATGTATGTCTGTACATTGATTAGATTCAAGAAATTTTAGGTTTCTTTTCCATTTCATACTATTTGTAGACGATTGGTACCATTTTCTCAATTTTTCTCTGTCTATCTGTCCGTATGTTTGTCCGCTTTTCAGGTGTCACAGGGGTTACAGGGGTCAATGGGCTACTGATATGAGTCGGGGGAAATGTCTGTATCAGTAAAACTTAATTATAGGCAATTTGAAGTTTTTAAAATTTGAGCCAGAGGGGGTGTTTTAGGGGAGGGGGTGAAAAGGGTATCTTGGACACCAGAGAACGAACTGAGGATCTGATTGGACGAATATGTTTGGAGTATTCTAACTTAAATCACAGGCTAGTTAAAAATTTTCAACTCTAACCCATAGAAGGGCGGTTTTTTAGGGGAAGATAGGGGGGGGGGGTGGAATGGGGTATCTTTTTCATCACTGAACAAACTGGGGATTTGATTGTCGAATATATTTGGATTGCTCTAATTCAAGTCAAAGGCTACTTTTTCAAATTTTTCAAACCTGACCTACAATGTAGGGAAGTTAAAGAGTTTTGAACGTCACTGAACCAACTGGGGATCTGAGTTGTCGAATATGTTTGGAGTATTCTACATATTCTTTGGTATAACTGAGGACCTGATTGATTAAATATGTGTAGAAAACTCTAACTTGAATCACAAACTACTTGAAATTTTCAAATCTGAACCATAACGGGTATTTTGAGGGAGGGGTGGGGGTGGAATGGGGGTATCTAAAATCACTGAATAACCTGAGGTCCTGATTGATAAAATATGTTTGGATAACACTAAAAAACCACAGCCTACTTAGAAATTTTCAATTGATCGTAAATTGATTATATTATAAGAATAATGTTTAGTATGTCATTTCATGATACACACATTTTTACAATTACATTCACCAACTCACTCTTAACAAGGAATCTGGGCTGGGAGAAGAAATATACCCAATATGGAAGAAATAAAGGAGGGATTCTGTAGGTTAGATTTCACGATCTAACTTGAACTTGACTCTGGTACTCTACCTACCTATTTGCATTACCACTTACTCCCACCATAAGAGAACCATGAAATCAAGCATATCCCCCCCCCCCCCCCCCCCCGTCATTTTTACATCTTAAATTTCTTTCAAAAAATTGCAAATCTTAATATTAAAATCTGTTGGAGGCTTCTCCTCTTGTCTCTTCAGTTGCAAATTGATACGGTATCATAATGATCGATTATTAATTGTTTATGAATGATACGTATTTCGAAATTTATTATATTACTAGCCAATTACCCGTGCGTTGCACGGACCCATCTGTACGGATTAGTCGGTGCATAAACTGTTGAAATAACCATATCCAGACTGTGTTCGTAATTACAGCATAAAAGTACCAAAATTAAGCCTGGACTGATCAGGAAAGAGCCCATAATTTCAATTAACTCTTAATATCCCAAAGAGTCACCCTATCAAATTTCAACTTCCTAGGGTGAACCGGAAAGAATTTAGCTCACGCAGCTGATCTGAAAAGAGACCACCATTTCAATCGTCTCTTAATGATCCAGAGAGTCTCCCTGCCGAATTTCAACTTCCTACGGTAAACATTGGAAAATTTAAGTCACTCAGATGACCATGAAAGAGCCCATTATGTCAATCCTCTTTTAATGACCCAGAGAGTCTCCCTATCAAATTTCAACTTCGTAGGGTTAACAGGATAGAATTTCAACTTCCTGGGACGCACAGAAGAGAATTTAGCTCACCCAGCTGATCATAAAAGAGCCCATCATTTTAATCGTCTTTTAATGACCCATAGAGACTCCCTATCAAATTTCAACTTCCTAGGGTGAACAGGAGAGAATTTAGCTGACTCACCTGATCGAAATCGTCAAAACCAAACACGCGCGAAGAAAGGGCCCAACCCATAATACATTTTTGGGAACCAAACAAATCGGTTTTCCGTCCCGCTCTTCGCACGAAATATCAAATTCCCGTCCATCAACTATCAATAATGCAAACCATGCTTCACTCTCAACACCCGTAGCAACCCGTCAAGGCTTCTCCACTTGTAACGAATTTCCGCCGCTAACAAAACGGCCTGTTAGCAAACATAATAACAAAAGTTCGAGAACTAAACAAATCGGTTGCGAAGAGTAGCGCCATCTATGAAGTAGAAGGATGTTGTGGAGATTCAGACCTAGCCCATGTTGTGCCGTCTATTGGGAACATACATAGGAAAATAGATAGATACAAACTTTGATATATATATATATATATATATATATATATATATATATATATATATATAAAGGATATATTTTATAGACTCTAAAAGAGAGTTCCTAAACGATAAGTGAATTGGGATAAGGTGCTTGGGAATTTCATCATCTGGGGCGAGCCACAGTGGATGCTAACCTGATAAAGTCAAGAGGGTCGAATTAGTGTTTTATCTTAAAGTGACGCTACTTATCTTCAAGTAATGCTGAACCACTAGGGGATTTTCCCGCCTATCCCGTGTGTTCAGTTTCCAGCATTTCTAAGTTTCCTAGTTATTCTCTTATTCACGAAAAGGTTTTCCAATGGCAGGCAATGAATATAAACTTCATGAATCATGAATACCAACAAGAAATGAATGTCACTGTTATTGGTGTGTAAGGTTACTTTGCGATAGGGAGGAAGAGATGAGATAGGTTGGTTTGGGATAAAGCGTCTTATGTTTAGGTGAAATAAATTTGTCTTGTTGGATATGAGGCGCAGTAGTGTTTTCTGTTCACGAAAAGGCGCCTCATCTTTATCTCTCTATCGCTTTAGGAACTCTCTACTGATTCAGATCTATTTTGTTTACCATAAAAGTGAGTTTTTTGGTTTTTTTTTTTTTTTTTTTTTTCACCACAGAATTTCTTGAACAATGCACTATTTTTGTATACTGCATTCATAAGAATGATAAATAATTATGTAAATGCAATTTTTCATGGCCTGAAAGTGTATCTGATCTACTTTGGCCAGTATACAGAAGTTCTTCATGAATTATTTGATGAGAACTCCTTTTCATGGAGTAATCTTGTTAGGATTATTCTAATTGGAAAAGCTCATTGTCGATTTTGTCAAGAGCCAGATTAGACTAAATTTTATACTTGCTACCATCCCATACAGAGTGTCCCATTAACTAACCCCCCCCCCCCCCCCCAACAACCCAACTTCCGTTAGAATACAAGTTCAAATGGTAAACCCCTTATTTTTTCCGTAGTTCTCAAATATGACATTACTGCGCACAAGCGCATGCGCAAAACATTATTTTAGATGAGGCCCTTGTTTTTGTTGCTGATTCGAATTTTACATAAAATTTCATGAAGAAATTACCCATCACTCGATTTTTTGAGTGCACGACGACAGGCTCAATTGTTCGCTAAAACTGCGCAATTCCGCCCTACAAGTGCGAAAATTGTGAAATAATGCATTTTTGAAGATATTAAATTATCACATCTGATACATGATTTTTGGGTATTTTTCAAGCTGAATGGCTTAATGATGTTCATTCTTTGATATTTGCAACACCAACTTAGGAAAAAAAGAAAAATCCGCTGCGTGGGAATAAGTGAGGACGAATGGAATTCTGGCCTATTTTTTGGCGTCTTCCCAAGTTGGTGATTCAAATATCAATCAATCAACATCATTACGTGATTCAGTGTGAAAAAAATACCCCAAAATCATGTTTTACAAGTGGTAATGTACCTAATTCCTCAAAAATTCATAATTTCACAATTTTTTCACATTCAGAGCGGAATTGCAGTTTTAGAGCGGAATAGCGTTCGTTTTGGCGCAATTAAAAAGTCGAATGATGTGTCATTTCATCATGAAATTTCACGTAGAGTTTGAATCAGCAACAACAAATTCAAGTTCCCAATTAAAATAACAGTTTGTGCGCACTGCGCACTTTTTGCCTGCGCACGTGTAGATATTTGCCTGCGCACGTGTAAATATAAGCCTGCAAAAAAATGAGATATTTGATATCTACGGAAAAAATAAGGGGGATTGGTTGCCATTTGAACTTTTCTTCTAACTCACGTATTAAGGAAGGTAGGTATGATGGTGGGGGGGGGGGGGGGGGTTTAGTTAGTGGAACACCTGTATAGCTACAACTAGAAAACTACGAGCTTATTCGATTAATCCATACAGATTTGCATGCTTTGTAGTAGTGTTGTTAGTGAATTTAATATTTCTGTTGATAATAAAGAAAATGAATCGATTTCAAAAGAGAGAAGACGAATGTTCGACGGCTAGGTCATCAACAGTAACAAACAATAACTGTACTTAGTAGATGAATACAACTCTTTCTGGTAGAAATAGACGTTTTCATTTTTTTCATCTTCTGTTTTCTTCATTAAAATGGCTTTCCCAAACATATTTGGGAGCAAATTTAATGTCATTATGGGGAATGACTCTTGTTGGCGGTTCTCCCAAGTTTCACATTGTAACTATAAGGGTGTCCCGTATAAGGTGGTAAGTACTTGAGGGGTCGATGCTAGAGCTCATTTCTGATCATGTTTCTCTTACAGGTTTTTTCGGAAACATTAGTTTTCGAGTAATTTAATTTTCAAGATTTTTTTCGTGTTTTCGACCTTTTATCACTAGAACGGTAATAACTCCCTTAATTTGCCGTGTATATTTTCTATCTGATAGATGCCTGAGCTTTCTTAAGGATTGAGGATTAAGATATGAAAAAGCCCTTTGAAAAACAAATTTTACCTAATTTGGGAAACCTAGAGTTTTTTTAATCGGAAATTGAACAATGAAGAGCAATAGTTTTTCAAGGCACAAGACCGGTAAAAACTGCGCCAAATCTCATCTTTTCATCGATGTATTCAATTTCACTTTGCTAATTTGGGGAGGAAACTATGTTTTAATGTTGAAAAACTTCGTTATTTCACTGAAATCAAGGGTTTTCTTGAAAAATGACCTTATATAAAAATACGAGTTTGTGGTCGGTTTCTACGTATTTTTTTACGCTGAATCGAATTTATTTGTAACACTTGCATATCTCCCTAACTCCATTACCGTAACTAACTGATAACTCCATATCCATTCGATTCAGCGTTAAAAGAAGTAGAAGCCGACCCCAAACTCGTATTTTCATAGGTCATTTTTCAAGAAAAACCTCGATTTCAGTTTAAAAAAAACGATGTTTTTCAACATTAAAATTTAGTTTCCTCCCCTAAATTAGAAAATTAAAAGTAAAATTGACTACACCGTCGAAAATGTGAGATTTTGGCGAAGTTTTTACCGCTCTTGTGTCTAGAAAAATATTGGTTCTCATAGTTCAATTCCCGATTGAAAAAACAAGGTTTCCCAAATGTGATAAAATTTGCTTTTCAGAGAGCTTTTTCATGACTCAAACCTTAATTCTTAAGGAAGCTCAGGCATCTATTCTATAGGAAATTTAATGCCCTATTCAACGGTATCCTCAGATTTAAATTTACACAGCAAATGAAGAGAGTCAAGAACGTTTTAGTGACAAAAGGACGAAAGCAGGACAAAAATCTTGATAATTAAATTATTTACTCGAAAACCAAGCGCTAAAAAAAATTTCTAAGCAAAAATTCCGATCAGAAATGAGCTCTAGAATCGACCCCTGAAGTAGTTACAGATCACCTAATGTGGGACACCCTGTATATAAATGAAATTGTAGATCATTGAGCATCGTAAGACCTTCTACTTGATTCATTGTAATGTATTGTATGATTGTATATATTTATTGTATAATTGCATGTTCATTTAAAATGTATTCAAATGTAACAAACACAAAATTATTGAAAGATTTAGAACAACTTAAGGTTTTCAGAAAATGATGCTCCTCAAATGTCACCCTTCGCAATAGTGAAAATAGGGATCAAATCTTCACGAGATGTTCATTTAAACTCGGTTGATTATTTTTAAAGTAAAGCATTGGTAAACATGTGGTAGAAGTGATTTCTATTCGTTTTTGAATTTTGAATCTTGAGTCGTAGGTACCTAAACCAAAAACTTTTATGGAAGTGGGTGGGGTAAAGAACTATTTTTTAGAATGAAATTACACTGACGTATTACTTAATGAACCCGATTTGTATGTGGCAGAGTAATATTGTAAGTACATTAGAATAAATGTTACAGGTACACAAACATTTTAGTATGAACACAAATAAAATATAATATTAGCTCAATATAGGAAGAATTACATAATATTAAGTAGAATAGAATTACTCAATTTCTAAGGTCGAACATTCTGATATACATTTTGCAGGTTACTCATTTTTTGTTTCAATCTTCATTAGGTATTTTACCCGTCAAAAATTTATTATATGATAGTTACAACAAACGACAGCAACTATCAGAAAGTCAAACACCTAACCAAAACGATCAAAAGAACTACAAAAATATGACTTGTTTACTTTTATTGTAAAGATTTTTTTTATTTAGTGGTTTAAGCCGCACTTCAACCATAAGGGTCATTAGCGGCATATATTGTGAAGATTGTTGATGTATTTGAATCTTCAAAATTTTCGGGTTAATTTAATTAATTTTTAAAATCAACGACGGTCTTCTTTTAGATTACGAGGGTTATCCAGAAAATAAAGTTACAAGTCCAAAAAGAGTGAACGGGATTTTTGTTTTAAGGTTGGCCCGTGTCAGTCCCTTGCAAAATGACGTCTCAGCAACCGATTCCCTCAACCTCTGAAGGTGCTGTTCACTCCTCCTACCGCCGATGAGAGATTCGATCAATCATCAAGTTCCTCACTTTGCGTCACGAATCTGCCTCCGAAATCCACCTTCAGCTTGTGGAAACTTATTTAAGGACTTGAGGTAATGTCACGTCAGCGTGTTTTCAAGTGGGTTAGGATGTTTAAAGAAGGTTGTACCGACACTCACGACGAAGAAAGGAGTGGAAAACTGTATTACAGTTATGTGCATGGGTACGTACGGGTAAGATGGGGCTCTGGAACATCGCCAAAATCGCGTTTCGGCTGCACGCGAACTTCTTCATTGTTATGAAATGGAGGGTGAAGTTCCTTGACTCGACTGTGACTGGGGACGAAACTTCGTTATGTTACTATACCCCAGAGACAAACAGGGAGTCCAAACACTGGCGCCATACCCCATTCAGTTTTCAAAGTGGAAGGTCATGGCATCAGTGTTTTGGGACAGGAAAGGGGAGTTGTTTGTGAATTTCATGGACAAAGGGGCTACCATCGTTGCTGATGGATACTGTAAGACCCTAATAAAACAAAACATAATTAAAAAAATAAAAAAGATTAAAGACAATAGGAGGGGGATGGGGGATGCTGACTCGTGGTGTGTCCCTCATTCACGACAACTTCGCTTCACAACTTCCAGACTCCACACCGCTCGAGTAATCCAGGACCTGCTTGTGTCCTTTGGATGGGATATTGTGACCCAACCAGCGTATTCCCCGGACTTAGCACCCTCAGATTATAATCTCTTCACCAAATTGAAGGAATTCTTGGGTGGGAAACTTTTTCCAACGACGAGGAGGTAAAGGAGACAGTGAAGTGGCTTTCAGAGGTGGAGCGAAGCGCATACGACGAGGGTATAAAAAAGCTGGTGCCCAGGATGAAGAAGTGTCTTGAACTAGAAGAAGATTACGTAGAAAAATAAGCACATATTTTGTAAGATACCCTGTAAATTTGATTGAAATATATGCCTTTTTCGATTTTCAACAGCAGTTGTAACCTTATTTTATGGATAACCCTTGTAGATGTAAAACTGAGTATATTTTATTGCCTCCAAAGAAGTCATAACCAAACTTTTCAAATCTCCAAACTATGTTGCTCATGCATCAAAAATAAATCACTACCGCCTCTGTAAATGCGATACTTTAGAATATTATTTATCAAAGTACAAAGAATTGACAAATTCTCATTGATCATTGACATACATTCGCTTACACCTGTACAAGCTTAGGAAAAGATTGGAAAAACATTGGGCAAATCAACTTTAGGGTCTGCATCAAAACACTAAATTTTATAAATATGGGTATAGGTACATACACTAATCAAAGTCATACATTATGTTATTAGATACAGCTAACTAGTACCAACAGGAACATTTCAAAATAATTTCATAAACATGTTAAGCACGCATAAAATTTGTACAATGAACAATGGAAATAACAACGATTAAGTAGTGATAGAATCCGTGGCCTGTGATATTTAAATTCTTCCTCAAAGAGGATAACAACAAATATTTACATTAGTACCTACCTGCCTACAAATAGCTACATATTCGCCTCTCTGACAAAATAAAAATAAAATCAATAAGTACCATCTATGTCTCACGTATGGTGATAATATCATTATTAACGAAGGTGTTGAAAATTACGCATTTTGGCCTCATGCTTTTCAAATATAAGTGCTAGGCGTGCGGTAAATTAGCTATGAATAGCTCCAGCTGTGACTTCATTATCCTAGCATTACACATTAGCTTTGTCAGTCATTTTTCAAAAAAAGTTCAACTAAAGACTTATTCTTGCCTAGCAGCCTATTCTTACAGTATGTAGAAGTTATGTTTGATTTAAAAAAATTCAACTATATATAAATTTTTGGTTCGGGTCACAACTACCGACCAGATAGGTAGATAATTTGTTAGGTTTAATATTGGTGGGCTTATTCGGTACCTACCTATCATTATTAAAATAAAGTTAGTGTATTGGTATAACTAAACATAACGAATTATTATGATGTAGAAAGTAGATAACAGGGGGAAATCCAAAATTTCAACGACTAATAGAATGGAGGAGGCCTTCATCCAGCCGAACTTAGTTGCGCTGGGCGAGAAAGGAGAGGGGATTGGCTGCACTTTAATTAGAACAAAAGCGACTTAGATAATTAGAGAAACGACTAAATAAATAAATTGTGGATTCTAACTTGGAAAAACTACGTAACTTTAGTTTTTCGCTTTTCTAAAAGTTAGAATTCTCAACGAAATTATTTTTAAAAATTGAAACTCAAAATCAAAATTTTACCGATAATGCTTCGGAATAATCAACCTTTCTTATTCGAATTAAGCGATCTTGAAAAAATCGACTACTTATGTTGATCACAACATACCGACATTATTATGAAAATGGTGGAAAGGATTACACACAACATCAAAGCACTCGGTCAATGTACGAAGATGTAAAGACCCGCTATAATCAACTTTCCGTACAAAAAAGGGTCCTATTTTATTATGTAACTTTGAGTACTCTGGAAATCAAAGCTAATTTTTCAAACAATCATGTTTTTTCCAAGGATACCGACTACACCAATATCCCCCCCTCCCATCCTCCATAAGCCCTCCTCAAGTGGATCTGCTTTTGGTACCTAGTTATCATTTGGTATAAAGTCACATCAGTTATTGATTAATTCAGTCAAAATCGCTTCCTGGAAAAGAAGTTGACGGCAAATGACTAGGTTCTGGAGATCCCCGGCGTGACGCGAAGAAAACCTTAGTGTCGATGTGATTAATTGGTAGCTTCGGAATTTCTATGGTTCGCTTCTTCGGCTTTCGTTCTTGACAGCAACTTCTGGAATGAATAGATCCAACTTCGGTCATTATTATGAAGAGAAGGATCTGAAAGTCGAATAGAGAAATTGAGGAAGTACTGTCGTAAAATTAGTGTACTTGGACAAAAGAACATAAATATTAAGTTTCTTGCCGCCTTTCAGCGTGAAAAGTAATGCGCTTATCTTATCAATTTGAAATTGGAGCAATATAATCAATAAAAAATGTTTCCTGAAGGTCAATAACTTGAATATCTTATAGACGACACACTTCCAAGTTAATTATTTTATTTATTATTGATTAACATAATGGTGCTTTAAATTTACAGGACTACCTATCTTAGTTAATTATGAAAAGAAAAAGTCCTGTTCCGTAATTTTCTATAACCTAAGTAGGTACTTACATAAGTAGTGAAATTCGAGGTTGGGAAATGGGTACTAATTTTTGTTCTAAGACCCTTCCCCCACGCTAAAAATATAAATGACAATGAAGAAACCTTGCTTGATTTTCATATTTTAAATTTTTGAATGATTAAAACTGACAACAAGAACAAATATTTCAACATTAGAATTTTATTATAAGGAACTCTTCTTGAACTAGAAATTTATTAATGATCTCCAATCGTGAGGAACGGTACTTATGTAATCTACGTGTCACTTTCGTGCGTAGTTCATGCGCTTCGCGTGTTTACTCTAAGACTTACCATTGGGGTTGGCATGTTGATATTGTCCTCTCCTCTTACGCACGAAAATGATAATCCCGGTTATGGCTGCACATACCAAGAGTGCCACAATTACAAGTACCACGGTAAGTGTAGCGTTTCCAGTCTCTGAAAATGATGCATTTTAAAGATAAACATACCATTAATTGGGGAATTAACGTAAAACGCATTCATGAGTTCGTATCATGTGTTCGTTTTAGGCAATAACTTTTTACTATAAGTTTTCCAAGTGGTTGGTGAGAAAATGAAGAAGGGGTAATGCGATTGCAGTCGTGGCTAAACTTCAATGAGGAGTTCACCGTACTTGAGGGACGTAACAACATTTTATTTTTAGCACCTAAATATATTTGTATATATTAAATATATAAGTTTGCAGTTTTATTTTAGACATTAGCTCGAAAAATACCTAGTTTTGCCATGGGGAAAATCTTCCACAACACTTTCATAACACGAGGCCAAGCAGTGCACACATCTATGAGTAAGCAGTTTGTAACAGGAAGTATACCGAGTGAGAAGAGGTGGTCGCCCGTGGTATCTAACTTCCGGACCATTCCCTCCTTTCAACATTTCCAACCGTACACATAGGCATTGCAACGCCCCTTTTTCCATGATTGCATCCTGAAGATCCCCTCTCCCTCCTTGCACACAAAATATCTTCTCTCACCCTACTATCGCATAAAACTATGTCTGTGCAGCCTTCATGTGGAAAGATGCTCTGCCGTTAAATGCCGGATTAGATAAACATTTACTGAGGATGCTAAAGCATCTTCCCATGATCATCAACACGCAGTTGGCAGGCAAAATAGGAATGCTAGAGTTGGCATGGTTCATTCCATCCGATAAGAGAGCAACGTACCTTGCATACCTACGTACTGGTACGATACCTGTCTGGGTATATACGATAGGAGACCCAGTTGACAAGGGTCCTTAATCGCCAGAGGATCATTCTGCCACCCTCTGGTCACCCAGAGGGTGCCCAGGTTGCACGACGGGGACGTATGACCATGACTTGGGTCGAGATATGAGGGATAGAAATACCCCAACCCCAGCAACCCAAAACACACAAACACACAAATAGGCATGCACCTCGGTACCTGACGTGATAGGAATACCCCAACCCCAGCAACCCTAAACATAAATACACACATAGGCATGCTCCTCGGTTTTCACGGAATTGGTTTTAGGGGATTTTGAAAAGGATTTCTGTGTGGTTCGTTCTTTCATCGATTGTGTTGTCACTATTTCACCTAGATCAAAAACTATAGGAAACCCTAAATACTGGTGAAGTCTGAAAAAACGCCGCGAATATTTACACATATTATCATTGGTGCATAGTATATAGATTGCTCGTCTATTAAAGTATACAGGGTGATTCCCTCGCAGATGAAAAAAAAAAATTGCGTGAAACTACATCAATAATGGAGTAGAATGCCGCCAACTGCATATTTTTATCTCAATCTGTTCTCGAGATATGATTTTTTAAAGGTTTTTTCAGGAAAACCGTGTTTTTTTCCTTTTAAACTCAAATTCCTACACTTTACTTCAGTCAATTTTAACTTTTGACCACATTTTCGGAATCAGCATTAAATTTACTATAAGAATAGTGTACTTGAGTTCTTAAAAAGTACCATCCCAAGGCCCTCACATCAGCTCAAACATTGACGATTTTGAAAAAAGAATATTTCTGAAAATCTTTAAAACTTTACTACTCTTCCAAAACGAATCCTGGAAACTGGCAAATCTCATGAAAACTGCTTCGTCTAATACTCTTTCCAACGGTATAATCAAGTTTACTTTTATTTTGTTATTTAGTGGAGAAAATTATGTTTTAATGTTAAAAAATGTGGGTTTTTCAATGAAATTGTTGGTTTTTTTTAAAGATGAACCTCCATGAACCTACGAGTATGGGGTCGGTTTCTAATTATTTTTTCACGCTGTATCGAATGGTAACATTTGTAGATCTCTCCCACTCCGTTATAACTGAGTTTTACACTTAGAATCGCAAATGTTTAGTTTGTTTGTTACGATTAAATGTATGTGTGTTATGGGGTAAAACTAGTTAATTAAAGTGTAAAACTCGATTATAACGTAGTTGAGAGATCTGCAAGAGTTTCCATTTGATCCAGTCAGAAAAAATACATAGAAACCAAAACCATACTCGTTGGTTCATGGAGGGACATCTTTCGAGAAAACCAACAATTTCATTGAAAAACCCACATTTTTTAACATTAAAACATTATTTTCTCCCCTAAATAACAAAATAAAAGTAAAATTGATAATACCGTTGGAAAGCATATTAGATGAAGCAGTTTTCATGAGATTTGCCAGTTTCCAGGATTCTTTTTAAAAGATTTTCAGAAATATTATTTTTTCAAAATCGTCTATGTTTGAGCTGATGTGAGGGTCTTCGGATGGTACTTTTTAAGAACCCAAGTACACTATGCTTATAGGAAATTTAATGCTGATACCGAAAATGAGGTTGAAAGTGGAGAAATCCGAGTTTAAAATGAAAAAACACGGTATTCCTGAAAAAACCTTTAAAAAATCATATCTCGAGTATGGATTGAGATAAAAATATGCGGTTGGCGGCATTTTACTCCATTTTTGATGTAGTTTCACCCAACTTTTTTTTGCATCTGCGAGGGAATCACCCTGTATAATCTATATACTATGCACCAATGATTATATGTGTAATAATTCGGAAGTTGTTTTATTCCAAATACCTAGGTACTCATAGTTAAATATTTCATCCTTTTACGAATTAGCACAGCATCACTTCTTTTTAATAATGAAAAAATGTGGGCAAAGGTCAGTTAACGTAATTTAACTAGAAAGAACTGTGATCCGTGAAAAAAAGAAGATATTTAGCTAAGAGTAACTAGAATTTGGAATAAAACAACTTCCTATAATAGGAATAAACTAGTTACCTTGATATTTTACGAGAACATTTGATGTAGCATGGAGCATTTGATTATTAGAAAATCCGAAATTGCCTGCCGTCAAAATAACAAACAACATACGAGTACATATACATATTCAAACATGTTAACAACATTTAAAAATTCGTAATAACTTAATTTCGTGCTATGGAACTGTTAGTGTAAATATTTGCAGCTACAGTCATAGAGGATAAAGCAATCATTTCTGATTCTTAGTTTTCAATAGAGTTGGTATACCTAAACAATTATATCATTCAATTGCAAGTTTACGTTATTTATTCCACTGGAAGAGCTTGCAGAAGGCATATAGGCCTCAAAAGATGCCTGGGAGGTCTCATTCGATTCATTAAAATCCATCGCATTAAACTAACCAAAAAAACACCCTAACTATTGGCTCGTTAGCAATGTCTTCAAATGCTGCACTTGTAGGTACGTGTATCCTTATTTGCATTTTTCAATAGGCTTTCTAATGTATCTGACCGACTGCTCGGCAGTGCTATCATGAGTAGGTTCCAAGGCATGTTATATGGTGGTCTCTGGCCTTGGAACCTTCCGCGTTACCTTTCGTACAATCATTTAGTTCACTTGAAGTCAGAATTCAGGGGAAACAATATTAGTAAATGAATTTGGATTATACGTATATTACAACAGTAGCAACCATAGATCCTTCTTCCCCCATTTTTCATATTTTTCTCACCAACAACAACAAACTATTATCATATTGTATCAAAAATATAAATACCTAATAATATACAACATGGATGGGTTTAGAGCTGAGCACGTTTTATATTATCAACGTTTTGCTAATGCCCTCCTCCCACCTATAATTTTTGATGAAATCAAATCGTGAACAAGTGGAGGAGTGATTTGTGCAGCTAGGCCTGAAGCTTATTATTCAACTCATACGACCAATAGCTTCACTTTCGTATAGATAACGCCGTTTTACTTGTTGGTTACTGACTGATCTGAAATCAGTCATTTTGCTCCCGACCAGAAGCGCACACACGACAATATGCTCCCACAGAACACTCAAAACGTTATGCGCCCACAAGTTGGTCCTCTCTAAGTCCAGCATCCGGTATACTTCAAGCATTCAGGTTCATTCTAGCATTCACTATCCATCGATAACTACAGTTCAACTCTGATTTAATAAGTCTCGCCCAAGTAATACCTGAACTGTCAACAATTTAATAATAATCTGAATACAAATTCATTGATAAACTCGGTTTAAAATTATCAAAGAAACACAAGGAAACGAAAAGAGATTCGTGAGACGAACGAATTCAAAAAGAATAATTCGAACCCATCATTTAACCTTGAGGCCAGAAAAATTATCAACCCTTTTCCACTGTTCTAATTTCCCTGCCTGTAAGATTTTCCCAGGGTCAAGTTCAGACCCGTCTTCGGTTAATTTGGGGGACGGACAGTTGATTGGTCTGCAGGTTCAGCAGTTGTGTGTTGACTCAGGAAGAGAAGCTACTACTTCAAAGAATCTGAAGTTTACAGTCTAGCTCAAGAGGGATCAGGTATTAATTGCCGAAGTCATTCTAACCAACCAAGTTGGTCCAAAAAATATAAATACATTGAAAGAACTCCTTTTCAGACCAATAGAAGGCCAGAAATCGGTCGTCATATAAGCCACACGGTTACCGAAGCCCTTCGACTTCGATAGTTTCCTCACTCGTAACAATTGCAACGTCCACTTCTCTCCAGTCAACATTTCATTTGGCTTTTCTTTATACAAAATATTCAATACAAACAAAATCTTTCTACCTCTCCATGTCTAAAAACACCGTTATCTCTTTGGTGGGTTCCTTATACTTTTCCTTGATATCGTCACAACTTGGGTTTACAAATACTTTCTACTTCTCTGTACCCCAGTAGGTCTTGCAGATATAGTTGGAAGGTTGTTGTATGTGATCTCGATAATCACCCATGAGCAAAAGACCACAACTCAGATTTCGGTAGGAGATGAAAATGTTATCCAGGAGGATAAGAAAGGTTTAGGATCATATCGTCCAGCTCACCACTTCCATCGGAACTTTCATCGAACTACTTTCATATAATAAAACGTGCTCACTCTAATGGTGGATAACTGTAATAAAAGTAATAATGTTCGGTAAATCAAAACTTAAGATTTTCCTAGGGAATTTCATAAACCACAACCAGGGAGCATTATAACCAATTCTTGCCATATTGCAGTTTTTAAATAACTTGAGAATCTATTGAAGACATTAAATGTATTAAACGTGTCGTACATAAAGGTAGGTACGCAACAACTTAGAAAGATCTTCAATAATTTATTGTACGTCTAGCACCACCACCTATGGTATTTAGTCTCTCCAGACAACCTCCACCTGTACCAGCCCCAACAGAGATTGAGTGAAAGCACCTACCAACATTAACTCCAACAAGATATTTCGATAGATTTTTCTTTGGTTTTGTTTTCTTTTTTGTTTCTGTCTTTCTGTTTTTACTTTCTTTCTCTTTCTGTTTCTACTTTCTTTTTTTCAAAGGAAGCTTTGATCTTCCCAAGTCCACAAACTACCAGGAATAATGAATTACGTAGGTACCATTATATGCTGTAAGAACCCACTTTATTGTAATAATAGTATTCCACAAATTCATACCTACAGGGAAAAATTAATTAAGTTATTTATTCTAATAAAAATTACAAACCTATACCTAAGTTAGTATACCAAAAGATTAAGAAGAATAATACTTTATTATCGTACATTATTGCATTAATGTTCCATTACGTTTACAGTTATCAACAATTTCAAACCCTGCTATCAACTGAGGTAAACCGAACTGTACAAATTCTCCATTGCATCCTCAACCAACCCGTCTCTGTGCCATGTATTCTGAAAGATATCCTTGACGTGTGCAACATTCCTTCGCCACTGCTTAGCAGTCACTTTCTTTATTCCTTTGAAAATCAATTTTTTAGTTTCCATCATAGTGTATTGCTGACTTTCTGCCGCTACGTAGTGTTTGATGAATCGCCAGATCATTTCCAGGGGGTGGAAATGGGAGTGGTAAGGAGGCAATCTGATGACTCGGTGGCCTTTCTGTCTAGCAATCTCATCTATTTCAAACTGTGGAGGTCGCTTATGTTGCTTGACAAGCTGGACCAACTCAGGTTTTCTTAATTGTGGATCGAATGGAACATTGTGCTTAGAAAGCCAATCAATAATATCTGTTTTCTGATCTTGGAAGGTAGGAGCTGGGTCAATCAACTCCGAGTGAAATACAGAACTATCCATAACAATGACCCTGTTGCCTTCAAGATTATCCAGCAACTTCCGTTGAAACCACCTCTTAAAATCTTCGCGGTACCTTCTTTTTAATTCATATTCCGTCGTATTATGATAACTGATAAGTTCAAATGCATCAGAAACGAACCCACCTGCAGTTCCGGCGTGAATGATAATTAAACTTTCCCCTTTTACTGAAAGCGTAGGTTCGGGGCACATCAATCCATCCCGCGTACCATCAATCCCTTCAGTATGAAACGTAGTTTCATCCAACCAAACAACATCGTCGAAATTCAAATTCGGACGCAACATATATCTCAAAAACGAACATCTCCACAAAACTATATCCTCTCTTTCGACGGCCAACGCCCGGCTTCCAATTTTAGTGAATTTGAATCCGATTTGCTGCAGAATCGGTTGCAGGCAAACATTGTTTGATTCTATTAGGCCGGAATCATGAAGAGATTCACGCAACTTTTTCATTATAGGGGGTTCTCCTCTCAAATAGTAGTCATAAATGTGATTTCTGATGGCTTCTTTTCTCGTTACATCCAGTAGGCTGTGTCTCCAATCGTAGGGTGTTTGACCTGAATTTAATAAATGAAAAAATAAAAAATAAATCGAGAAAACTATAAGCATTGATGGCACAATCAAAATTAATTAATAAAACAAAAATGAACACTGCGGCCAAAAAAACCTACCATGCAGCACCTTTTAATAAAAAATCGAATGGTATATTTTTGATTACGAATTAATCAACTCATCTACCGAGTTCATCATTGTGTCTAGGTACCTATTCGATTCTTCAACTTGGTAGACAAGTATTTATCTTGACTTATTTCACCCAGATAACTTTCCTCTTCTCCTTTTAAACGCGTAAGTACCTAGGCATCCTCCCCGGCGCCAATGGCCATGTATAATTTTATAGACCCTTGAAAACTTGTGTACATGACAAATTCAATGCTCTAAAAACAAAAAATAAATAAAGAAAATAAAAAAGACATTAAGTTCTGGGTGAAAAAGTTGAATCTGAAAATTGAAAATTGCCATCAGTTCATCTCTAACAGAAATTGATTCGTTCCAATATCTTTTTACAGGCATTTTGATGGTTTTTGCTTCCGAGTCAACCAATATGTAGCGGAAGAATTGTCTTCACTTTCGGAAGAAAAAAAATTGTTGGTCTCCAAAATCATAATTTCCACTCGCATTTTTTACGTTTTATACCATTCTGAACAACTTTGGTTCCGCGTCTGTCTGTCTGAACGTGTGTATGTCTGTCGTGTGTCCGCAAATCCTTGTAACAGGCTTATTTTCTGCATATGCGGCTAGGGCGTGGATGGTTCCCTATCAGTTCCATCGTACCTGACTCAATACTTCACTCTGCGCATGCGCAAACTTAAATTTTACCTGTAACTATTCATAAATTCTACTTCTAGATGATAGTTGAGGGATGACGATTTTATCATCTCATATCAATCCTCGTAACGAGCTTATTTTCAGGAATGAAATCATCAGGATGAAATGAAATTTTCAGGAATGTGTGGGCTAGGGTGTAGACGGTACCTCATCAGTTCCCCATCAGTTTCATCGTTCCTGACTCAATACTTCACTCTGCGCATGCGCAAACGTATATTCCATTATGTTCTATTTTTTTAACACCCTACTTGTTCGATTGTATTGTTGAGAGGCGAACTGAGTAGTTATTATAAGAAGCGTTTCCAAGTTTTAAAAGAATTACATTTGCAAGTTGTTTGTGTTGCCATGTTTTGGCGTTGTGTTAAATAAAATCACTTTTAGTGGATTTTCGTTCGAGTGAACCCGCGTCTTTCTTGTATTTTTATTACACTGGTGTGCAGAAGTGAGATGTCACGCAATTTGAGGTCAGGAAGAAGATCGAGGTCTGTTGAAGACCTAGGCGAGTCAGGAGGACATTTTCAAGGTCAGGAGGATAGGAGGACAGGTTCAGGAGGGTCGGCTGAACTGGAACTGATCCGCGAGGATCTCGCAGCAACTAACCAGGCTCTGCAAATGCTGGTGCAAACTCTGCAACAGCATTCCTTGGTCGGGACATCGCTGGCAGGAGGGAACGTCCCGGAGAGAAGCGGCGCGGTGCCAAATACGCCAGGAACAAGCCAGGTCCAAGCCATCTCTGAACCCAAAGGTAGGATTAAACCTTCAACATTCGATGGGTCAACAGTTTTTGAAGACTTCCTTTTCCAATTTGAGCACGCAGCTAGAGCGAACCACTGGTCTGACAGGGAGATGGGTGCGAACTTGGTTGCAGTTTTGAAGGGACCCGCTCTAACCGCTGTAACTATGCTTAGGCTGCCAGAACCGACTTATGCAGAAATGTTAGTTGCCTTACAGATGAGATTTGGGAGCGAAAGCCGTCACGAACTGTACCGAACGCAGTTGCAGGCTCGGACACAGGGTCCTAGGGAAGATTTGGCAACGTTTGCTGCGGACCTAGAAATTCTTGCTTATCGAGCTTGGCCTGGAGCATCGCCCAGGGAAGTTGATGACCATGCATTACGGCAGTTTTATAGGGGTATCTATAGTGAGAAGTTGAGGGTGGCAGTAGTAGGCAGGGAAACGTCGCTTCAGGCCGCATTGCAACATGCTATGAGAGTCCAGGTCTATTTAGAGGAACCTGTATGGAGGCCTACCCACAACGTGACTGATACGGCTGAGACGGAAGAAGCTGTACAGAACATCCGCCAGCAGGGCCCGTGGGAATGTTTTGCTTGTGGGCAACATGGTCATATTGCAAGGTTTTGCCCAAGGCGAAGAAGACAGTCTTCTGGGGCGAGTAGACCTGCGAACAGCACCTCACAGCCGGAAAACTGTTGAGCATCGGTCTAGAGGGACACAGGCCGGTGCTCCTTGAGTCCCACCCAGTTCTTGGAGTCCGGGGTATCACAGTTGCTGTCCAAGGTTTTATTGATGGCCAGCCATGTAGAATGGTGGTGGACACCGGGGCAGCAGTAACGGTGGTGAGGCCTAATGTGTTAAAGGGTGGTACTAAGTTGCATTCGGCTGATGTGAACCTCCATTCAGCTACGGGGGCAGCGATTGAATTAGAAGGGAAAAAGGCAGTGAGGATGGACTTGGGACATGGGATTAGCTTTACTCAGGATGTAACGGTGGCACACATTAAGGAGGATTGCCTTCTTGGCTTAGATTTTCTGGGTTAGCATGGCTGTAATGTAAGCTAGAAAATGGAAAGCTGTGCTTGGGTCATAAGAAGGTCCCACTAGTAGGCATCAACACGTTGCAGACAGCTGGGGAGAATGAAGATAGAGGACTCAGCGAAGCTTTGGATCAGCTATGGAAGCGATCAATAGAGGGGCTGTCACAAGAGCAAGCCAACTTGGTTTTGAAGTTGTTGGTTGAGTACAGGGATGTCTTTGCGGAAGGTAAGATGGTTTTTGGTGCAGCTAAGGTTGAGCCTCATAGGATCGATGTGGGGAATTCCTTGCCCATCCGACAGAAGCCCAGGAGATTGGCCCCAATGAAGAAGCCTGAAGTGGATCAGCTAGTGGAAGATATGCTGAGAGCAGGGGTTATTGAACCCTCCAAGAGCTCATGGGCAAGCCCAATTGTGCTGGTGGCCAAGAAAGACGGGTCTACACGTTTTTGCATAGATTATCGGAAGCTGAACAACATTACTCGGAAGGACGCTCATCCGTTGCCCAAGACAGATGAACTGATAAGAGGTTTGGAGGGGTGCTCATGGTTCTCCACGTTGGATTTCCAGAGCGGGTACTGGCAGATACCTGTGGCTCCAGCTGACCAGGGCAAAACGGCGTTCTGTACCCCTACTGGCCTCTGGCAGTTCAAAGTTATGCCCTTCGGCCTTTGTAATGCCCCTGCTACCTTTCAGCGTACCATGGAGGAGGTTTTGAAGGAAGTAATCCAGTCAGGTTGCGCAGGGGTGTACATTGATGATGTCCTGGTGTCTAGTCGGTCCTTTGCTGAACATTTAGACCATTTACGGAGAGTTTTTGCTATCTTGAGAGCCGTGAACCTTAAGCTGAACACAAAGAAATGCACGCTACTAACTGCCACAGCATCGTACCTTGGCCATCGGATTTCGCAAGAAGGCATACATCCAGATCCTGGAAAGGTGAAGACTATAGTGGAATGGCCTACCCCTGGCTCGGCTCGGGAGCTCCGATCGTTTATAGGCCTGTGCAGCTACTACCGGGAGTTTGTGCCTTCTTTTGCTCATGTAATGAAGCCCCTGTACCAGACAGTGGATGCCAAGGAGTTTGTCTGGACAGAGAGTTGTGAGGAGGCATTCCAGAGGATGAAGGAAGCACTGGTGTCAAAGCCAGTACTGGGCCATGTCCAGAGCAAGGGACAGTTCATTATTGATGCAGACGCGAGTGATTTAGCAGTGGGGGCTGTCCTGTCTCAGGTCCAGGATGGAAACATGGAAAAGAAGTAGTCATTGCATACTACAGTAAGTGTCTGTCTAAGCCTGAACGGAATTACTGTGTTACCCGGAAGGAGTTGCTGAGTGTTGTCAAAGCTGTAGGCCACTTCCAGAACTTTGGTATCGCCAACGGGCTACAGTTGATGGTCCGATCGGATCATGCTTCGCTGAGATGGCTTCTAAATTTCAAGAATGCAGATGGGCAGATGGCACAATGGCTAGAGCAGCTGGCACCTTTCTCCATAGTCATAGAGTATCGTCCTGGGAAGGAGCACGGGAATGCAGATGCGGTCTCTAGGAGGCCGTGCCTGAAGGATAGTTGCCAAATTGTACCCGTTGTGAACTGAAGGAGGGAGCCCGGCTGAATCGATGCCAGCTTCAGGGGCCTGTTGTGGAAGAAATAGGGAAAGCACAGCGAGCAGATCCAGTTCTGAAGAAAGTGATTGCTTGGCTGGAAGCGGGTGACCGCCCCGAGCCAGCTGTAGTGGGACAGTACAGTCCAGATATCAAAGCACTCTGGGCCATGTTTCGATCTCTATGTCTCGTGGAAGGCTGTGCCTACCGCAAGTGGGAGAGCACTGATGGTAGGAGCATGCATCTTCAGCTTCTTGTTCCGGAGGCCTGGAAGATGGGAATTTTGGAGAAAGTTCACGAGACTGGCCATTTTGGGGAGCGGAAGACGAGTGCAATGGTCCGCATGCAGTATTACTGGGTTGGTATCCATCAGGATGTACGAAACTGGTGTAGATGGTGCACTGCCTGCGGCCAGCGTTCCCAAAAACCAGGAAGAGGACCACTGAAGGCTGAAGTCACGGGAGCCCCTTTTGAAAGACTGGGGATTGACGTGATGGGACCATTGCCTGTTACTGATCGAGGGAATCGGTATATTTTGACAGTCCAGGACTACTACACCAAGTGGCCGGAAGCCCTGGCCATTCCAGATCAGACTGCAGAAACGGTTGCCAAAGCGTTAGTTGAACACATAGTCAGTAGGTTTGGTGTCCCTAGGCAGCTGCATTCTGACCAGGGGAGATCATTTGAAGCCTCAGTCTTCCAGGAAGTTGCCAAGCTGCTCGGTATCCATAAGACTCGGGCCACTCCTCTGCACCCACAAAGTGATGGACTAGTGGAGAGGCTGAATCGTACCCTTTGGCAGATGCTGGCGAAGGTGGTTGCAGACAATCAACGGGACTGGGACCAACAGCTGCCAATTTTGCTCTTGGCCTACAGAGCGGCAGAGCACGCCGCAACGGGGCTGACGCCTGCATACCTCACCTTTGGCCGAGAACTACGATTACCTGTTCACCTCTTGTTTGGAGACAGACCAGACGATATGCCAGTTTCGGAGTTAGGAAAGCTACGAAGCACCCTCGTGAAGGCGGGGGAACAGGCTCGGGAAAAGTTGAAGTTTAGAGCTGAGGAGATGACTCAGAGATACAACTGGAAAATTTGATGAAATTGTCAGTTAATGCGCGGGTGAGGTTGTAATTTGTCTCGTACCTACTTCATTGTTCTCAACAAATCAGTTCATTCTGCACATGCGCAAACGTAAACTACATTGAGTATAATTTCGTTTCTAATTGACCAATTATTACGTTTCACTCTACTTCTGGATTTACTATTTCTGCTATGGAATTTTTCAAGATCATTTTAAACTTTTCAATGATCTAAACATTCATGATACTTGAACGAGGAAGCTCCGTGCTACACCCAACTTGGCAGACTTTCTAAATTTTTTTACGTTTTGTTTCCTTGTATAACAAGGTTGTGGGGAATGATAAACTGTTCTAAACTTTGGATGCTATATTTGTAAGCTGATAATAAGTGAAAAGCACAAAACTCTAGATGATCCCGAAATCACTCACTATAAGTGAGATTTACTTCTTCTAAATAATTTCAACAATTGTAAACGAACGGATCCCCACTTTAGATAGTCATGTTATCATTTTATAAGGCCTTCCATTTTAACGAAATGCATTATTGAGTACCTACCTATATAAATATTGGCTAAAGGCGTTTTCTTTAACATTTAGCGTTATCATAACGCTGAGAAACATTGAATCTAAGGAAACGTCTGACAAGTTGGGTGTGGTGCATACCTTCCTCGTATTCGTTACATGTATGATATATCATTGAAATCTTTGAAATGATCTAAAAAACAAATCCAAAGCGTAAAATAGTTAGTCAAGGGCTTTGCCTTCGTTTAGGCATTTTATCTATTTAATGTAAATGATTGTCAACTTTAGATATCAGAATGAATTTTTATTCCAAACATAAGTATAGAACGAGTTTCTAGGTTAACCAAGTAATGGAATAATGATGTCCAAATAACAAACTAGGCATGGTAAACATGCCATGGCGGTACATCAGGCTGTGGCAGAAAACGTCAAAATCGATCGATAAGGAAAAAAGTTATATACTGATTGATGCAATTTACGCTAGCGTATGCTCAGACTAGAGTAAGCATTATGGTTTGAAAAAAATGAAAATATTAGGGGGCCATCTACAGCCAAATCCACACATCCCCTTAAAATTTCAACAATATCGGACGAAAACTGTAAAAATTTATCTCATTGCGAAAGTTTCACATTGGCGCGGAGTAGCTTGATAATATCATGTTGAAATTTATATAAGATAATCAAATCATTTCTTCCCAACTACCCTCTAAATCTGAGCGAACTCGGACGAATTAGAAGTGAAAAAAGTATGCCTGATGGAATTTACGTTTGCGCAAGCGCAGAGTGAACTATTGATTTGGGAGCAATGAAACTAATAGGAGACCATATACAGCTAAACTTACATATTTAATAAAAATTTCATCACAATTGGACATAAGCTGTGAAAACTAAGCTTGTTACAAGGATTTGCGGACAAACTATTGACTGACACGGAACGAAAATTTACTGAAACATAAAGGTTCCACTCGCGCAGCGTGATCGTATGGGCGAATTTTCGTAAATTATCGTATTGCTTAATGTAAAATTCTTATGAAATTTTAGCTTTTTGAGAGCTAAGAATATGTAGACTATTAATTTTATGGCAAAAAACGTAGTATTCTAAATAATAATCTGCTATTCAAAAAAAATATTTTGGACTTTTAGCTTTATTTGAAGTTTTTTTAATCGATTTTTTAGCAAATTGAAATGAAATTCAAGTAAATTTATCAGCATGATTTTGTACATAATGGGAGGCCCACTAATCAGCTGAGGGTCCTCGTTTCGGTCTTTTACGACCTACCTCTTTTTTTCGACAGGCTTTCTAAGTTTTTGACATTTACTAAAAAGCGTGAAATTGTAGGATGCTGTAGGTGTAAGTCCTTTAGGGAGTCGCGAAGCGCCAAGTATTGATGTTATACTATATACGGGATTTAATAATTTATATAACAATGATCTGCGTAGAGGGGCTATCCAACACAGAAATAATAAACCTTTGTGTCATGTCACAAAACAGTTATTTCTACATTCAATACATATACGTTTCATGGTATAAAATTATTGTAATACGCTCGTGTTTGGAGTTAAGTTGGGTGCCTATAGGTTCCCTCCTATAATAACTGCCGGTATCGAATTCTGCTATAATCAGTTCCGCTTTGATCATATATTGTTGGATCTAGTCGGGCTTTGTCTAAGTAGAGTTACCATTGTCCTATAACATTTCAAATACAGGATTAATTCTACGGGATTGTATTGCTTATTGATGGAGTACTAGCATTAACAACGGTACAAGCCATGCGCACATCGATCGCTGCGCTCGCAATCTGAGCGGAACAGAGGGGTTACCATTTTCTGTACGATGTTGTGATCCCGAGTTTAGATAGATTGTGCCCGATTCTCCGGTTCCTTATATGTCTTCCGAAATTCTATTCATCCACGCTAGCGTTAATGTTATTTTACACAAAACAACTTTGTGTGCACCAAGAAATTTGAGCAACAATTAAACTAAACAATTTGGTGTGCCTACTTATGCAATCGAAGTAAATGAACGTCAGACTTTGATTTGCTTCTCTTCTTTTTGGCTCCTAAGCTCTTACAATAAATTAATGCAGTAAACAAATAAATTGTGGGTTAGTTTTTTATCTAAATATATTAACATTTCATCAATTAACCAGAAAAAACGCACATCGAAATCGCCAAAAACCTGGCCAAAACTCGGAGATAAAAATGACCTAATATTATTTTTACACATTGATATGAGGACTTCTGAACATTCCATGGCTACAAATATGTACCTATTAGCACAATATAAGTTTCCAGACAAGACTGTCACTATTCAAAGTTGGCTAATCTGACATCGGCGAAAGAGAATGCACATGAATCCTTTCAGTTCATTCTAGTGTTTTCGAGTATCCTTGTAATTTTAAATGTTCCTGATGACTCTGTACCAAAAGGTAAGCATTCAAAATATAAAACAACAATAATATTGTTGCAGTTGTTTACAGAAAACACTTATTAATGTTTAATCAATCAGTTAGGTATAAAATCTAAAGCGTCATTTCCACTAGTATAGTAATAGTAAAATTATCATTTACATACTTTTCGGAGGAGCCCGCCTTCACTAGCAAGTCGAGTACCGGAGGCCAGAGTTGGGCAGTAATTAATTACCAATGCATTTCTCACTCTCTCTTTGTATTGTTCCGTTAGAGGCATTTTAGCATAATATAATTGTAATTGCAGTTACAATTACTGGATTTCACATGAAATTGTCATTGTAGTTGCAGTTACTTTTGTATAAGATGTAATTGTAATTGAGGATTGATATTACAATTCCTTCTAAAATAATTGTAATTGTCAACATTCAATTACAAATTACATGTGATTGGACTGTAATTGTAATTACATTTTTCCCATCACTGCCGGGGGCGAGCGCTTTCGATGTAAAGACATCATCATCAGGCCGTCGAAACAGTACTAGTTTTACATCGAAAGCACTCGCCCCTGGTGCTCGCTGGTGAAGATGAACTCTTCCGAAAGATATGTAAATGATAACGTCAGTTCGTTATACCTTGCTAGTGAAGATGGACTCCTCCGAAAGGTATGCAAATGATAATGTCAGTTCGTTATACCAACCTACTAAATTAAAACATTAATTATTATAACAAGTGGGTTGCCACGAAGTGCCCGGAATTCATTACCTACCAATTCTGTTTTGTAGGTACTAATAACTTCAGCGAATGTAAATTCTTTGGAATTAAGTGCCACTTTGGGCCACATCCCGAACAATGATTTTTATTTGTTCCATCATGTACTGGCAAAAACGAATTTCCATAAAAGATTTTGCCAATTTAAGTAGACTATTTATCTCGAACAGGGATCAAATCAGCGAAACTGTTATAAAAGTTGAAGAAAATTTATTTGATTGGATGATTTACTGAGTGATTAGACTGAAAATTAACATCGTGTTTACTATAAATAGGTTACTGGTTTTTTTCGATCCGTACCTATTTGTCTAGATCAAGCATGACCAATAAAAAACGTTCTAATAACATGTGCAATGAAGCTCTTATCTTAGTTAATGATGCTTGAGGTCACTGTTGATGATGATTCTTCTGATACCTAATGAAAGTAGCTTTATTAAGCAAACTTACTTCTGAAGGCTTTAAAAAAGTTATAGAAATGATTTTAATTATTATTCAATCAATATAGACTTCGCGACTATACTTATGAATTACTCAGAAAATTACAGATATTTATAATGTCCACGTTCATAAAATTTGTTTTAAATATCATCCAATCTGCTCCTACTGTGATTCAGAATTTAGTAATAAATACTATTACTACTGGAATCAGCAATGATTCCATTTTGTATACTGGACTAATTTGAAGAGTATCAGAACTAAAATGGGGGATAAATACAGGATGTCTCTAAATAATTGACGTTAGTTTATTGTTTATCATTCTCAAACCACGTTTCGCTAAATTTTCCGAGTGACACGAAATGCCAAAAAAGCCACAGAAAAAGGCTCCTAAGCTTAAAATACCTAATGGACTTTATTTATTTTGGCCCATTCATGAGATCTTAAGTTAAATCTTGTTTTTTGTTCCCCCCTTTTACAATTTATAAGAAACTTCTTTTAGTTTTTAGTGCGAACAGTGTAATACGATGCGAACAGTGCAACTCGTACATAACATGTAGTGAAATTATGTGAAGTACGTTGAATTTGACTAATTTAAAGATGAAAGGTTGTTTGGTTTTGTTTTCATTTCAAAAAGACTAGAAATCAAATTTCAACTTTCTATCAAATGTCGAAAATAAATATTGATTTTTGGATACGTCTATCTCTAGTGAATGCTCTGACTGCAAGCTTTCCGCTAGCCGCCGTTTTGTTGATTAAAAAAAACTATATTTTCGGTGTTTAGCACACCAAAAAACACACAATATGGTAGGTACTTACAGAATTTTGGCCAGGCTTTTTGCAATTTCGCTCAATGTGCGATGTCTTGTTGTTGCGTCGTCGACTCGATTGTAACGTGCTGTCAAATTATCTAACAAAAATAGTGAAATTTCACAAATCTCGGACCAGTCCTACAAAACGGATCGAAGATAGAAATAGGTTGTTTCAGGGGAAAAGTATGTTAACAACTTTGAATTCTTACAAATTGACATAATTTATAACTAACAACAAAAACATTTGTAATCACGTACTAGACACAAGGGTCGTTCTTTTTTCTGGGAAAAATAAAATAAAAATAGTCACTAATAAATCAATAAGCACTTAATCTTTACAGAACATGAAACGGCTTGTAATTGTACGCAGATAATACAAATGCGTACGCGCAGGTAATTGGGTATACCTATGTTCTAAAAGAATGTCCTACAAATTACATCGCGATTGGTACAGTAAAAACCATTGCGCATGCGCGAAACTAATATCGATTGGCACAGGCAAAACTCCGAATCTAATGGAACGATTTTGATGAATCAGGGATTGTGCGGAATAGCCTCTATACGGTCCCCTATAATTTTCATTGCCGTCACATAAATGGTAGTCTGCGCGCATGCGCAAACGTAAATTTATTATAACGTTGATTTCTTATCATCTATTGGTCCGATTTCGTTCAAACTCGGGGAGTAGATGGGTATATGTTCCAGGAAAATCCCCTATGAATTATATCGCGATTGGTGGAGTAATAACTATAGCGCATGCACAAAACTAAAATTGATCGACACAGATAAAGCTCAGAGACCAATGGACCGTATATGAAGTTTTCAAGGATTGTGCGGTTCAACTCGTAGACGTCCCCATATAAATTTCATTGCCGTTGGATTATTACCTAGTAAGTAGTATGTGCGCATGTGCGAACTTTAATTTCTTATATCGTCGACTTATCAATCATTTCGACTCGTAGGTACTTAGTTCTTCAACTAATTCGACACGTCCATGGTACAATACGTGAGGAAGCTATACTGCCCACCCAACTTGGCAGACGTTATTTTACTTTTCTTCAGTTTGTGAGTTTCCCAACTTGCCAGAAAGTGGCGCAACCCCCCCCCCCCCCCCCCCTCCTTCAGAGCGGCCCTGGTTGGAAACCACTGTCACACTGTAATTATAGATGGACCCCAATTTCATTGTTCGCAAATCATCACTTCATTCTGTGCATGCGCAAGCGTAAATTACTTCCAGCATAGTTTCCTCGATTCCCAATAGACAACTAACGAATATGTACCATCGACCGGGGGCTGTGGCGGGCTCCTGTAATCCGGCTACACGGAGGTCAGGTGACAAGGCCGACTTGAGGTACGTTTGTGGGTGGGGTTCACGAATCGAAGGAACCGCCCATTATCGTTCTAATCAGTTCAAATCGTTCGAAGACGTTCGTTCTGATGAGGGGTTGAAATAACTCCGTAATTCGGGTCATTGTGAACCCAGAGAGTTCTCTTGCGCTGAGCGCACTGGTAGCAGAGTTCGAGGCCGATTCTCAAACGTGAGCCGGTACTCACTGTACCAATAGAGTCGTACGGTCACCTATATTTTTGTAGTGGTTCAACAAAGTAATTCTGTACGAAACTCTTTTATCGACGTTTCAAGCCCTTTCCTAAAGCCAAGACTAGGTTATAAATTGTAGCACGTTGCATATTGGAAGCTTCGGTAATGCCGTTCAGGCTTGGATCGGCATCCGCTAGAATGCGCCTCTGGAACCCTCATACCCACAGAGTAGAGTAGGATTGATACCAGAGAGCCGAAGGCGAAGCGTGACATAGCGTGACGGCTCGGTGCCTGACGGGGACGAGTCCAATAACTCGCTTAGGTTCGACCAAACCTGATACCCTCAAACTCGGAGAAACCTTCCGATTTTCAGCAAATTTGCCATTCGACAAAACGTGATAATAGATTTTTTTTGCGATACTACCGAATTTTTCACGGGGCTACGTGACATCCTAGTGTTGAGTGGTATTTTCGTTACTTTGTGGCATTACCTCGTTTTCTATATGTTGAGACAGAAAGTGCGGGGAAAGTAATGAAAGGGTGGGCTGCGGGCGCAAATATACAATATGGCTCCAACCCTTCGTTTATTTTCTTGATTCTACACCTACTCGCTTCTTCACATCGATCTTTCTCAATAAACCTACCTAAATTACGTTCTTATTTCACACTACAATCATCAATATTCATGATTATACGAGAAGGATGCTTATGACTTCGAAGATCAGGCATTATCGCTGGTGCCTCGACCACGATCTGTCAGAAATCTTTGTCCCAACTTGGATGTTGCAAATGAAAACTAATGAGAAATACCCGCCCTCGGGTTTGTAAGAAGTACAATCTCCAATTATTTTTTTGAAAGTTGGTTCCATTCTAAGAATGTTGAGACTAGTATAGTACCTAAGATTAATAGATATTTTCAAAAATTTGCAAAGTCGGCAAATGGTAAGAACTTACCTAGTAGGTACCACAAAAGGCAGGGGGTCAAGGTCTGAAGGACATCATAACCTGGCAGGGTTATGATGGCAAAAACATGTTCCATGTTAAAATATACAAGCCTCCATAGTAGCTACCACTACATATTCATCTTCTTGGGTTCCGAATTCATGCACCACTCAAGTATTGAGTCGGGAATTACTAGGTACCTAGTAAGAGGAAACGTTTTCTTCTCATCAAACAATATTCCGGAATTTCGGTTCGTTCAACTAAAATTCCTTCAAATTTCTAGATTAGCAAGTTTTTATGATTTTTCCAGTTGCATGTACGCCTTGGGCTGGCTTAAGCATTAGTGGTAGGAAAATATTGGGTACACTTCCCCTTGGAATTCACATCAGAAGTCTTCAATTCGATATACCAACAATCATTGAATTGTGTGCATTGGCGTACTGGACGGCACTAGAGGTTCACTACAAACAACCGAAATATTCAATTTGTTCTTCCTCTACTAATTCCTTTTTTATGGCTTTTGTAGTGGACGTGTAACAGCCATAAAAATCTGAAAAAATTATTCACTAAATATAGAAAATTAGGTTTTTTTGGGGTTCTCAGAACCACCCTCCCCAAAGACCCGCTCAGAGCAAGCCCAATATAGCAACTTGTGTGCATGGCCTATAGCCGAGTAAAAGCTAACCGACACCAATTGACTGAATATACCATCTGATGGCATTTCCAACAAATAATTTTTTTAGATTCACAAGCAGAAATTCCATGCAGAGTCGAACCAAAATGTTCGTGTATAATTTATTTCATGTATTATTAATAGTTCCGAGTTAATCCGAAAGTCTCGAATAATTCGATAAACTTGCATGGTTAGAAAACCTAAACCGTCACCAATCAAAGGAAAAACCATGCATTGACTAAGATTTTAAAAAATATGTAACTCACCGTATAGACTCATGATGTGAGCCTCACACGAACGAATTTCAGTCACTTCTCTTCACGGTCTGGTCGAATTTAGAGGCAGAGCCAAAATAATGATTTTAAAATGCATAGACGATCTGTTGATCGGCTTCAGCATAAAGTGCACACATACTAGGAGGATGAACGAACGCGATATTTATACTAATACAGTTTAATTTATACTTAAGTTTTTTATTTTACCAAACAACCACCAAAATGTCCAATCACATTAAACGAATTTTTGTGGAGATACAGTGGTTCAGTGAACCAAGCAGGGCTGTTAGGAAAATTCCATGCCCCTCTCATTTTCGTTCTGGAGTCATCCAATAATTAGAGCAGGTATCACTAGATACTCCATAGTATTACTCATCGTATTTTGTCTTTCTCATTACCGAAGATGAGAAATGTGCTTGCGACGTTCAAAAAATGGTGGTAATGAAAGAAAGGGCCCTCCGCTTTTCTCATGGAATTTGGCTTTCATGAAAATCTTTTGAAACGATGCTCTCAACATAGCTTTCGATGCGCCAATCAAAAGTCTCCATGCGCTCAAAACGAAATATTGACAGGATTTTGAGTTTTACCCGATTCACGTGCTGGAAATTGTACGCAACCCCCCCCCCCTCATATAATGTTTCCAATATTTTTGTGATATCGAAGTAAAACTTGGAGGGTGTTTCTGAGATGCCTAATACTAAGTTTTAAGAGGAAAAAAGAGGAGAAAATTCAAAAATAGTTTGACTACCCAAAGAAGGTAATACGGTAGTTTCGAAATTTCTCCCCCTCCATTTTTTCCTGAGTGAGAAATCACTTTGAGGATTCTTTAGCGCTGAACAAGATGGTGACGCCAGAAAAAAATCTTCAAAATGATTTCTCACTCGGCAAAAAACGAGGAAAAAATTCCAAGTTCCCCTACCGTATCCCTCATCTTTGGGTAATACAAAAATATTTGGATTTGTTTTCTCTTTTTATTTTTCATTTATTTTTTTAACGTAGTATTAGGCACACAAAAAACGCCCTCCAAGTTTCACATCGATATATCAAAAATTGTGGGGGGAAAGTTGGACGTGGGGGAGATTTACTTTTGTATATAATTTCCAACGCTTAAATAAAGTATAACTCAAAATCCTGCCAATATTTCTTTTTGAGCCCATGGAGACTTTTGATTAGAGTACCAAGAGCTATCTTGTGAACTTAGTTTCATAAGAGTTCTTTGAAACCTAAATTCCATAAGAAAAGTGTGGGGTTCTTTGCCCAGTCATTGATCGAAGTAATTATTACCTGACGATTTGTAGCTATGGTATGGCAGGTTGGCTCTAGGTCAGGCACCAAGAGTGGTGGTTGGTTGATATTCATACTGTTTTACAATCTACTGATCTATATTCAGGACAACAGTTGTCTGGCTTGTGGTGAAGTGAAAGCAGAAACTTAGGGATCTCGAGGTGAATCTCAAACTCGAACGCGGAATGTGGTGTTGGAGCAGAGGAGTTCCTATCCTTCTTTCATCAAATTGAAAGACTAGTTTTGATTTGTCTCCCACCCCACAGTGATAAAACAAAAATATCACCCGGATGTATTTTTCTGACTGGTTTAAAGCGCAAATCGTACTTATTTGTTGGTAATGATGGCCGAAAAATCTATCAAACATTGTAACTCACTTCTATTTCGGAAAATAGACAACGTTTTCATTAGACAACATACGCTTTTCTTCAGTGAAACAACTTCCACAACTTCTTGTTAGTTGTGTAGTTGTGTAAAAAATAGTGATTAAGTTCGTAAATATGCTTAAAATGCCACATCTTTTTGGTGCAGAATTATTTTAAAACCATTTTGGTAATGCTAAATTGAAGCATAAAACGCTAATTCAAACAATTGAATAAATTCCCATCCCGACAATAATGCATCCACTGCCCGTATGTGATCACAATTATCATCCTACTCTAAATTGTGTGCATGTTCTTGCTAAAGGTTAACATACTGAGCATCAGTATTGTCCATTCAAATTGTTGATTCCTAATTACGAGGATGGTCTGAACACTTAATTTCGAAGCCAACGTTTTTATGTATTTATTGTATTTACTATAGGCATTTATTTATTCATTCTTGGCAATAATTACGCGCTGGTATACCTACCTCATTATTAGTAATACAAATACAACTCTTTAAGGTAGTTACAATGTAGTCAAATGTGGAAAAATCTCCAATTTTACAAAATTGATTTTTTTATTTTTTATTGTTATTATTTACTTTTTTTTTCTCGCAACCTTATTTTTTGGTAGATTACCAATCATCAACGTTATACGACCCTCATCGTCTAAAATTGTTTAGAAAATGAACTGAAAAAATTAGTACCTATCCTATCAAACTTTTTTGAACTTTTTTATCGAGAACTAAGAATTAAAATACTCAACGGAAATAATTACGGCAAAGGTGGCGCTATCCCACTACCCAAAATTGAACTGATGATAAAGAAATTTAGCAAACACCTATAAGAAGGTATTTCCGAAACATAGATATGTTCCGAATTTTCAAGTGTTTATTTGTGTTCATTGTAGGTTCCATACCCAACCAAATATGTCGTTGTCGCTAGTCTTCACTACTTATTCTCACGTTACCTCAATTATCTATCACCTAATGGCACCAAAGTAGGATGAATGTTCAAAATGGAAACTCACCTTTAGGAGTTACTATTAACTGGTGAACAACTGTCGTTTCCCCATCATCGCAGACAAATGTGCCGCTGTCGTTTTTATTGACATTTGAAATCGACAGCGTGTAGTTATGTGGATTCATTTGGTAACGAAGGTCTGGTGTCTGTCTGAGAGTACTGCTGAACAGTCTTATCGATTCTTTCCCATTTTCCTTGGTCCATTGTATGGAGGTCTCATCTGTGAAAATACAATTCAACAAATCAAGCACGTAAGGCTCGGTTATTAAAACATTGCATTTGCATGTAACAACACAACATGCCTACAACCCAAAACCTATATTATATTATTTCGATCGCCAGCCTACTTATATGCACACTATCAAACTAGAATAAAGCGAGTGATAAAGGCACCTAAATTTCTTCCAAACTGATACCTGTAATACTATATATAGTACTTAGGAACTAAGCAATACTTAGCAATTAAAGTCTAATTCATGGGGAAGCATTGCCATCGTAACACAGTACGTTCCTATTCTATACACCTTCAATATCACCACCTTAGCAATCACTTCATTAGATCGAAAGAAATAGATGATCTGGGAATACGTGTTTACGCATGCGCACATGCCACTTTCTATACGGCGATTGCTAAACCCAAATTGCTTTTTATTTTCATCTTTCAGTTTCTGGATTGTTTTTCTATCTGCTCATTAATTTAGTTTTAATTTTTGTCACCTTCTCTGTGCCCCTCAGGCCAGAATTTGCTCTGCCCTTAAGCATTTTTTGTGCCCTTCAGGCTTTTTTATTTTTATCTAATACATTTAAATTTTGTATTATTTATTGTTCCTATTATTTTTACGATATGTGAATTGGGACTTCTGTCCTATACAACAATGGAGATTATTATTATTATTACGAGTATTAGAGAACCGTATAGATATTTATCCGCCATATAAGTATATGCTTTATACGAATAGTTCAGGCGCTTTGTCCACGACAACGAATTTGAGATTTACAACGACGTATTAGTCTATCTAACATCCAGTTTTAATTCGGGTCATTAGATCTTAGAAATAGATTGATGTTTCGGAAAGTTTCCTTTTGCGTATGCACACATAGTTATACAGGTGCAAAAGGGAGTAGCCAATGCCGCAATGTCTGGAACTATTCTGCAATAAGCAGAACTGTATAAGCAAAATTAGTTAATAATACCTATAACGTTTTTTCTCAAGAATTAGGGGTTAAGTACCTCATTCAACTGGATCAAGGAGTTGCCTCCATCTCAAGTAAGTACCTACCTATCAAAGATTGTTCGAGCAACTAGGTAGGTAGGTACGACAAAACTTCAAAGTAATAACATGACTGACCTGGATCATCTACTGTACAGGGTAGATGAGCTTTTTCTCCCTCTGCAGCTGTGATATTCTGGTTTTCGGACAGTATTTTCCCCATAGCTGTAAACAAAAACCGAAATTATTATTTAATAAAAAATAAACTGACAAAACATCCATATTGTTAGTAGGTACCTATTATATGTAGGTAATACAATTTCTGGCGGTTTGGTTCCAGCAACGGTGAAAAGAAACACAAATTTTATCAACCTTGTCTTCTTTTAAACGATTATGACAGCTTATCCATACCTACGATGCTCTTATTACTCAAAATGAAGGGAAACAAATACTAGGAACCTCCAGAATTCAAATTCAGCAGCTTTATAATGAACTTCTACTCAAATGAACGTTTTACCCAACTTTTCGTAGAAAAAGGGGTATTACAGCCGTCGGCACGGCGGCACTTGGGGGTGGGGATGCATTTTATTTGCGTTTCAGAGGGTGTAGAACACGTTTACAATGGCCATTCATTTTCAGATATATATATTTATATATATATATATATATATATATATATATATATATATATATATATTCATTTATATTATTTATTTATGGACAAAATTTTGTACTCACTACTCTTCCGAAACCGCTGGTCCGATTTGAACAAATTTTGAGATGTATTACCATGTCGGAACTTATGCCTCGCCGACTTTGGCCGATACCGATTCTATATCAATTTATTAATTTTTGATTATCAAGTATTGATTCCTTCTAATGGCTCTAGTATTTATGGACTTATTGTAGTACTAATATATGATCGGATCTACCATCTATCTTTATCTACCACTTACTTGGGAAACCTTACTTCCAGTGAACAAATGGAGCAAAGGAAAAGTTTGTTACTTATCTATAAATAAAGAAATCAAGTATTATCTTTAATAGGTATGTGAGTGTATCTCAAATTTTCCCGAACTCAAGCTGCATGGTTTAGCGAAATCAGGGGCATAGCGGCACGTCATCAGGGGCGTATAGAACGCGCCTGACATCCAGTTCTCAATAAAAAATCAAGTGCAGGTAATTCATATTTTTTTAGGTAGGTATGCAAAAAACACACATGAACAATGTTTCCAAATTATATAATGTAGGTAATAATAAGGTAAGGTATTATCAACAAATTTTCGGTTTGGAACGAACAAAAAAGCCAATATAGAAAAAAATCTCAAAAATCTTTAAAATCTGTCAACATTTCAAACATGAAAATCAGTTTCCTCTTCGTCAAGACAATCACATTCTTCTACTTCGCCATCGTCTTGTGAGGGTGCTACTTCATGGGTACCCAAAAGAACGCCAACAATACCCTCCATTCTTGGCAACACCAACGATACCTTAGTAACGCAAAAACGACGTTAAGCCTAAAAATCTCAATAGACACGAACTAAAAACAGAAAGGAGCACTAGAGAAATCAGCAAAACAGGAGTGAAACATGTTATGACAGCACGTCTTATATCAATATCATTGAATATTGGGAAGTAGAGGAGCACAGTTGATAACAGGGGTGCCGAAGAGTATTGCTCCTGCACTCTGTTGGTTATTCATACCAAACCCTTCAAATCGTATCACCAAACAGCACAGGCATTCTAAAAGGTATGTTCCAAACTAGAGTTGGAAAAAAATCCGGTAGATGGCATTTTGGATATGTTCCTTTTTGAAAAACATCAACGAGCAACAACTTGAAGGAAGATGAGGATATATTCCCTTTTGATTGAAACGAAAATTATCCATATATAGGAATGGATGAGATCCCTTTTGATCCAAACATCAAACTTTAGCCCTCAAATACACAAGCATATGTTCCTTTTTGACGCTAACTGATCATACAAATCGATTTTGGTTATCCTACAGATTGAAAATCCGTTTTGTACAGATTTTTTTCGAAAAATGGATATGACCCCTATTGAAAGTAAGCTCCTCATATTACTTTTGCAAGTAACACCCATATAATACACCACGGCCCCATGAGGTGGGTACGGTGTTATGGGCAAAGCGGAACGGCGCCAGGGGCGTGGGAGAACGGATATTTATTACTTATACTTGTAATACCCATTAACATATTATACCTTAAACAAGCCATAGTATATTTTGTATATTATACCATACTATAGGATGTTGTAAATAATTATCCAGCCCATCTGAATGCAAATCGTTCATAAAATAAAATTGCATTACTTCAGCGGATCGGAGTCCGAACCCTCTGGATGAACAGCTATTTACTTAGAAATGTTCAATTCTTAATATTTAAAAGTAATTTCTCTAACAAAAATTTATACAATAATTTTACTTGAAACATTTCTTTCTTTTATATGCTCTTTTCTGAACTACCTTTTTTTTTTTTTTTTTTTAATGTAATTCTGTCTATTCATACTTTGATAGTTTGTATTCATGTTTTTTTTTTTGTTTTTTTTTTTTTTTTCTAATATGGAATCAAGAATATTTCTACAAAAGTTTGATAAATCAAAAGATTGATTTACTTGATTTCGTCTAGCAAAAAAAAAAATTTATAAACCCCCCCCCCCCCCTCAAACAATTATGTGTAGGTATGTGTAATAATTATGCGCATATAATTATAGAAGTATAGGTTGTGGCAACTCGAAATAGGACACGCCGAGTAGTCTGGACGGGTCTTATGACGTACGCAAGCCAACTAAAACTACGATCATACTCAATTGAAAAAATAATAAACCTTTGTGAAATAATTTGCAGCGTTTTTTCTTTTGGTAGGTGACATCGTCGATAATGCACCTTAGACTCAGTTTGGTAGGTAAATTTTTTGGACCAGTGTTCTGCGGTGAAGGGCTATCTATGTAATACAGGTTTACTATATACGGGGTTTAATAATAATTCATAGATATCATCTCAAAGAATCGAATGAAACAACCCAGGTAGCTGTAACTTCATAGGTTTACCCTCCTCCCTAAAGGCTAGAACTAGTGATGGGACATTCGAATGAAGAATCGAATGCGGCATTCGATTATTGAAATCATTCGGATATTCGGATGCGAGATATGAAGTATTCGAATACTTTTTCATTCGTATAGTAGCGAAACTAGCGGCAAAACCACGAAGTATTGAAATCATTCGGATGCTAGTATTCGAATACTTTTTCATTCGTATAGTAGCGAAACTAGCGGCATAACCACGAAGTATTGAAATCATTCGGATGCGAGTATTCGAATACTTTTTCATTCGTATGGTAGCGAAACTAGCGGCATAACCACGAAGTATTGAAATCATTTGGATGCGAGTATTTTTTTCATTCGTATAGTAGCGAAACTAGCGGCATAACCACGAAGTATTGAAATCATTCGGATGCGAGTATTCGAATACTTTTTCATTCGGATAGTAGCGGAACTGGCGGCTCCTTCCCGTTCCCGAAGCTCAAACATCGAAATAAAACAACTGAAAGACGGAGCTGTGACATGCGAATAGTGACGTAACCGCTACTTGGAGCTGAAGTCTTCCGAAATCTCGTGCAGTTTCTTTTGCATTCGAATAGGTACTTTTTGCTGTCGTTGTGGTGAAACTGGCCGCCCTTCGTGGAGCTCAAAAATCTGAGATTTCCATCCGAATTCCGAATCTGAAACCTATTGGCTGTATGCATTGCATTCAAATACCTACTTATGTCGGTATACCTACCTACCTATTTTTGTATTCCGTTTTTAAATGAAACAGATTGTGTGATTCGTGCAATGAATATCAAATCGTATTTTTTACTTACCTACTCAATCTATTCTTGAATAGTTTTTTGTTTCCACTTCCCGTGTTTGCTCGGGTTTTGGTTTATTATTCCTTCAAATAATGATCCTTTGTGATCGGGTCGAAAAACGACACTGCAAACCATCCTTTGTAATTTCTTGTTTCAAGGTAGGTGCATACCTACCTAGATAGAATCCAAATTATTTGCACTCTTTCTGCCTCCCAGGTCTTATTTCCTCTCAACTCGATAGAAAAAATCTATGGTTTCGCACACAGACTCAATTTGGGGGACAAAGCTGTTCCTAACATCTGGCCAACCCAATCGCCACACACCCTGGGTGATTAAGCATTACCTAAGGGCGGAACATTGGAGTGAAAATGGGGGTTTTCTGCGGTGAACGGTGACTTCTATGTCACTGGAAGCATTGGAACCGTTCCTGAGAATTACCTGGACCGACACAAACAACGTGATAGTGATAGTCAGTAGGTACCTATTAGTGATAAGAGATAAGAAGTAGCTGTTACAAATCAAGAAGTTTCAGCTCCGCTCCGGTTCCTACTTGCTATTTCATTCGAATACTACGTTCATTCGGATTCCAATACTGATATCCTATTGGTTGTTTCGCATTCGAATACTCATTCGAATACTACGTTCATTCGGATTCCAATACTGATATCCTATTGGTTGTCTCGCATTCGGTTCAAAATGACAGTTTTTCCTCCCCATTCGAATGATCATTCGATTATCGAAATCATTCGAATACTCGGTATTCGATTATTGAAATCATTCGTTTCGCCCATCACTAGCTAGAACTTTAACAGGGAAAACAAAAAACATGGGATGAATCGCAACAGGTGAAACATAGTAAAAATGACCTAATAAACTATGACGATCGTATCAGCTGATATAATTCCAAATGAATTCAGATTATTATAACTTTTGTCACCTATAAGGAGATGTGAAGCCCAGGTAGGTGATTTATTCTATATCATTAATTTTCAGTTGGTGAGTCAGCTTGTTTTAAATTTGAAAGACTAGTAAAACGTAGGTGTTTTTAATTTAACTTCTCCTCGGTAGGCGTCTATACCACTGCAGATATATTTACATAATGAATATTAGGCTTCGTTTAATTCAAAGGCTATCTAATGCATAAATAATAAACCTTTGTGTAATAATTTGCAGCGTTTTTTATTATAGTGGATTGTTGATTGCCACGCCCCACTGTCTACAAGGACATAGAAACACAGGCTATACATGCAGGCCCAGAATGATTAGAAAGATTATCACAAGGTATCTTTTCATCGCTGACCTCAAACCATATCAGTCAGTTTCATAAAAAACTTTGAAGATTGAAAGCAGTCAACGAATAATTGGGCGGATTCTTCTATTCTCTACTAGTTATCTCTATCATATCAATGTTAGATTATGCTTAATTATATCTTTTCGTAGAGTACCTAATTCAATAAAAACGTCCTACACACATTCAGCTGCTAATATTTACAGCTCTTAAAACGGAACGTCCCAAGTGCTGTGTGGTAGTTAGAAAATCACTACCTATATGGAAGCTGATCAACGGATAATCTTTCACTAAAGGAAGATTCGCCACGACAACTTAGTTTTTAGGTACATTGGAGAATCCGCAGCCTACTACCCCCCCCCCCCCCCCCCCCACCATCTGTGAACAACTCTAAACGTCCCTATCAATTTTTTCCCAACCGCCCCCGAACCCACAAGCCTAATCTTCTCTGGTAAATTTTCAAGTGCGTAAACGTGCATCAACCCCCAACAAAATCCTGGACATGCCGTGATTACGCTGTGATGCATTTGCACTGCCAATTTTATCGAGATTTGAGAAGGGGTGGCGGCTTTTCCACAGTTTTTCACTTGGATTGGAGTGGGACAATAAAATTCCTAAACAGCTATGAAAGTAACCAATCGATTCAGTACTATATAGTATGTATTGATACCCACTTATTAGATAAACTCACCGAAGCGTGGAAGAGGTACTCCTATAATAAAATAACCCAATCGTAATAGTACTTACTTAAATTTAGAGGCCAGTTGAAGGGGAAGTACCTACCTACTCACTCAAGTTTTAAAAGTCACACTTGTTCCATTAAATTTCTTTAGAAAATCATAACAATTGAGTTGAATATGAGAACAACAATCATGTCTGCGGCCATGGGCAACAAGGGAAGAGCAGATCGGTAAGGAACATGCCAACCTCCAAATCGCGATCTATTTCGAGCATCTCATGTTCTGGGGGATTTTGCTGTAGGGAAGCTCTTCTATGAAAATTTCACGAACCCTAATTTGTTCCATCCGAAAAAATAAGTACTCACCGAATGTGAACGAAATCGGACAAATAGATGACGAGAAATCGACGTTATAACAACTTCATGTTTGCGCATGAGCACAGACCACTATTGATCCGATGGCAATGAAAGTTATAGAGGACCGTCTAGGAGAGACCCTTACAATTCCTGATTGATCCATAAGAATCGGTAAATTAACCTCGGAGTTATTCCTGTGCCGAATAATTTTAGTTTCGTGCATAACCAATAGTTATTATACAACCAATCGCAATACAGTTCATTGGCTATCTTCCTGTAACATAAATTCAACTGCCTCCCTCCTGATTTTCAACGAAACCGGACGAGTAGATGAAAAGAAATCAACGTTACAAGAAATTCACGTTAGCGCATGAGTACAGGCCACTATTGATCCGACGGTAATGAAAGTTATAGGGAACCTTCTAGAAGCTGATCCGCACAGTTTATGGAAAATAACAATATCTGACTAAAACTTGGTACCTATATTGTGGGAGTGACAAGGTTTTACTACAAACATCAGAGAGACACGGATCCAAAATTGATCGACAAGCTCTGAAACGCAAAAAGCAAGAAGAAATCTTGATTTTGGGAGACAAACATTTTTTGGACTTCTCACACGAACACAACAAACCGTCCCTACCTTCCGTGGTGGGGAAGCAAAAATTTACTCGACACTTCCAGTAGTGAGTTAGCACCAGAGGTCAGTTGCCAGCTGTGACTAACTTGATCTTTCTAATTGGAAGCACATGGAGTGTACAAAGCGCTTCAGATCATTCCTCCACCTTTACGAAACCAAATCTCTCCCATAAAACCTCACCAAAATTCGAAGGAACGCACCTATTTTACAACTATACCAGCTAACCATATCGACCTGGCCTACCTTCAGGGCGAGTGCAGATTAAAAGGGATCCTAAAAGGCAAATGCCTTCGAATGGCAACACCAAATGTGGAAAAAGTCAGTAAAACTCACCAAACTGCTGCCCTACGCAGAAATTGAGCTAGAGAACACTTCCTTAACCCACTGTAACTTGCGCTTGAACAAACAGAGAGAGATTGTCCCTCCAAGAGCCAGCACTTAACTGAACCTCTCTGGACCAGTTAAAATGCGATTACACCGTAAAAAAACAACTATAAAATAAGTGAGCTCCGAAGCTAATGTCTTCCCTAATAGTCCTAGATAAAATGGAAAGGTCACACCCCCCTTCATTTCCCCTGAATACAGCGTAAAAAATAGGGACCAACGCCATTCTTCATAATTTGTAGCACAGATCTCAGGAAAAATACTTTCGCGCGCACCACTTGCGCCAGAAGTGGCGCAAATGACATGAACTTTGCTTTGGTTTATCATTTTCAATAATAAACCTTTGTAATCGACCAAGAAAAAAAATTTTTTCAAGACCCCCTGAAAATTTGTTGGTTTACGTTTCAAGATACGTAGATTCCAAAAATCGAATTTTAAAAAATCCGTCCGTCCGCGGCTTTTCTTCGAAAATACTAGACCAAACTATATGAAACTTGTGGTAAAAATCACATTTGGGGTCTTGATGGTCCTAGAAGCCCGGCATCAATTTTTATCAACCCTAAAGGGTTGTATTAAACGGCTGATTGGCTGAACATTAGAAAATCAAGATCTCGAAAACTTTCTAACAGTTATAATTTTTTGCTTGTCAGTGATAAATTTAATCCCAAAGAATCGATTAAAACCGCCCGCAACGCTTTCGTTGAATAGTTCGCTTTCCCTAAGGGCTTGAACATAAACCTTCGAATTTCTAAGCGCGAGAAGATATTGAATAGGAATAGACGATCAAGCTCGAAATTCCATCAAAAATCGCTAGATAGTGATACTGGAATACATAAAAATTGCCTTGTAAATATCAGCTGATATTTTCCAATATTGGAATTATCAGGTGATATAGTTCCAATGGAATTTATTATAACGTTGCGAAATAGAGTTTATTAATTATTGTCCGTGCGATGTAGGTACCTACTAGTGAAGTATTGGTACCTAACTGCTAAATTTCATCTCTTAAATTGCTCCCAAGTCTACTACCTATAGGTAGCGGAAGCATTGTTTTCACTTTTTCGAGAGATTTAAAAGTTTTTGTCTCCACTAAAATCAAACGGCTGTAGTTTTTGACATGGATATGTCTTTGCTCTGGGGGTCAACCATAACTTTCCGTGACGCAAAATTTGTGTCACAATTTCATTGTTTTTCACGTACAACCCAGCCGTTGCTAGGGGAATGGAACTTCCGCAGTTTTCATCGCACAGAAATCGTTCGCCACTCGTTGGAAAGCGCTTGATTTATGTGATAAATGTTCACATCTCAAGCTACCAATTTCCCCCTCCTTACGTAGCTGGCTACATTCCTAAACTAAGTTGATTGGACTATAAACAATTTTAATAAGCCGGTTACAATATTCTTAACGTAAAGCAATAGCATCATTTACTCCACTCCATAGGAAACATTTTCATCCTCTTGACAACAGTCGACTGTTAACAACAACTCATTGTAGTGGCTTCTCTCCACCTTCACAGTTATTTCAACATTTCTATAAGTAAACCGTTGTTTTGTTGGAATTAGTCGGGATGCGGCCCAGGGATTTGTTTAAAGTTAAAGGATTTGTTTACAACTCTCGAGGACAACCGTTATGAAATCCCCAATCAAAGACCTATCCATGTAACATGGTATCTGGTTGTAAAGCAGATAGTGGAACTCGTTTACGAGTTGTATTTTAACATGTATCATGTTTTAGCCCTGGGGTCCTAGCGAATTTTGCGAGTCAATTTTTTTCCGCGCACGAAATTAATTACAGTGATTTCCGCCTACAACCGAGTCGTTGCTAGGGAAATGGTACTTCGTCGTTTTTCATCCCACAAAATTCGTTGACCATTCGTTCGAAAGCTCTCGATTTATCCAACAATATTATGTTAACTACGGCGAAGTGCGTGTCCAACAAACTGAGTTATGAGCATGGTTATATAAATAATTGTTTACACACAGGTGATCATTCTCAATAATTGATATTGTGAACATGATTGCAACCGCTTGTTAATTTCTGATGTTTTCATAGAATTTCGAATCAATATCGAGGAGAAAACATGATACATGGTTGAAATTTTTGGTTCTAGAACAGAAATAAGTTAACTCTAGGCGTTAAGAAATGTTTTTTTTTGTTCCGTATATTGTAAATCAAATCTACACATACCTCTCTCACACACAATAGTAACAAACGACGCAATTCGTCACGTCTTACACCTACAGACGACATTTTCAACGAAAACAATGGACAGCTCTTGAGCTAAACTAGTAGTAGCACTAGTGAATAGACGCTACCAAAATTTAGTGTGACAGGAAAAGTAGCTGCTTTTTTTACAGTGGTAACATTTCCACTCGCATTTTACGTTTTAGACTATTCTGAACAACATTCGTTCCGTGTTTTTCCCTATCTCTGAGTGTGTATGTCCGCAAATCCTTGAAACAAGCTTAATTTCAACAATATTCAACCAGTTCTTATGAAATGTTCTTGGTTAGGGTGAAGATGGTCCTCTATGAGTTTCGTTGTTCCCAAATCAATACTTCACTTGGCGCATGCGCAAACGTAAATTCCATCAACCAACATTTTCTCACGCCCCCTTTGTTTGATCTCGCTCAAATTTGGAGGAGTATTGCGCATGTGCAAATATGTATTCCTTTTTAAACGAGCCTAATTTCAACAGTTTTCATCTGATTTTGATGAAATTTTCAGGGAATGTGCGGGTTAGGCTGTAAATGATCCACTATTAATTCCATACTTCTCAAATCATTACTCCGTTTTGCGCATGCTCAAACGTTAATTCCTTTTTTTCGAGGCTTTCGTTCGACTGCCTAAGGCTGAATTCACACTGCCCGCGATGCGATGCGATGCGAAGCGAAGCGAATGGAGGCGCGAACTTCCAAGCGATGCGATGCGATGATGTGTTCACACTGCTAGCGATTACAGGCGAGCGAATTAATTCAAAAACAAGATAATTTACAATGCACAACAAACTGGAGAGCGCGAAATCTATTAACTCGCACGAATCGCTCGCTTCAATCGCAACGTTCCTTGCGATTGCGAGAGGCCACTCGCACGAAATCGCTCGCAACCGCCCTCTACCGCTCGCAGTGTGAACACCCGTCGCCTCCTCCCATTTAAAAACCTTACTCGCGCGGCGTTTTGTCTTTTTCGCGCGTAATCGCATCGCAGTGTGAAAGCTGCCTAAGGCGTCGCGGACGTCATCAGCTGTCTCTCCAAATTTAGAATTTCAGAATTCGTTCTGATGATTTCGCTTAAAGCTATTGTCTCGCCCCCTTGAGTGGAGAGGGGTTCGCCGTACAGAAGCAAGAAAATTACTTGGACGGGAGATAGATAGTCCACCCATCCAAGTACTCACCACGCTCGACGTTGCTTAACTTCGCTAATCGCCAGCGAAACAATTCATTGCAACGCCTAACCCGTACGGCGACTAAATCATATATAATCTTCTGCAATATGAACTTTGTATACCTAATTGAAATTTTAGCTATAAATAAACCTTCTTGTCGAATTTTACTGAGCTTATATTGAAATCTTACAAGAATTTTTAACATTCAAATTTATAATAGCGAATTTCGGATGAAAATAAAGTTACCTATTGCAATGGCTCCAAAAATTAAAACATTTTCAACACTTTCATCCTGGAATTTGGGGCATCCTGAAACTATTCCAGGAATGAAAGACTTTAACATACCTATTTAATGTAAATAGACATATTATTGGTTCGCGATTATTTTAAAATGGCGGAAGCTGAAATCCCTTTAAAAAAACGAAAATTAAAGGATATACAAAGATATAGGTACTTTATGCCTACCTAAATTTTAAAAAAATAGTTACCTAAAGCACTAAGTAAATTTTAAGAAGTGGTTTTTATTTCAGAATATAATTTTGAAAAAAATGATCACCACAAAATGTAAAATTAAAAATGTTCGTTACCTGAAATCTAGTCAAATTAAAAAAATATCTGCTTTAAAAATCGCTAAAAATGACTTAATTCCAGAAAGTTTGTTTTTGTTGCTGAATATTGATATGGTACCTACTTACCTAATAACTATCAAGGGGAAGATTGCTGAACTCTTTACTTTTTTTATGCTGAACGGAATCTTTATATTTTGTGAACTGCATGAGATGGTTTGTCATAAACCACTTAAAGAAGTGGTTTTTATTTCAGAATATAATTTTGAAAAAAAATTTCACCACAAAATGTAAAATTAAAAATGTTTGTTACCTGAAATCTACTCTAATATATATATATATATATATATATATATATATATATATATATATATATATATATATATATCGTGGACTGGCATTTTGTCATCTACGATAAATATATACATATATATCTGCTTTAAAAATCGCTAAAAATGACTTCATTCCAGAAAGTTTGTTTTTGTTGCTGAATATTAATATGGTACTAACCTAATAACTATCAAGGGGAAGATTGCTGAACTCTTTACTTTTTTTACGCTGAACAGAATCTTGATATTTTGTGAATTGAATGAGATTGTTCTTCATAAAATTAAAGGTCGTAGGATAGTGCACTAAATTTCGGAAGTCATTACAGTAGCTTTATTTTCCACTAATATTCGCTAAAAATAAACACTAGTTGTTAAGTACTAATTGATATATGTATGAAAACAAACCGTGATTATGTAATTAAATTTTCTCTACCGTCTACATCTCTCCTTATCGTCTTCTGCTCTCCAGTGACAAACAAGTGCATATAGTAACTTACTTATGTCGTTTCCCACATTGAATACGTAATTTTTTTATTTTTCAGAAAAACTCCAAATACTAAAAATTTTAGTTATGTAGGTAAATACCTGTTTTATAATGTTCAGTGAATCAGAGAAAAAGACTGTTCATTGGAATAGGCAGGTTAATCCGAAGAGGGATTTCACTGTAGTTGATAGCTCACCAAGGTATACGGATAGTAAGAAGAGCTGTTACTAGCGTAGCCCTCATTCTGAATCGGGGAATAACGTGGATAACAGTTGGTTTGATAATAGAACTGACCTTGAGGTAGTTCCCTTCCACAGTTCCAGGCTGCTAGTGGGGGTCCATCTGCAATATGTTTCCCGTTCTCCCTGTCATGGTTGCCTCTGAAGTCAAGTTTAATTCACTATTAGCACCCGTTAAAAACGTCTTTCTTCTGGTTTAATCAGCACTAAACTCACTGAGTTAATCTCGTTTTCGCTACACAGACCGGCAACATACCTGGTTGCGAAAAATCAGAGCTTATACACGCCATAAACCCTTGCAAAAATTAATCTAAAACAGAAGAACGATATACCAACGCGTGCTCGCCCTACCGCTTCTTGGTGTCAACTCACTGACGGGAAGCGTTCCAACTACCAACCCGGGATTGGAATGTAGGTATCGGTTTCCAAGAACCGGTTCTTGTTGTTCCTTCATAGATCGTACTTCAACTGGATTTGACATTTCGAATTCGAATAGCAAGAACATCATTTTGGGAAAGTTTACCATTTGGATAGGCAGTAGGTATAGCTCCACACCTATGGCAAGGACATATATATAAAATCGGACGAAACCATTCATAGTACCTACCTGATAGGCCTGCTAGACCTAAAAATCTTATTAGGAAGGTGTTATAGATTAATTAAGCATTGCTTCATTAAGATATATATGGCTTTGCGAAGATGGCGTCTCTGTGCGTGTACCTTGCTGATGGTGTCCTTTGTCTTAATAAATAGTTTCTTATTCAAATGGTTTGCATATATTATTAACCATACCCGGGCGTATATCAAAGTTAACAGTAGGTACCTAGGTAGAAGAGACCTTATTCGCCGTACTGCCATTCATATTGTATTAACGATCAGATGGGAATCCTACGGTTCTTTAATGCTTCTAACCATTTTCAAAACGGGATTCTCCACTTCAAACCATCCTAAGTAATTCTAAAAATTCGATTTGGATAGACTCCGCTCTTCGTTGTCATTTGAAACTTCCCAAGCACGATCTACTTACCTTAATTAGTTTGGGGACATATGAAAACACTTAGGTAGGTACCTGGTGTTGTTTATCTGCACTCGTAACCATACGAAATTATGAAACGGGTTTTAAATGAAAACTAAGCGCCATTCTTGATTTCTTCAAGTGATACTTACCCGGAAAATTTAGAAATGTTGTAACTTCGAACCTATTAGAGATAGATAGATAAGTAAAACATATTTTAAAGTAGATTTAATACTCTACTACTCTTATTTGTTAACTTTTCCGTAAAGGTGAAGATTGAGGCACGAGAATTAAATGTTGGTTGAAAAACGTGGGGGGAAAAATGTTTTCATGTGAAATAGCAATTTTCGCAAGCCATCATCAAGGGAAGTAATGAGGATAGGGGAATTTTTCAAAGAAAATCACGCGGGAAATTTGATGATCTTTAATTTTGAAATGAAAGCTTTCTTTTGTACGGGCACCGTTGAGTCCGTCGAGTTGTGAGCTAAAAACAATTTTCAGCCTTTTCGACCTTTCCTTCCTTTCCATTTTTCGGTAAGTAGTTCCTATTTATTCAATTCATTTTTTTAATGAGTGAAAAATAGGCTTTATGATCAGCTAACGGGATCAACACAGCAGTAGGTACAAGGATCAGGTAAATAGCTGAGGAATTCTACTCACTAACCATTAGGGTGGTTCAAAAAAAAAAAAAAAGTTCTGGGATTTCTGGTCCCCATTGTGTTTTTGCTTCCTCGGTATGTCAGGATGACCCTCCTAAATTTTTAGCAAAAAATATTATTCCTAACCACTTTACCTGTGTCGATTTTTGCCAGTTATCGACCGCTATCGTAAACCAACCTCTAAATTGGTGCCGAGGTGATGATTTGAAGGACGGATTTCAATTTTTTTGGGTCAATTTATAGGTTTTCGCATGCGCTGAACACGATGAACTTATTTATTTTACGCTCCTTCCACTAGTTATCCGGTAAACTGGCAGAGGACGCAGCTTGAAGATAAGTAAAAATCGAAAATTTCACCGAAAATGCTGTCGCCTGGTTAAGAATTGTACAAAAAACATGCTATTATGGTCGGATAATATGCTTTGGCATGTTCTGAACATGATCCCGTTTTTCACTATACTTTGCCGCCGATGATTGCTCGTTTATTGGCCATAAGCCTCAAATTAATTGTAGGGTAATAGACAAATTCACCCTAATTTCACCGGAAATTATGTCGCGTTGATAATTTAAGGTCCCGAAATACCTTGTGTCGATAAAATTTAGTATTTTCCAGGATACTCGGTACAAAGCCGTTGGTAATTTGGCAAGGACTTGAACCGGCATTGTACTTATTTGCCAAATATAGCGCCAGAATGGAGGAAATAGCTGAATTTCCCCATTTTTTTGTAAAATTACTTAGTTTCTATCGATTTTCCGGGATCAAATTCGTAGTTCTGAATTGTATGAACTGTGATTGGATCGTTTGAGCGTAGGGTTAGCTATTGTCAGCGGTACCGTTCACGTGTAAAAGCTTGTACAATGGTATCGGGTCGTTAAGCGAATAAGTACAATGCCGGTTCAAGTCCTTGCCAAATTACCAACGGCTTTGTACCGAGTATCCTGGAAAATACCAAATTTTATCGACACAAGGTATTTCGGGACGTTAAATTATCAACGCGACATAATTTCCGGTGAAATTAGGATGAATTTGTCTATTACCCTAGAATTAATTTGCGGTTTATGGCCAATAAACGAAGCAATAATCGGCGGAAAAGTATAGTAAAACACGGAATGATGTTCAGAACATGCCAAAGCATATTATCCTACCATAATAGCATGTTTCTATTACAATTCTTAACCAGGCGACAGCATTTTCGGTGAAATTTTCGATTTTTACTTATCTTCAAGCAGCGCCCTCTGCCAGCTTACGGGATAACTAGTGGACGGAGCGTAAAATAAATTAGTTCATCGTGTTCAGCGCATGCGAAAACCTATAAATTGACCCAAAACAATTGAAATCCGTCCTTCAAATCATCACCTCGGCACTAATTTAGAGGTTGGTTTACGATAGCGGTCGATAACTGGCAAAAATCGACCCAGGTAAAGTGGTTAGGATTAATATTTTTTGCTAAAAATTTAGGAGGGTCATCCTGACATACCGAGGAAGCAAAAACACAATGGGGACCAGAAATCCCAGAACTTTTTTTTTTTTTTTTGAACCACCCTACTAACCATACACATTCTGAACTGCATATTACAAGGATGAGATAGCGGGCATAGATAGTTTGGAATGAATTGATAAATTCCATGAGCGGGAAACTTAATCAGTGTTTAAGAACTTTTCCAAGTAGGTACCTACGTAGTTACTATACTTTAAAAGTTTCCGAAATTTAATGTAATTCAAATTGACTTTAATGAATTTTGGTAGAACATGAAGCTATTGCATCGGCTCCATAAATTTAAAATTAAAATTTTCTTTGTGGATCGATTTTGAGGCATCTTGAAACAATTTCTCCGAGGTGTGTGTGTGTGTGTCCACCAACCAATAACATCAAGGTCATGGACGCGACCTTGTCATGGCGCGGGGTGTGGTGGGGGAAAAGCGCCACGGAGTTACTTGAGTTGGGCATCTCAGTAGGAGTACTCCGTGGTATCACCACCCGCGTCCTGAGGGGTTCTTACTTGAACTGGTGGTCGTTTTATAGAGGCACTTCCTTTCATCCCATTCTTCCTCCTCATCCTACAACTTCCCTTATCCCTAGAGCGCGGGTAAACCTGGGTGTCCTCCTCATTTTTTTATTTTATTTGTTTATTTTTCAATTTAATGGTGTGCCCCCTCCGCCTTTGAGAGAAGTTTTGTTAAAAAAAAAAATTAAAAAAAAAGTGTATGTATGTAAAAATATAATGTATGTTTTCATCGTTCCACAGATAACACTCCATAACATTGTAACGAAAAAAGTTTTTTCTTCTTCTTTTTCTAAAACGTCAAGCATTCCAAAAGAAACGATGAGTTCGTTGGGCACAATAAAGTGGTTAACTTTCAAAAAATGTGCAGAAAAAATCACTAGAAATGCCAAAAATCAACTATGTACTAGAGCATTACAAAAACGCCACCAATTATTACGCAAAGGTTTATATTTTTCTGTGTAGATAGCCCAACGCAGACCATTGGTCTATAGCTATTGAAGCCCATAACGCTTCACGCCTCCCAAAAGTGTTGACACGTTGACAGCTCCATAACCTCACGATTTTACACTTTTTAGTAAATTTAGAAAAAAATACCAAAAAAAGGTATCTAGGAAGGTCAAACAAGAAAAAAATTAGCCTCAGACCCTTTGAGTATAAATAACATGGAGGGCTATTCCTCTTATTTCAATGCAGTTTTCCTGTCAGTTGGTATGTTCCGCTGGCGTCGTGCTGGACCAGGAAACTGACGCTTCCCGCCATGCACCTGCTAGTAGTACGCAATAACGCCTAGTTAAAAACTAAATCACAAAACATCCTGCGTCGAACAATTTGAGTAAGTATATTTCAATAGAATTCATTGAAAACTATAATAGGTACCACAGAATTTAAAATTAACGATCAACATCTCAAATGACAATAGCTGATCGGTGTACGGCCATCTTGAAAGTCTACTTTCAGTGCTGCCAACCCGTTTCAGCAAAAAATCAAGCCGAAATCACGGAAAAAATCCCCAGGATAAACCAGAAAATCCCCTTAATTTAAGGTGCCGATAAAAGCAATTTTGGACACAATATTGATCACAAATTGAATTATTCAGTAATAAAAGGTCATATAACAAGGAATGCAATGGAGTTGGCAGCACAGCGTCACTTTCCTAGTCCTTCCTGACAGTAGCGGCTTCTATGGTTTGACGACTCAACTACCACTAATAGCCTCCCATATTTTTTATGCTCAAAGGGTCGGCCTCCTTCGTCCCGTTGGGCCGCTAGCATTTAGTTGAATGTGGTGGATCAGGAGAGCGTTTTCCAGAAAGACAGACACCCATCCCCGCCCAATCCTTGTTGGAGGTCTAGCAGTACCTTAGTGCAGAGTTGGGCAAATAGTAGTTACAACTAGTAACTACAACCGAATTATTACATACTACAATGGCGAATAATAACTGAAATTATTTTCAGAGTGACTAATCCAGTTATTCAATTAGTTACCAACCACTATTCTCTAACAACTAATTTAGTTTCACAATTTAGTTACTACTACACACCTCGAAAGCATTAAGGGATCACTTTTCCATGAAGACGTCACAGACCCCAATCGGACAAAGTTCACATTATATGTCAAATCCCAAGATTGGGTACCTAATGGAGATGGGATTCACCGTTTTTTTTTTTTTTTTTTTTTTCCCAAATCTAAACACTAAGAAAGCTAGCGATGTCAAGCTCCGACTTGAGCCAAAATAGATTGAATTGCGCTTCTTTATGGTTATCACGGAATCTTCAAAATCACAAATCTTCACCACTCTACAAAAAATAGAAAAATTATTTTCCAAGTATCCAAACTCCCAAGTATCCACCACGGGTCATGGGTAGTCCAAAAAAATTTTGGATTGTTTTTTTCTGATTTTCATTTGCTTAAAACTTAGTATCAGGCACCCCATACGTAAACGCTCTCCAAGTTTCACTCCAATATCTAAAAAATTGGGAAAAAATTAGGGGGGAGTGGATACTTCTTTTGAGAAAAATGCTCAAATTTCATTATGTTTTGGCTCAAGTCGAAGCTTGATATCGCTGGTCTTTCTCAGTGTTTGAGATGAAACAAAAAGAACAGGATACATCTCATCTCCATTAGGTACCTAATCATGAGATACATAATGTGAACTTTGTGCGAATTATCTGGGGTCTTTGACATCTACAAGAAAAAGTGATCCCTTAATATTATAAAGACCTACCTACCTAGCCACCAAGAATGTTAGGTTATTATATCATTGTTCTTATTAGTTAACTATTATAATGTTAGGATTAATCGATGTAAGCATTTTTTAAGACTTACTTTTTTTGATTAAGCCAAAAATCCACTTCCGCTGTGATCAATTTCATAGGACTTCAAAGGGAAAGATGTATAGGTATGTACCTACCTACCAAATTAGATTTGTTGTGCAGGTAGGTACCTAATCGGATCAAACATTACAACAAATAACACAATAACCGCACATTTTTCCAAGTATATTGTTCACAAATAAAGATATTTTATAATGATAATTGATGAAATATAATCCGATCAGCATAAAAACATTGTAGGAGCCTACACGACGAACCAAAACAAACCTGATAGCTGAATAAGTGGAAGCAGAACCCTTGTAAGGTGACAAACCTCAGGAGGAAACAGGATAGAGGGACATGGGCCACGGATGATGGTGCCATGACCTCGGAAAATATTCAATTTCAAAGGTTTTTGTTTTCTTTTTACATGGAAGAATATAACAATATATATGCACATTTTTCAATTTACGTAAATAAAATATAATGAAAATAAATTTAATATTGTTACCTAGTAGATATAAATTTAATATTGTTAGTATATAGTAGGTTTTGTCAGTTTTTTTACATTTCTGAGTTAAATAGGTCAAAGTTTAAATATGTGTAATAAAAAGCTAATATAAAATAAAGTTGATGAAGCTATGATTTCCGTGCCCTTTCCAGCATAAAATTGAAAAAAAAAAACCCATTACTTGGGTCTTTGATATCGAATGATCCGATACTAGTGGTATCGATATTTTCGATTCAATAATATCGAAATACCGATACTTTTTTCGATATTGTACCGATATCGGAACGTCACTATCTATCAACTGATAATACCTATCAGATATGGAAACAGTTCTTTTGTAGTGAATAGTATCCATGCTTATTCGTAGCATGGAGGAATATAATGGAATTGTTTCCGAGATAGGCATGTTAGTAAGGTGAAAAAAGAAAAAGCACTTAATTTTCCGCCCCTTGCCCCCTGGCGCCCTTGCTCCCATTTTCTCCCGTTGCTTACGCCAGCTGCCACTGCCAGCTGTAGAATCTACACGCACAAGGCCTATAGGTAGGTGCAAGCTGTGAAGTCCTTGGTAGAGCATTAGCTCGCCTCTCCAAGGCTCCATTGAAGCCACAACAGAAGCAGGTGCTTTGTCATCAAGCAGTTGGGATGTCAAAAGGGAGAAATTCGCATACCAAGTGATCGGAGCATGAAGCCGGATATCGTTGCCGTCAAGCCCATTTGGGTCTGCTGTTATCCTGGAAGTACAGGTTGTCAGTGGCAGTGGGGACATGGAACAGACCTGGTGGGCCAAGCTAAATAAGAATGACAGAAGAGCCCTGCAGCAAGTGGTATCTGAGCTAAAAGGAGTGACGACCTATACCTAACATCAAAGTCATGGCTGTGACCGTTTAGTGATGTGGAAAGTGAAAAACACATAGGTACAGTAATTTTTATGCACGTATGGTGTACGGTACTAATCTCATTACCGTACACGAAAATATGGTAAAATTGAAAACCTAGGTAAATGTATTATTATTAATCTATTATATCATTATCGCATGAGTTCATAGCTAAAGGATACCTTCAACAGGTTTTGAAGAAGGAGAATTTATTGCAACCCTTTTGTTCTTGGTAGGGAGGTACCTACCTACCTAGGTAGAATATCTAGGTAGAGTGAAAAATGAATGAAACTCCTTCCATAATTTTTATTGAACTTATTTGCCCTCCCTCTCAAATGCACAATGTGAGAGGATTTTTAGCAAAGTAAATCTTATAAAAACCAAACAAAGAAATAAATAGGTGTAAGCCCGTTTCTGGACTCATTTGAACTTAATTACTACCAGTGATATGATGTCTATGATGATGTCTGCCATTTGCATATTCTTCCACTTTCACTGATTTACAATCCAAGTTCCAACCACCAGGAACCCCCAAGCCACAGAAATCAATCGAAGATGAATTTTTCTTATTTTAACTTATTTTCGTATGAAGTTGTATAAAAGAAATGTTGTTTTGTCAATCAATTCGAAAAGATAACTTCTAAATTTCGTCATTTTTGACTAAATTCATATGATTAACAATTGATTATTGTTTAAATACGTGTGCGGTGAAAATACGGTAGGTAGGTTTTCAGACGGATGGACGAGAATGTGCAGTAATTTGGAAAAGATTGGTACGGTACCTAATGGAAGACCATGAGTTGGCAACCCTGAACGGAAGTAGAAAGTGATTGATTATGAGGTTATATTGTAGCAAGTTGTGTCAATTTTTTTCAAAGAATTTTCATCAAATTTTGTGTAAGTAATTTTGTTCACTTTTTTACTAAAGTTTTTTGTCCTGAAATGGATATTAGTCCAAAAAACGCAGCCAAATCCTCATGTTGTCTCAACACACGTTCAAAACCCAGAGAAATATTGCTGTAGAATGTCAGGTGAGTCAGAAAGCTGTGTATAACATGTTGAAGTTGTGGAATGGTGGTGTGATAGGACAAAAAAGACGTCTCCAACTTCCACACCCATTGCAAGTTTGTCTTTTCTCAAATCAATAGCAGTTTTGGTAGGATCACCTTTAGAAATCCTCAACTGTAGAGTGTTAGTTTTTGCGGTCGTCATTTTTCTCCTACCACATCTTCCAACACATCGAGAAACGAGAGATCCAGTTCCCTTCCACAACTTCAATACAATATGCACACCTTTCTGACTCACCTGACACTGTGCGACAATATCTTTCTGGGTCTTGAACGTGTGATGAGACAACGTGAACATTTTGCTGAATTTTTTTTTTTTTTTTTTTTTTTTTTTGACTAATATTCATTTTAGGACTAATAATTTACACAGTAAAAAAGTTGGGGGAAAAAAAAAAAAAAAAAAAAAAAAAAAAAAAAAAAAAAATGCACAAAATAAACTCACAAACAATTTATTTTTGCTTCCGTTTCTTTGTGGCCTTCTAAGTCTTGTAGTGGACGCAAACTTTTCAAAAAAGTATGTAGGTACTGAATTTCTAACCAACTCAGAAATTTGATGTTATAAGTAACTGATTCCATTAATTTGGGCGATGCTGTACGTTATTGGCAAGTCACCTTCTGTAACTTGCGAGGCAACAGTAACACATTTTATAAGTCTTCAACTCGTGGCTCACTCTGAGTAACGCATAGACCCTTTTTCAGCTAATAGTCACGAAAAACTTCCAGAACTTCCGTGAAGCCTACCAGAGCCATCAAGGTAAGTGCATACATTATTTCCATTCTATACATTGTGACCTTTTCCTGTTCCTACGCCATTAATTCCCTTAGCTACCAGAGCCACGAAACTACAGTCATTTCGTGTCTCCCCTCAACTTAATAGCGTAACCTCTCACTCACATTCACCAACATTTCTAGTTTTATAGGGACTGCTATCCAACGTCCTGTCTATAACAACGTGCCTCCCTATTGACACAGTTGACTATGGTCTTTTTTTTGGGGCAATTCATCTCATCCACACCCGTGGTCATGTATACATTCAACGTAAGCCATTTTTAGCATTCCCGTGGTAGTTGCCCTTCAATCAAGCAGCTATTTCGTGCCCAGATTACTCCCACCTTCAGTGGTAGTATCTTTCTGCAATATAGTCACCGCCTGGTAACATACTCCTAGTCACGAACCTTTGAGAACTAATTTGTATCCCCGTATCTCTACCCCAACCCAAGATACAACTTGCTTAGATGGTGGCAGCGGTGGGATTTGATTCCATTTCTGTTACCTACCCTTTTCGTATAGTTATCTTATTTTCGTGTCTAGTTCCCCTTGTACCTCTTCCCTCTTGCTCAAAATATTGCTTACATAGGAAAATTAGGACTTTTTTGGTGCCGTTTTGTAGAGGCACCAATGACTGCCTGGCAGGCTGCCGCATTTTTCAGATCAGCTTTTGCGCCAGCTCTCGCCCAATGGTGATCAAGTGCAATTCGTTGGGTCATATTTTTATTCAAGTCAGCACCATTCTTCAAAGATTCTATGATTGTGGTTTACATTTAAAATCTTATTTTTGTGTTTCTTATAGCAGTTTTAATGGTGATAACAACATTTAGTCCTTGTTATCATCCATTTAGTTGGCTTAAGCAACTGATGGATAATAGGGTTAGAAGTTCATTAATTCATTCCCTTGGTCCAATACTATTCAGTTACGTGGATGAATCATTCATGCATGGGATGGAACATAATTCCACGGAACTGAACATTTTTAGTGAAGCGCCAAAACCATTTCTCAAAACTTAAATCTTATCATCTTAATCTTTTCATTTGCTCTGATAAATCCTCACGGACACTTTTTTGGGTTGTTTGGTTGAAAAAAAATGTTATTTTCTGTCTAGAGCTTTGTTGTAGATTCCTAATGCTGACATATTAGGTCCCTGTTTCCCAATAACAACGGCCTTGTTAAATGGGATCATGGAAAGAAGAAAGTGAGGGGAGGATGACTAGTAGGTACAATCTAGCTCGTTTTCTTTTGGTCTCAGTCTACAATGAATCCAAAAACCACTTACAAAACCTCTAATGAGCACATTCAAGTTTTTACCTGAGGAGTCATCACAAGTAAATACAATGACGTTCCATAATTTTCTGATTGGAGTAAATCATTTGTGTTTTCCAGGAACACAAAATGGCACCTGCAAAGAAATTTATGGCTATAGAGCTGAAAGAGCACAAACTTTTAGCAGAGCATAGAAGGAGAGAAAGAAGGTGAAATTTATTGATCCTTGATGAAGCTGTAATACCCGCTCCATGCAACGTAGGTATGAGACTGATAAACACAATTTAATGATCATCAGATGTATTCATTCTTACAAAGCTTTCGAATAAAAATTTCTTATCAGTCAATTTTTGTAGATTTGAACCTTATTGAGTCAGTCCCATAGTAGCATTGTCAGTAAAGTACTGTAGATGTATCAAATTTAAATTTCGCAATTTAGGCTTGAAAATGAGTATTGCCCTCTAAAAACTAGTCATCACCAATAGTATTCATCTGAATAACGAATACCTATATATATATACTTGAAAAAATAAGTTCTGAGCCCTCGCATTTTTCTGAAAACTGGAAACTCTGAAAATTGCCCTTCTATTGAGAATCACCCTTATTTTGACAGTGATCCCTTAATTTTGCACTGCAATGTAGGTACTTGCACTCGTCTCCTTGGTTCCAAGTACAATTACATTTGAGTGGGCACTTTTATTCATAAGTACAACTTGGTCAAAACTGATCTTATTTGAGCCCCGGGATACATAGGTAACATGAAAAAGAAGAATTGAAGAAACAAATGGGCTTTACCGTTTAATTCTAGTAGCCACTATGACGTTTAAATTATACATTTCTCATAACATACATACATCCTTCCTATAAACATTTGAATCTCTGCTCCCACAAAATAAAAACCATATTTACACATTTCCAAAGTACCAAGACATTTTACAGCAAGGAGGTATAATACAGCTTATATACTATTATCTTAGTAGTTTATAAGGCTTCTTTGAATACCATCTCTGTTTTGAAGGTCATTTTCTCTTTTTTTTCTTCGTTATTTAAATTATAACTTTTTTTCTTGCACGAAGTACATTGAATCGGACAACATCGAATATTCAATAGGTTTAAAAAAGCCTGCAGACGGAAATATAATTTGTGAAGCAGTACAAAACGGCAATTAAAAAGCGTTAACAGCTCAATAAATAACATGGGTTCGAAAATCTACCTCTACGAGTACAATATTATCTAGGTACGTCAAATGCAAGCTACATTACGAAAATTAGGTAGTTACTGCAAATTATTGACAATAATTAATCATTACAGTTGGTATGGCATAGGTAGGTATACCGTTTTCTACTGAAAGTGAATCGATTGGTTAATTACAAAATCCATCTTCTCTTATTTCTTATAATATGCAGTAGGTAGGTACCTACATGGTGTGGTCAGTTTTGATTAAAATAGTCGATGGAATTAAATTTTAAAAATGCACATTACAACGACATGAATAACTAGGTATAAAATTGTTGCGCTGTTGAAGTTCGCATTTCTATGTTATCTGGAAGATACTGATTTCTTTTCAATAACCTTTAGCCAATGTTCCAAGTGGAAGCGCTATCTCATGGTTCCTAATAAATAAGGAAGTCTATATATATACAGAATTCATTCTCTCTCATTTCCAAGGAGTTCAATAAGTTAGCTATTTGACTCAACCTATATAATTCTATGTGACTAAGTTTTCAATTGGAAGAAGAGATTAAAAAATAACACCGATTCGTAAGTTAGTTTCAGTCAATATTAACAAATCATTAGTTTGTCATTTATTTCGTAGTTTACGAGGTCATTTTTCCCAAGTGTTCCCTAAGAAATTGATCAGTTCATTTTTGGAAGGTTCGAAGCTAATTTGATTAGGCAAAATGCTCTTAATAATATTCTAGAACAGCGTGTTTGAAACTTGATCACTCTGCTGTTGATATCAGTTTTTAAAAGAAAATATCGAATGGTAACCTCGTTAATTCGTTGCAAAGAATCCAAAAATTTATTTTTCACGCACATTGCTCGCAGTACCAATAATATGTAGGTATCAATAAATAGTAAAGTATAAATACTAAAGAACACATCATGTTTCCAGCTTTCAGAGTTGACGTTCACCTTCCGCCAGGCAAGTGGGTACATCCGGCCCATGTAGCCTGTACAAATGAAAGCGAAGTCACCATCGAATCCCTAGAAATATTCACGGATGGGAGCAAGTCAGAAGGGGGTACCGGGTGTGCCTTTGTGGCAATAGAAGCACATTCACGAACAATTATAAAAGAAGAGAAGTTGCGATTGGCAGATTGGTGCTCCAATAATCAAGCAGAAATGCTTGCAGTTCTAGCCTCAGTAAAATGGTTGACGACACTGGACCTCCTGCCTAAAAGAAGAAGCGCAGTGATATACACAGACAGCCAGGCATCTTTGCATACTCTCAAAAGCACCAAAGTCCGATTGCATAATGTAGAGGAAGTCCGTCGATTAGCGTCCGCTCTGAGAGCTACCGATTGGCTAATTTCTTTCCGATGGATAAAAGCACATAGTGGGAACATCGCGAATGAACTCGCCGATCGGCTTGCCAAGGAAGCGACAACTGACAACTCCCTGTCATTTGCATTCACCATGGCACCTATTTCCCATATCGAGGCAGTCGGCTACAGATTGGCATTGGAGAAGTGGGAAAATCAGTGGCACAGTACACCAAATGCAACCCACACTCACAAGTTTTTCCCTTAGGTGGCTGATAGATTTAACACGCCTCAAAAGATCAATTTCAAGCTGACGCAGGCACTAAGTAATCATGGAAAATATGCTGCATACTTGTACCGATTCGGTCTGAAGGATTCACCCGAGTGCAGTTGTGAAGTCGGAGGAACTCAAGATTGGGACCACTTGATAATATCCTGCAAGAGATTTGAGCAACCGAGGAGCAGACTGCTGAGGAAGGTGGTACTGACTGGTGGAATCTGGCCTCCAACACTCTGAGATCTAGTGACGAAGTATCTGGAAGATTTCACAGTTTTTCTCAACTGCTTGGTTTTTTATGACATCTGATCTTCTCTCTCTCTCTCTCCCCCCTCCGTTCTCTTCTTTCCATTCTCCTATACTATGCTAGATTTTGATTTCTTGATTTTGAGACTCTTAAAACGTTTTAAGCTGAAAGATGTATGCTAGATGAACGTAAAATTTTTTTTAAAGAGCATAAAACGAGAACAATTGAAATATTTTTATGTAAAATATGTGTGAAAAATACCTGAACACCATTTAGATGTCGAAAAAAACCTTTTTGATCGCGCTATGAGTAGGTAGGTACCTACATTTCGCGTAACCCAAAAACACAACCAAACTTTAGCGAGACGTAGGTAATAGGTAGTTAAGGTACCAACCTATGTTTTCTTGTACAAGTACGTGGAATGTAGCAAATTCTTACTCTTGGGTTCAACAAAAATCAAAGAGGTTACCATTCTCCTTTCCCTTTCAAATTCAACACAAATGAAAGAAAACTGCTGACTGATAAATTTCAAACAGGCCGTATATGAAACCAATAAATAACTCTTTGTGAAATGTTGGTACGACTTTGGAAATAAAACTAAATTATACAGGAATATATGAATCAATATTACGCTCTCGAATCTAACAAGGACAATTTACATTGGTGGACATTTAAACAGGTAGCTTTAAAAAAATCCAGAAGTATTTACAAGGTTTTCCCCTTAAATGTTACGAGATAAAAGATGGACTACTTTGGGCACTGGATCGTGCCCGTTTCATTCCGTGAACGTTTGACTACGATTTTCAGCAAATCCTCTAAAAAAACCTCATCCTAACGAGATTTTCTCTCTATTTCCTCGATAGAAGGCACCCAAGTTTCGCCAACGAAGCATTTAAGCAGTGTTTAAAATCTTATTAACATTCTAAAACGTACGTAATCAATGACGCATTTAAAAAAAATCCAATTGATCTACCAATATATTTATTAAGACACTTTTGTGGGGTGTTCGAGACAACCCCTGGGCGGACTTTAGGAGCGATCCTCACTCCTTAATTATTATGAACAAAATCATTGATCTTAATACCATTATACTGTCAGGTGGTGCCAGTGATTTTTGTTAAAATGTTACAGTACGTAAACTTTTGATGTAAAACAAACACACTTGTCCACCAAAATTAAGGTAATCATGCACCCATCGTGTGTTTGAAAAGTTACCGCCTAGAAATACAATAATTTTTATTACCTAAGATTCGATTTTGATATTTTCACGAAACACGGGGAAATATACCAATAAATAAATAAAGTCAATCCCCACATTCTGGAAAGAAGGGGTAATTGATGAGTTTAAATTAATAAAATAAATTGGTTCAAAACCATTCACACGTGACTATCCTAAAAATATTAGGTACCTATCCTACCTATGAAACATTTCGTATAATCTACACCTATTCATTATAGCCTAATTTGATATTCACAACAATCTATACAAAATAAAGAAAAAAACAAATACTTTGGTATTACTCATCGTGATCGATGAGTTGATTTTCAACATGTATGACAAAGTTTAAGTATAATTTATCGGATTCACGGGGTGATTTTGATATTAGAAGTTTGGACACATTATAGCTGATACGTCATACATTGCCACGAAATCGGGAAATTTAAATTTTAGAAATTCACTGCGGTCTGTAATAGTTGTAAAATAATCATTTATAGCACAAAATACACTGAACATTGTATGCTGTCTAGCATCTCGTATAATTAATGACTCATTAGTGCTGTTACAGTCATGATGACGTGTCAATACTCCGCAGGTATCAACTGTTGTGCGATGTTTTAACTCAATTTATATTACGAAATAGGTAGGTAGTAATGTTAACAAGAATACGGTTCCCCAGCGAACAATAATTTTGTGAATAGAAAATTATAAATACTCAAGGTACCTCATCGCGCTCGACTCGCATACTTAATTGCGATAATTTATTTCTTTTTAATTATATTTTTAGAATTTGTACATTTATAATTGAATGGAACGATTCGTTTCGCTAATAAGGTTGCTTTGCACTCCAGACAACATGCAACAACTTGGACATCGATTGGCAACAATAAATTGAAAAAAATTAAAACCTAAGGAGGCTGAAGGAAATTAACAGCAACAACGAAATGAGCAACCGAAAAGAAGAAGCAAACTTTTCCATCAGCGTAGAGGATAAAAGTTTGTTGTACACGACAAGAATAAAAGTGCTCATTTGTTGATATTGCCACCAGGAACTTGTTGGGTAGCACGAACGTCAGCCTTCGTCAGCGTGTTCATAATGGGAAGCTTTCACATATTATCGATCTGAAACATGGAACAAATCAATCTTAATCTCAATCACTCAATCAATCTCAAACCTATGATAGGGTGAAAATCAAGAAGAGTACCTACGTACTATTTAAAATACCTAATTTATTGGCAAATTGAAATAACTTACAAGTTGTCGGTACCTATTACGAGTTACCTAGGTAGGTACCTATTACGAATTAAATAAATAGAGAGTTCCTAAACGATAAGTCAATATTGGGATAAGGTGCTTGGGGATTTCATCATCTGGGTCGAGCCACAGTGGATGCTAACCTGATAAAGCCAGGAGGGTCGAATTAGTGTCTTATCATAAAATGCTACTTATCTTCTAGTACCTAACACTGAACCACCAAGGGGATTTTCCCGCCTATCCCGTGTGTTCAGTTTCCAGCATTTCTAAGTTTCCTAGTTCTTTTCTTATTCACGGAAAGGTTTTGCAACGGCAGATTTTGAAAATTTATGAACAAGAAAATTAATATAATTTTTATGAATCATGAATACCAACAAGAAATTAATACCACTGTTATCGGTGTGTAAGGTTACTTTGCGATAGGGAGGAAGAGATGAGATAGGTTAGGTTCGGGAAAAAAGTCTTATATTTGTATAGGGTGGAATAAATATGTCTTATTGGAGATGAGGCGCTTCATCTCCCTGCACATGCGCAGTAGTGTTTTCCGTTCACAATAAGGCGCCTCATCTATATTTCCCTATCACTTTAGGAACTCTATAACATACCTACATGTTGGTCGGTAACTCTATTTTTGATTGATTTTGAGGAAATAAGCAGAGAGTTTGAATCAAGCGGAATATTCAAAGGATTGTTATTCACCAAGTTGTATAGTAGACAAACTCTGTGAGTGATTGTCGTTCATATAGATATTTTTAACCCTCTAAGTGCAAAACTTCCAGATTTTTCGAATTATTCAGACATTAGTGGCACTGAAAACACTAAGTAATCCCATCATGTCAGTAGGTTCAGACTTTCCTAAAAGCGTAAAACCAGTTACAGCAGGCTTTGCGGATGAATCGAAATATACCCGTTTTATTCATAAGTTTATTCACTTGTGTTAGTACGTTTAGTGAAGACTTTTCAGCCAATGATGCGTTACCTAACTCATTCACCCAGTTGAATTGACTCAGCGCTTGAGGCAGTTCGTTCGGAAAACTACTGCAAAAGTATTGTCATGGGCAACAGGAAGTGGAACAGACTGGGTGGAAAATGGTACCAGGAAAAATTGTATAGGTATTTTAATTAGCAGAATACTCCGGCCTTCACTTTGCTTGCAATTATTGGTAGTACCTCCCGGCCCATTCTTTTTCAATGCAATCTCCCTTCCCCTGTGACTATATAAGCTGAGTCCTTTCAAATATATGCCCAGTTAGTTTGTTACCTACTGATGATGAACTAATCATCGAGATTGGTCTGACATTGTAACTCTTTATTTTTTGGTGGAAATAGACAACTTTCTTCACTAACTTCCATTATGAAATGTGTTTCAGGTGGAAAAAGTCAAAATTAAGGTTTTTGAAAAAACGTCTTCAGCGTCCAGGGTGGTAGGTAAAGGTCTCAAATCGATTATATTTACTTTGAATAACCCTCTCTGGGTAACTCTGTGCCTACACTTAAACGTATCAAATAAAAAACTGCTATGCGGAACCCCTACGGACATTTTTCCTCCGAAACCTAATATTTAATTTTTCCCCTTCTGATCATCTTGGTTTGGACTGAAATGATTCTCCTGAAGGTTTTAACGAATAATATTCTGAACCTGCCACCTGCAGAAAGAAAATCTTATATTAACAACATCTACTTACCTACCCTACCATTCAGTGAATATATATAAAAAATATTATAAAGGACTCTATGGAAAGAATAAAATCTATCAGTGATTCCACATGTGTCCGAGGTAGCACTAGTGACGGGGCTTAGGCAGCTCGGGGTCCAGCCTCCCCAGACCATCTTGTCTCATTTCCGCAAAAGCACATAGGTAGGTACCACATATTTATAATTAGAAATGAAATGAAATTAAAGACGTAATCCAGCAGAGCTCTTGCTTCTGCTTCAAATCAAGCAGACTAGTGAAAATGCAGCTGACATTAAGTTGAACTACTTGGTTCGTACTTCCCTACCAACACCTAGGTATTCATATTTTTCATAGCTTACCAAGTCTAGTTTTTGGTATAGGTACTTACCTAATACATTTACAAATAATTTTTTGCATGATCATGATGTAGGCACCCACCTTTTTCGAAATATTACTGGAGGTACCGTGCTGTCAGGAGAGACACGGTGAGCATAACTGATAACCTCATTTCTGGGTGAGAAGCTATACCAGTATTGTTGGGCTCTACTGAAACACAGAAAAATGACGTGTTGAACAATATTGAATTGAAATTGAAGTTCACGTGAAAAACCATGCAGTTCGTCAGTGTTGAGATTTTATAGAAGTCTTCAGTAGGTATATACCAAAGGCGTAGTACTATGGTAGACTTGGTAAGCGCCGCTTACCCATTGATTCTTATGAATAGACGACCATTCCTTAGCATCTACAATTTCTAGAACTAGGAAATTTCCCAATGAGTAGGTACCTATTTTTAAAAAGAGTGGAAATTTGCACCCTCGAGAAACAGCCAGTTGAAACAGCCTGCTTCTCTCTACCAGACCTGATGAGAAACAGAGTTTAGGTATTGATAATGAAACACGTTATTTTCGATTAGTTAGATCGATTTGTGGTAGGCGAGTTTTAGGTTTCCTAGTCGAATAGAAGGGTATGCTACAATTTTTTGTACCTAGTCCACCAATCACCTTGCTATATTTATGAAGTAAACTCCTTACATATCGATAAAGGTGTAAATTTTGATCTCTTAATATGTTTCATTCGATTGTTTTCGCTCTGGTATCAGGTTTTTGTACTGCCCTCTGGAAGCACATTTTATTTATAGTAAGTTCTTGGTTCCCTTTCAATGTTTAATTTTGTGTTTTTGAAGGCCAGTGCAAGTCAATGAATTATTGTGAGTTGTCAAGAAAACTTTCAATTTGCAGTGTTACAGAAAAAAGACCGAAGACATCATTGGACGCTGTTCTATTGAGGCAGGAAATGAATTACCTAGGTAGGTAGTCATTTTCATAATGGAAACTATACTACGCATCAGTGGTAGGCTGTCCAGGACAAGGTAAGCTATTTCGTTTTCCTTGAACTCTTATTTTATTCAGTTTGAGAAAACAATTGGACCACTGTTGGTAATAATATAACAGGTTTCATGAACACAGCAAATAAACACCAAGAGAGCCACGCTCATATGACTGAAACTTTTACGACATTAGGAAGGTCAGCACGATTAATGCTTTTTAGACAAATAATTTAATAATGAGAGTTGACCATTAGACTGAAAGTCGCTTTTATTATTTGTAAATGCAACTAGAACATTCTGAGAGTTTCCCCGCCAGTTGCACTTTTCTATAAACAGTAGACAATAGGTTATTATGGTTTGTCGAAATTTCAGAAAAATTTGACGTCATTCTTGGCAGTGGGGAGGGGAAGGGTGTGTCCAACAATTACTAGCTTTTTGTCAAAACTGAAAAATCATAGACGAAAAACTATTTACTAATATTAGAAGAGTGTGGTTGGTGTCTATGTTCTTCTTGAAATTTCATCTAATTTCACTCAGTATAAATACAAAAGATTACATTTTCACTCATTGCTTGGATGGTATCTAGATGTCCAGCTTTTTGCAAATACCCAGGTCGGGAGACCACACTACGCCACTGATATATACCTATCTATATGTAAATAGCTATACCTACTTGATGTACATTTACAATAGGTATAAGTATGCATATATTTTATAGATTTGCAGATTGTATAGATATAGATATGATATCTATCCGAAAAAATAACAATAAGCGATCCGAAAATAGAAAAGATACCTATTTTGGGTAATGCGAGTTGGTGGGTGTGTTGTATGTTGCAATGATACTACATTAGGTGCATTAAAATAAACTCCAATTACAAAGAACATGAGAATTCCACATTTTAACATTTTGTGAATTCTCTAGTTGAAAAATATAATGTTTTCCAAGATGCGCTCGTAGTCTATTGTTCTATTGTTTCTGCGATGGTAAGGAATTCCATTCTTTGCAGCTGCTCTCTTCTCTCTTCTACATTCATCTTCATAGACAGAGTTTTAGAATAGTTCTTCATGTAACAAATTTTCTTTAAGGTGAAAGGACCTTTCATTCCGCACTGAACCAGAATATGTCTCCCCACAATGAATTTTGGTCTCCTTTCGGATTGCGTCGGTCAAAATATCTTAACTGATTCTCATTATTTCTTTCTTCTTTGGTGTGATTTTTTTCTCTTTGATCTAACAAGCTGGAATTCATTGCAGGGACCAGTGACTTTTCATCAAAGGCTTTAAGATTTGTGAGCAAGCGCTGCTGCCATTAAACCAACCTTCCCCTACAATTACCTAAATATAATTTCAATCGATCATTGTACAATTATTATATATAATGAACCAAAAATATGTTTCTTAGGTTATAAAGCCAGATGGTATCAGCATATACAATGACAACTGCCAAGCCATCCCTATCAATGAGGCAACCTGAAGCACATGCATTACAACTTTAGTTTGTAACTATGTTGTAATACTAGTCGTTGTTTGCCTGAGTATGAAAGATTGTCGATTGCTACCATAAAATTTACTTCAAAGCATCATTGAACAACACAAAAACGTATAGTGCCAATTAGTCATGGAATGAACACCATAGAAGACACAGAACGAATACAAACAGGAACAAACATGGTACGAACAGAAGAAAAATTAATTTAAATTCATAGTAGTTACATACTTACCTACCTATTGAAATAGAACTGTTTACAACACAACCACATCCCTTTTTTCCTCTTTAGTTTGTCACCATCCTCCTAAGTATGTTTATTTCAAATTGCGAAAGGGTTGATTTTTGCGAAAGGTCTCATTCAAAGAGCGAATGCTTTAATAGGTAGGTAGATAATTAGGAATTACATTACACAAACGGACATAAAATCATTGAGATCGATTAGGTACAACAAATGATATTAGACTGTGACGTAGAAGGACAATATTAAATAGGTATTGGAACCTACCCTCTGACTCACCTAAGACTGAATGCCCAGGTTTCGGCGTATCGTCTATTCCACCTGAAATATTATTAAGAAAAACAGTGCAGATAATACTATATTAACAGTTAGAAGCAAAAAGCTTAGGAAAATGTAACTGAAAGAAAAAATTAATAAAAGCTACCTACTGAAGTGTTAGGAGTAGGTGCATTTTTGAAAAGTGCCATTTGTATAAATTTCAAAAATGTAAAAGCAGTTTATTATAGTGTGCAATAATTTTATAATTTTATGCAGTACTACCCAGTCATCAATATTAATGGGACATAAATGGTCATGTGCAACTGATTATTGTTCCTTCGACTTTCACTTAGATTTTGTAAAGAAAGGATGTGCAATATCAATTAACAGTGAGAAATTAAAATGCTTTAAGAATTTACATAATTATAAATTCGTATAACTTATTCGGTCAATAATGGCAATGTGCACTCAAGTGGTCATTCACATGTGACTAATTACAAGCTTATCAAATATTAGACACTGTGCTCTAAAAAGTTTATAGTGATTCAAGCTCTAATGCTTTCCCAAAAGATAGGTAGGTAGCTATCAATTATTAATGGATGAATTTTTTTTTTTTTTTTTTTTTCAATATTCTTTATTGCACCAAGTATTACCTATTAACAATATTATTTTGAAAATATGGATTTTAATTCAAAACTAAGATACATCACTGAGTTTTGTTGATTATGGTGGATGTTTCACTTCACTGCTTCACAAGTAAGCAAGGTCGAGTGGTTTGGTACGCTTCAATCTTCTGATGATATCACTTGTATCAAGGAGTTGGACAGCTTCCTCGTTGATGTGACATCTTAACCGCTGTAGGTGTCTCACAGCTTGTCGCTTTATAGCATCGTTTATTGTTTCGATCAGAAGCTCATGATGGAGACGTTCGTTTCGAAAGTACCATGGTGCATTGACCACCGTTCTTAGCACATTGCTCTGGAATTTTTGGATGATGTCTCGATTTGACTGAGCCGTATAGCCCCAAAGCTGAGCTCCATAAGTCCAGACTGGTTTAAGGACTTGGTTGTACAGTGTTAGCTTGTTCTGGATTGACAACTTCGACCGTCTCCCCATTAGCCAATGCATTTTTCTGAATTTTAGAAGGAGTTCTTCCTTCTTTTTCTTGACATGGGCTTTCCATCTAAGTTTGGCGTCCAGTGTCATGCCTAGGTATTTGGCTTCATTAGCATTCGGAATAACTTTTCCCATGAAATGTACCGGAATATACTCGATTCTCTTGTTGGTGAAATCGACATGTACCGACTTAGTTTCATTTATCTTGATTCTCCATTTTGCTGTCCACTTTTGTATGCTGGATATTGATTGATTTAACTTGTTGGTGGATTCAGTGTTACATTCTCCGACTGCCAAAATCGCTGTATCATCTGCGAAGGTGGCTGTGGTGTTCATTCCAATTTCTGGGAGATCACTGGTATAAAGGACATACAAGAGCGGTCCAAGAACACTCCCTTGTGGGACTCCTGCCTTGATTAGCTTTGGCTCTGAGTAGGCGTCTTCTTGCTTTATTCTGAAATAGCGATTGGTGAGATAAGACTGAAGCAGCTCAGCATACTTTATTGGTAGATTTTTGCGCAGCTTGTAGCTGAGTTCCCTCATGCCAAACTTTGTCAAACGCCTGAGCGACGTCTAGGAAGACGGCTGAGCAGACTTTCTTTTCCTCAAGGGCTTGTTCAATTATATGTGTTATTCTATGGACTTGATCGATAGTGGAATGTTTCTGTCGAAAGCCAAACTGGTGCCTTGGGAACAGCTTACGTTCTTCGATTATGGGTACTAGTCGCTTGTGGATTAGTTTTTCAAATAATTTTGATAATACTGGTAGAAGTGAGATTGGTCTGTACGAACTTGGCTCCGTGGGAGGCTTTCCAGGTTTAGGAATCATTATGACCTCGGCAATCTTCCACAACTGAGGAATGCAACGGTGTTTTATAATTGCATTAATAATCATGGTTATTTTTGCAATGGCTTTACGCGGGAGATGCTTAAGGATCTGACCAGTGATAAGGTCGTAGCCAGGAGCCTTTTTTGGACTGATTTCCTTATCGATTATGAGCTTAATCTCTTTGATAGTAACGGGTGGAATGTCGACATCTTGATCAATACCATTTGCGACCTCTAGAGTCAGTTCATCTGTCATAGCAATGTTTGGAGTGAATATGTTTGCTAGGTAATCAGCAAAAATCGCTGCTTTGTCTTGATTACTCTTAGCCCAACTCCCATCGGAATTTTTTATGGGTGAAGCTTGTATTATTGGTCTTTTAAGATATTTGGTAGCCTTCCAGAGTGAGTAATCAGTATCACGATGACTTGTGAGTCCCATGATATAGTGCTCTTGGGTTTCTTCATTGATCTCCTGTGTCAAAGACCTCAGTTCACTTTCTGCCTTGTACCATTCTGATTTATGGCTGGGTACTCTAGTTACTTGCCATCGTTTTCTGGCCTTGCGTTTTTCTTTTATTGCAGTGACTATTTCCCGAGGGTAATTGATCCCTCGGAGTCGCCTTGTAAGTGTTGGTGTATTTTCCCAAGCAACAGTTTGTATACTGCAAACAAGATGCTCGAGCTCTTGTTCAATTTCTTCTGGTGATTGTAAGGACTTACTCAAGTCGATATGTCTGCATATTTCTTGCTTGAAGAGCTCCCAGTTGGTCTTCTGATTGACTAGGGCAGGGTTGGATGGCTTCTGAATGATTCGATCACTGAGTGTCAGTATGATGGGTGAATGATCTGAACTGAGATCAAAGTTTTCTTCGACTAGCAGGTAGTTCGCTGAAATGTTTTTCGTAATGAAAAAGTCAATCAGATCGGGTGTCTTGTCGGGGTCTTGTGGCCAGTATGTTGGTTTCCCGGTTGAAAATGCTTCGCAGTTTTTATCATTGATTGCTTGAATCAATCTACGACCTTTTGTAGTAGTTAGTCTTGAACCCCAAAGTGTATTTTTAGCATTGAAATCCCCTCCTAGGATGAAACGATTCCCAAGTTGGGAGAGTATACCCATGTATTCATCGTATGTCGTTTGGTGCCTCGGCGGACAATATATGCTTGCAACATTAATCATGAATGAAGTGGTCCTGATTGCAATGGCACATATCTGGAACGCTTCAGTTTCTATTTTGACTTGCTCATGGTGATAAAGGCTTTCTTTAATCAATACTGCACTGCCGCCGCGCGCTTGATTGCTTGGATGAATGGCGTGGTAGCACTTGTAGCCTTTGAGTCGGAGGTACGATTCGTTGGTAAAATGTGTCTCAGAAATGAGACAAATGTCAATCCGGTTGAAATCTAGAGCCAACTGAAGCTCAGTTTTTCGTGACATGAGCCCATTGGCATTCCAGCAGAGTATTTTGACACTATTCATGTTGATCTTTCCGGACGAGTGCTTTCGATTCTACGAACACGCTCATCCAGGTTGCTGATACTCTGGCTGAGTTTTGTGACTATTTCGAAAATCTGATTTATTTTTGAGTGGGTGTCTTTGTTGACGGGATCGACCGATTGCCCGGTTGGCAGTTGTAGCTTTTTCTGATTTTGCAGAACTTTCGAGTATGACAGGAGATTAGAGACCTGACTGGCGGCCACCTGGGCCGTTTTTTTATTACAGAGTAACGGCTTTTTTGGTATGAATGTTTCTTTATTGGGTTTTACTTGCTCTAACTTTTCCATCTGTTGTTGATGAGGAATTTTCTTGTTTCTATTAATAGCTTCAATAGCTACTGGGCAACCGCGATAATTTGCAGTGTGGTCTCCAGAGCAGTTGGCGCATTTTGCAGGTGTATCTCTGGCCTTGGTGCATTCTTCAGTGAAGTGGCCCTTAGCACACTTAACACATCTAGGTGGCTTGGAGCAGTAGTTTTTGGTGTGGTTAAATTCTTGACATCTTTTACATTGGGATGGATGTTTCGAAGATTTGATCGGATGCACTGTCACACGCCCTTTGAGAACCTGCTTAATTTCATAGATTTTCTCGGGATCTAAATCTTTACGAAAATCGACAATGCACATATCTAATGGATTTTTAGATTTCCATTCGAGTTTTCTGTCTACTTGAAGTACACAGTGGGAACCAAATTGGTTTCTCAGATCATCAAGGACCTCCTCATTTGTCCATGATTTGTGGATTCCTTTAATCATGACTTTGATGGGCCTGTCCTGTTTATTTTGGTATGTATAGTGCGGAATTTTTTTGTCCGCAAAACACTTAGTGATAGCACGAAAGCCATCTGAATCCATCGTGTTAATTTTGACCACATCATTTGACATAGTGGTAAAACTAACTTCGCCGGTTTGTTCCTCGACCATTTTCTTGAGGGCTGGAAAGGAAGTAACCCTTTCAATATAAACGGGAGGAGGTTTTGGATCTTTTTTTGGTTTTGGCTTGGCAATAGAATTTATGATTAGTGGACGTGAAATAGATTTTTTTCTTTTGTGTCCTCTTTGAATGACGTTATCCCATTCGCCCGTCTCTTCGGCTAGGATTTCTTCGTCTGTTGAATAGGACTCAATGGGAGGGGCTGGCTGATTTGTTTTGCTCAGTGTTTTAGTTTTGATTGTGTCGATCTCAATCTCCAGTTGATTGACTCGAGCACGTTCCTGTAGACCAGCGTCATTAGCTTCCTTCAAAATATCACATAAATGGGTAATGATTTTTAATAACTCACTAACTGTGCTATGAACAGCAGGCGAATTACGAAGCTCTGGAGAGGTGTTGACAAATTCTTGTTGTTGTTTTGCTTGGGCTAGCGCTCGCGATATCACTTCGAGGACAGTGACCTCCATTCCGCAAACTCGCGAAAACACTCGCGGAAACAACTGACATTCGTTTTTTGTTTCGCTCTCCGATGAAACCTCTTCGGCAGTTCGAACAAGACTAATGGATGAATGAGTCACACGAACGAAGAAGTACCTATAAGTAACTGTAAGTAAACTGTAAACTTATAGTTAAGTTTATACAAAAGTTGTGCATAAGGGTTTACAGTGAGAAAAAGCATATACATTTATTGTCTGTGCCAGTTGGTACCAACCTAACTCTCCCGCTCGTATTCTAAATTAAGAGTACCAAGGATGGAGAGTAACAACGATACTGCACGACTATTTGTTGTTCAAATCCACAGACCAGAAAATGACCTCCAACCCGTTTCCATACTGTGATAATTAGGGATTCGAAAATAAGAAGTTAGGTAGGTACCTACCTAATAAAGGACCTTCTTGATTCCAACTAAATATTTATCTAGTTACTGAGGGATTTTTAAACGTTACCTACTGGAAACTATCTTCTTCCTCTCCAAAGTAATTCGAACGTCGACAATTAAGCCAAATAATATGAGTTTAAGGATAATCAAAATATGACACTGGCATCTATGTAGGTACCTATGCATTTTTAGACACACACAATTCGATAGTCGTAAAACTCTGCTGCAATCTCAGAAAATATTCTTCGAGTCATGACTACAAAAGTAGTGTTGATAAATTACCAAGAATGTAAATTTTATACTCGGAAATCATTCAAAATTAGGTACCTATGTACCCACTTAGATATTTTTGGTGGATTATCAAGTTTCAGTAACTTAGACAACCATTTGACCTAAAACTGGACTGGATAAATCAGGAAATGAACCAGAAAATTGCCTGTCATGCAGCACACCCGAATTTGCAAGAAGTTTTCATAATATTTACCTATGTTAAATTATCTGAAATCTTTGAGTGGTCAAAAATTAATATGATATATATTTCCAAATAATATATTGTATGGCAACAAATATTTTTCTAAATGATTCTACTAAAACGAAACATTTTATTGATTTAATGGAATTCAGGTCCATTCTTCAGCACAATTTTGTGTAAACAAAATTTTGAATGTTCTAGTTCACATTCTTGACCTTTCTCAAAGTAATAAGGTGCTAGCAAATATAAATTTATCGACTTTTAGCAGTTTATGTCATTGTTAGTGATTTCTTTATTGGGCTCAAAAATTACTGTCCATCATCTTTTCTTTTGGAATGCTTAATTTCCTTTGACGAAAGACAAATTTTTTAATTTCAGTCCTAAGGAGGGTATCGCCTGGAATGACGCTACAAATATTATGAATGCATATATACAGGTTGGGTTTTTGAGACTCAATGGATACTTTAATTTTAAGAAATTTAACGCTCATTTCGACAATATGGTTGTGTTGTTTAGAATTGATTGGTTTAATGTACAAAATAGGTAGGTAAGGATTATTTAAGAAAAAAAAAACGTGGTTTTCTTGGACAAATCATATCTTGAAGACGGATTGATGTAGAAATTACGCTCATCGGCGTTTTAATCCATTTTAGCGAATTTTTGTAGAAAATGAAGCTATTGCAATGGCTCGGGAAAATTTAGAATCAAAATTTTTGAAAAATTTCTTCATCGAAATCCGTTTTTAGGCATCCTGAAACGAATCCTCGAGTTTAACGCTTTTTCATACGTATAAATATGAGTTAGTGTCATACCAGACGATAATTCTCCTTAGGATTGAAATAAAAATTCCGTTCTTGCGTCAAAAAATCAAGCTTTCCAAAAGAAAGGATGAGTTTGTTAGCCAACACTTTTCGAGCACATTTCAAAAAATGTGAGAGAGTCAAATTTCAAAAAAATGACTAAAAATGGCTAAAAACGGCTAACAATTGTTAAAATTATATTTTTGCAGAATATTGCTCAAACAAAGTTTATTAACTATAAAATAGAACATTAAAAAATTTATGTACAAAATTATGCTGACAAATGTACTTAAAAAAATGCACTAACAAATCGCCAGAAACTGCAGAAAAGCTAAAAATCCAAAACTGCTTTTTTGAATAGCAGGTTATTATTCAAAATACATTTTTTGCCATAAAATTAATAGTTAACAATTTCATTGCACTCCAAGCTCTAATTTAAAAACAATTTAACATTATACATTACGATAATTTACGAAAATTCGCTCATGCGATCATGCTGCATGACTGGAACTTTTTACTTTCACTCAAAAGTTTTTTCACGCTCATCTGAATCTACTCTATACTATAATACATATGAAAAAAATATTAATCAAGGAATCGTTTCCGAATGCTTCAAAACGGATTCCTACAATGGAGGTTTAGAAAACACTTTAAATTATTTGGGGCCATTGCAATAGCTTAATCTTATCCAACAATTCGCTAACGATCGGTAGGTACCTTCACTAGTAATCGGTTTTTTGTAATTGGATCCATATAGAGTTCACACACATTTTTCACATAGTTTGGTAGGCATTTCCACTAAGTTTTAAAATATCTAGATATCAATTTATCTGGCTTCAGTGAAGGTTTGCACCATCCAACCTGGACATATCATTGTACTATCAGATTAGCACCTAAGTGGTGTAACGGGTTGTCTTGGTCGTCCCATAAAATTGATTTAGAAGCAGTTACCTACTTCCAATCTCACTATCTTGTGTGACAGATCCTACTTTTGCTGGTTAAGTTCTCATCAATATGACCCATTCATTTCCAACATAATTGGGTGCCTAATATTTAATTGTGTTATTGAAGTTATCTAAAAATTATTTGAAAAAAATTAAATAAATAAAATAAAAACCAAACGGAGCTGTGGCCGAAACTGTTAGCTAGGTTGCATAAATCTAAGGTAGCTGAGGCAAGTTAGCATTTTCTTTCGAAATAAATGCTCACCTCCAGCAGGGAAATGGACGTCCTCGGAGAGTTCCGAGAATCCGTAATCATTCTGAGCCCTCAATCTGGCTTTGTAAGTATCTTTGGGACTGTCCAGCGGAATGTCAAATTCGTGGGTGAGGGTGTAGACGCCGTTGACACCTGGTTTCACTTCAGGGCTCAACGTTTGCCAATCATCGTCCTGAAACATTTATATCCCTTGTGATGAAATCATTATTAGTTTGGATAAAGATGAAACTAATCATACTTATATAGTATCCACACCATGCTGTTGGTTTAAAAAACAAAAATTACAACTAGAGCTCATTAAGTTAGAGATTGTTGATAAAATAGTAGCTAGAACGACTTTGTAGCAATAGGAATCTATACAACTATGGTTGTAAACAAATATAAACCTGTTAGGTATAGACAATGATACCAATAACCATAAGGGCTAAGAGATTTTTGCGGGTGTCTATGGTTCTCAGGTAAGGCCATTTCTAAATCGTTATTCATATAAGTACGTCAACTTTAAATTCATACTTGTGGTAGGAATCTAAGTATTCGATTTCAAGACTTTTTTTTTTTCCTGGCTACCTGGTACCTAAACACTGCCTCCAGGCTGTTTAATCACTTGCTCCATATACTACACAGGTATTGTTCCCTAAAAGACGCTTCGCGTAAAAAAGATGCCAAGCCACAAAATGCAAGAAAGAAAGAAGCGTCTCACTCCCACATGCAGCCAACAAGAGTGAGAGAATGAATACACTGTACTAGAAGACGGCAATCAGACTATACTTGACATTGGGTACACAACATGTCCTCCTGTGCGTGCCCCTACCGAGCTGAATTGTAACAACGTTACCCCTTAATCTTTTCGCACGAATAGGTTATGTTGAATAAATTGTCGCCTCAATTTTCATTAATCTATGTCCGCGGCTAAAATATAGATTAGTTGGACAAATAGATCAGAATGATTTGTGTAGTTTGGTGGTCTGGATGCTCGCAAGCTCGCATCTCAAAAATACATAACACCAAGTAGTCAATCCCTTAGTAAAATACAGATTATTTAGACGAATAAATCAAAATGGCGTTTTAAAGTATGATTTAAAACATTAATAATAATGATGTTTGAAAATATGTTTTAGGGGTTGGATTCGAATGCAAAAAAAATAGTGTCCCGTACATGGGATTTAACCCAGGTCACTCTATGTAGAAGTCTGTTATGATATCAACTACACCACGAAGACTCGTAATTAATGAATAATCACAGGACATAGCTGACCATAAGAGAGCTTATTTCCATTGCCAGTTGACGCTAGTTCAAATTCAGGTCGGCAGGGGCGCGCACAGCTGGACATGTTGTCTGGTTCCTAGTGTCTGGTTCCGACTATTGGCTTGGCCCAAATTGAATGATATCATGCATTTTTTGGCTTGGCATCAATCGTAGGTACGCAGAGCGTTTTTGAGGGATATCAACACAAGTTTGGTGGACTAGAAGGGAAAGGTTGGAATGTACTTCAAGCTAAATGCCCAACCAATTTATAAGCAGAAAATCCCTTAGCCCCCGTTTCTCAAACTCCATAAACTTGAACCTATGCATGACTGGATAAAAAGTTTATAAGGACTAAGCTCCACTCATCCTCCAAACGCTAACTCGTTAGGTACACACAATCGTAATTATTTTTGGCCTGTGTTGAGAGTTGGCTACTATACTTGGATGAATTTAATGTAAGTAGCTACATATCCTTCCTTTGGAAGTTTCGCAAAAGTAGACCTACCCTTATTTTCCATTACTAATAAAGGTAAGTCTACATTTGTGAAACATCTCAAGGAATCCAATCATAGTTACAATTTTGATTCTTCCTTTGGAATGTCGAACAAATAGTTCCGGCAATGTGTTCAGCTGAAACTATATTGTTCCAGTACCTACTCCAAAAAAATTAACGTGTTTTATTCATATTATTATCCAGTAAATAAGTAGGAATGTACACCAATATAATAACATACCTTCATCTCTGTTATTACTGGGACCCTAGTGTGCATACACTTACCTAGACTCTTCTGATAACTCGTTTTAGTTTTAGTTTCATGTTAAAAAGGGAATGTCCCCAGTTCAATGCATATTAATCCAAACTCCCTTCCAAACCTTTAACCTGTGAAGTCTTGCAATACATACGAATTAAAGTCCAAAGAAGAGGGGTGAATCAAACAGAAATGGACCAGCTTGCATCCAGTTTTCTTATATTTGCCCTTTCGACTCCCCAGTAGACGGTTATCTAATTCAAAGGGACCCATCTCGAATTGGACACAGATCCGCTGCAGATCTGGCTATGTCAGATTGAACATATTATTTAGTTTTACCTAGGTCAGATTGTTGTTTCCTTCTCACATGTTCTGAATCTATGCTTCCACCATTGAGAGCTAAAAATCTCTAGGTATCGTTTCGTATAACTAGGTTGGTAGTAGACTATCAGTTGTAAAGATAGCGATGTAATTGAGTAGGCAACTATCTATTGAATAAATGGGCAGCTTATAGTGTTGGTTCTTAGAAGTAGGTAGGTAATTTTTATTTATATATTCAACATTCTCCACAAAAAGATTCTCACAACTTTAAAACAGCAATAAGTTTAGTATTGTCAATGGCTTTTATTTTTCCTGAATTCCGATTACCTAACTGTTTATACCAACATTAACATTTTGATTGATACCTACTTATTTCTTTGCGTGGGAATGGTATGGTATAAATAACTAGAGATACCTGTAGCAGCACTTAAACGAAATGCTAAATACTAATATACCTACTAATCTTTGTACCTACTAAATAATGTGCTATGTACTCATGTAAGTACTAACCTTTTGTTTTTTATAGTTGATTTCGTATTTCCTGATTTCTCCTTTGCTGTTAATCTTCCAAATAATTGTGGTTTTCCCATTTTCTCCAACTGTCTGCTTTTCGAATACTGGTTTCAGTGGTTGTCCTAAAACAAAAGTAATGATTGTTTACACTGCATTGTTTAAGAAATGAATGTACCTGGTGGAATTGCCCATTAGCTCAAAACTAATATATACAGATCGTTTCGAGATACTGCAAAATACATCATACATAGATACCTAGTACTATAGTATCATACATGCCTAGTACTATAACTATGGTTATTAGGAAGACCTACCTTTCAAGACAATAACTCCACTGCCAGTGCCGATCTTGTTCTTGGCGACGCATACGTATGGACCAAAGTCGGATTTCTTGGTGGCAGAGATTCTGAGGATATGTTTGTGCCCTTCTTGAAGAACTGTGAAATGCCTGTCTGCTTTGAGCTCCGCTCCATCTTTCTCCCAATGAATCTGTAACGGTGTATAGTAATACCAGGTGAATAACTGGGTTCCTATGTACATCTATTTACTTCCCCGTTTTCGTAACAAAGCTTTTTAAAAATATGTTTTTAACATGGGTAGGACACCTCATAGGGGGAACTACGAAAAACTTTAACATACAATATCAGTAACATAACGGAGCTTTTTTGTAGTTTTAAGATACAAAGGATTCGCATCTCACCACTCTATAACTCCATTCATTTTCATCTCACAAAAATTGTTAACCACTGGTTGGAAAGTTTCCGGTTAATCTCACAATGTCGAGACAAGGAGATAATTTTGTTCGACGGACTTGAATTATTAATGGATGTAGCAGGTGGCTGCCACCGCAATGGAAGTTCTCAGTCAAATAAATTATTAAACTGGAAGGCATCAGTGAACCAACTCTGATTGAAAAAAAAAAGTGAGGTTAAACTTTTTTCCCCTTAAACATGTTTTCAACTGTCAAGGACATGCCTACACCTCCTGGTGTCTTTCAATTTGAAAATAGCCTTTTGATATTTTAGTAGGTGCCAACTGGCGGAGCTTCTCAAAGTTGGTTTACTGAACAGAATAAGGGATAGGTATTGTACCATTTGTGCATATATTTATATAGGTAGTACTTGCTTATAAACAATAGGTAAATTACTAAGTTTCATTAAAATTGTAGAATTTTTGGGGAGAGATCGAGAAACCCCACTTGAACGATAGTTTACCACCTATTTAGATTTTTTCATCAATGAGCAACTTTCGAGCGTATTTTAGCGGATTCTGTGACCTTGAGAATCTCTGACTGCAAGTTTTCGGCTCAAGAAGCAAATTGGTTCAGAATCATACCTAGGTACCTATTAATAATAAATTATAGGTAGGTACTACCTACAGTAGAATTGATCCTAGATTAATCTTCGTGAAACAAACAGGAACAAGTGAATGGGAAGATTGAGCAAGCTCATATGAAATCGTTATGGACTCAAACCTAATCAAATGGGGGACTTAGTTAGGGATATGCTGATGACTTGTTATCAATCTTTAGTCCAAATAATTTTCGTTCAGAAAGAGAATAAGGGAGTAGTTTCGTCTCAGCTACAATTTTGTAGCATTAACACCCATCTGGGGGAGGTTGCTGGCCCTGGACTCTTCTAGGGGTACTCTAGGAGTAAGAGGGAAAACCGCCCCTAGGAAGGGGGGATCTGACAATATGAAATTTAAAGGAAAACATAAATAGTGAATTAAATTTATGCTCACATCATGGCATCCAGTGCAGTGAATATTGCAAATGAGTTCAGATTCGTAGTGCTCAGCCGAATTGACTTGCTTAGAAGGTATTTCCACATCAGGGCTTCCTGTGAACGGATATTAAAAGTTAATCCATACCTACTGATTCTTAAGAAGCTCAAGAGCAATTTGAGAAACAAGTTGAAAAGCTTTCATATTTCAATTGGGTTGTTTCTAGTTACAGATATGTAGGATCTTGGTAATCCCTCTATGCAGATCATTATTTTGCATTGAATGAATTGAATGGTAACACTTGCAGATCTCTCCAACTCTCTATTACCAAGTTCAACACTTTAATTAATAGTTTTATTCATGAAAACACATAGAATTGAAGATAAAAAATACCATAACTAAAAATTTGTGAGTTAAAGTGTAATAGTTCAACTATTTAATACACCTGGGTACCTAGGTAGGTACCTTACCTAATTATTCGTTATGGCAGTCATCCTTTTTCCTAGGGCTTTACCAAAAAAACATTCTGTTCTTTCCAATAATGGTAACTACCAACTGTAATTATTGCAGAATGATGAATATTCCTTGCTATGAACCTATATCTTACCATGGACGAATAAGTGAATATTTTTTTGGACAGACTGTTGGTCCTGTTCAGCGACACAAGTGTAATTTCCAGAGTGCTTCCAGCTGAGTTTATCGTAACTGAAATGGTCGCTGTCGACTCTGGGTGGCTCATGCAGATGGTTCTGAAAAATACCGAAGGAATATAATATTATATGCTATTGTAAGAACATAACAAAATAATGTTCTCACCTCCCACAGACAAGACGACTGCGATCGGCCATGAATATATGCATTTTCAGCTATACATATTCTTGTGATTTTGCTAAGTGAGTATAGTAAGCAATTTGACTTGAAAGCGACCTGTTCAGATCGTTAAACCTTGAATGAAACGGTACCCTAGTTGAATTTTGGATTGTGAAAAGAAGTGAGAGCTGAATTTCATCTCGGACAGCAAAATCCCGTCAAGCAAAATTCAGGTGCACATCCTAGAAGGATGTAAGAAGGAATGTGCGCCGGAATGTGGAACCCCGTGGAGCACATAGTACTTATAGGTAAATATTTACTCCGGACTGCAAGATCCCACAAAGTAAATTCAGGGAGCTCTAAACCCGGAGCACGGGGCCCCATGGGAGTATATAGGAAAATGTAAGGGACTATTTATGTCAAACTGATTCAAGTTGGAAAGTTGTCTTAAAGGAAGACTAACTCATCGAGCATTTATCAAACCTGTATCGTAATTTATATTTTACGAAATGTGTGTAATGATCGTCGAGGCTAGGCTGGTTGGTACCTGTTTATTGGTAAAAACTTACCAAGATCCCTACTTATAATGTATGCCGAGCTAGTAAAGCTGATATTGACCTATCAAAATTCCTGGATGAGGCCTCAAGGCATATTAATATACATATTAATATACTGGAGCTTGCAGCTATTTTTCTGGTGCTACGCCACTTTAGTGACCGAGTTACGAGCTCGAGGATCCTTATCAGGTCTGATAATACCACAGCCATCAGTTGTGTGAACCGACAAGGTTTCATGGTCTCCTTGAAGTTATCTAACATCACCAGGGAAATTTAGACCTGGTGTGAGGAGAGAAAAAATTTTATTTGTGTGTCCTATATTGGATCCAGCACAAATACATCGGCTGATGAGTGCTCTCGGTTCCTCCCAGGGGACACAGAGTGGGCGTTACAGGACAAATATTTTACTGAGATTGCTCAGACGTTTGGCTCTCCCAAAACTGATCTATTTGCCTCAGCGGCCAATGCCAAGTGCTCAAGGTTCTTCGGTGGTTCCAAGACCCGAGAGTAGCTGGAGGCCTTCGCCTTTTCTTGGTTGGAATTAAATTTTTTCTTATTTCCAAACTTCTCAGTGATCCTGAGAGTGCTGAGGAAGATTGCGAGAGATCAAGTGATGGGCCTAGTTGTGGTACCGAACTGGCCTACACAGGCATGGTTCCCCTTGTTGTGTGAACTATTAATTACTGAACCGATGCACCTAGGCTCGGCTGGTGACCTCCTTTTTCTCCCTTTCAGGTCTCGGATCCACCCCCATGCAAAGTCTATGATTTTACTGGTGGCCAAATTATCAGGGAGACGTTCCTGAGGAAGGGCATCCCTCTAGCGGCAGCCAAGATGGTGTTGGCTTCATTTTTAGCAACTACACAAGCCCAGTATAATTCATGTTTCAGAAGATGGTGGAACTTTTGTGAGGCACAGGGATTGGATCCCTGGGACCCTCGGCCCATTGCATTGCATTTTCCAAAAAGTGCTGGATGAGTCACGCTTGTCGATTCTGCCATAAATTCATTCTGCTCCGCGTTGTCCCTAATTTCGTTAGTCTCATTGGGTACTCACCCCCTGATTAGCAGGTTTTTGAAGGGAATGGCGTCTATTAGACCCCCCCTTCCGAGATACGAAGTGACTTGGGACCCACAATTGGTCCTTGGCTTTCAGGAGAAATCAAAGGAGAGTATAGGGGACCTATCTAAAAAGTTAGAGTTGGCACAGGGCAGCAGCTTCAGACAATAGCCTTGATTCGGCTTCGGGAGATTGTCCACACCCCAGAATACGGAGTGAGGATATTCATCACTAGTAGATTAAAAACATCAGGACCATCTAGGCCCCAATCTTCCTTTGTCCCAGAACACCCCCTATTGTGTGTAGCATCATTGGTTGTGGAATATTTGGCTCACACAGCCACCAAGCGTAGTGGTGATGAGAACAACTCCTTATTTCTTAGGATCAGACGGCTGTTTGGACCTGATTCCCGCCAAATGCTGGCGAAGTAGGTTAGCGAGGTGCTCACCAACGTTGGAGCTGATAGTGCGTTTAGGCCTCACTCTTGCAGGCACGCTTCGGTTTCCACAGCGAAGAGAGGTGGAGCCCCGCTAGATACTATCTTCCATGCACCAAGCTGGACACCCTCCTGTGTGGTGTTTGCTAGATTTTATGATAGGCCCTTGTTCCACCCCCCCCCCCCCCTTGTGCTAGCAGCTGTTTTTTCGGCTCGCACAATTAGGGTTATTCTTAGTTGTTAAATTACTACAGATTGCCTAACAGCAATTTATTTTACTTCCATGGTGGACAGGAAGTACAATACAATACAGAAATAGAATGAATTGAATAAAAAAACAGCTATATTTCACTGTGAAACGGCTTGCCATTCTTTATAAACTAACAGAATAGTTTTGGCAGCAGCAATAATTTATGTGGATTTTCTTCCGAACTGACAGTCACAGTAAAGGTGACTGTGTACCTACCTATTCGTATGTTCTGTAGGAACCTACAGCTGGAAATCTGATGACTTAATTTGATTGTCATTTCATACTGGTACCTCAAGATCTAGACCATGCATCAAAATAAATGAGAGTGGATGCAGGCAAAGTAATTTATTGTGACACGTAGGCGTTGAACGCATAGAAATTATTTCCCTATGTCGCAGGTTGTGTAAGGGGTGTTCACGGCTTTTGATAGCCGTAAAAATTATGATGCTTCTTAGCCCAAAAGTGTTTGCTTTCCGTATTCCTCTTGGAGACAGAGGGGATCCAACAATCTTCTTAAACAGGATGATTTGATGATTTTAATTCAATCGGAATACCATAAACTACCTACTTATGTCTCAAAACAGATTTCAATAAAGAAAATTTTTGGAGCCATTGCAATAACTTCATTTGCTACGAAAATTTGCTAAAAGTAAAGGGGGTCCCCTGCACCCTCTGGAAATCCCTAATTTAGTAAATTATTTCGACCAACTATCAATTTTAAAGTTCAAAAATTACGATGACTAGGTGTACCTTTCTCAGCCAGTAGACTTTTGGCTTGGGAATGCCAGCAGCTTCACACATGAAAGTAAATGGACTTCCTTCTTTCTCTTCAAATTTGTCTTTGTCGGGGATAGTCTTCGTGATTACAGGGCTTGCTGAAAAATTAATAATTAGATTATAATGTTGAACCTCGATTCCTGAAATTAGTTTGTAAAAGAGCAGTTACTTTTTGATTTAGTATCTAAAATATTGCGGAATCGGAGGAATAGCGAACCATATGTTAATGGGGTAGTGGGGTAGGTACTAGCATGAGTATAATAAATCGGGAGTTATAGGAAAAATAGTTAATTGACACTACACAGAGATTCGGGCCAGGTTACTGCGCGCGACCCACACCTACCTACCTATAATATTACTATCTTTGTGTTATTTTTAGGGAAAATAAGATTGCAAATTGTATTAATCCTACTTCCAAAATAATTTTTGCTTGTACGGTGGGTTGCCTTATTCCTTATGTAGGTGGGTAGATTGTGAGAGTGAGAATTTGATAGGCTTCTCTGTTTTTAGAAGTTTATTAGCTAAGTACTTTCGCCTTCAAGGCCTCATCAGAGCTTTTGGATAGGTGTATAGTAGGATAGCATTCTTGATTTCATTGTTAAGAGGGTCCTCCTTCTTCATCATACCTGGCAACCAGTTTTTTTTTTTGGTTGCCTTGCTACAGTCAATTTCGGTTTTAAATTGAGAAAGATGCAAAATTTGGTGGGTGGAGCACATATTTTCCAGGAAGTAATTTTTGAAAATTTCAATAAAGATTACCATTGCACAACCTTTACCAACTTTGTAGACGGGAGTGAGTTTTTATTCAGATAAAAATGTTCTAAGTTTTGGCTGTAATGCTAGAATTGGTGGCCTCCTTAGATTTTGACACTTCTTTTTTATTATTAAATAACACTACAGGTTTATATAAGGAGCATTGGTCTGACCCTAAGACTCGAAAAATAGCAGCAGGTAGCTTTTGTAGTCATTTTTGTAGCTAAGGGAAACGAAGGTCAGGAACGAGTAGGTATATAACATAATCGACGTACGGCATTAAGTTGGCGATTCCTATTATTAATAATAGCACCACTACTGGACAATTGTTAACAGGAACCGTTATTTTCACTAGAAAGCCACGTTGAAGATATTAATATAATAGTTGTTATCGTTGATAGGTAGCGTTTATGTCTATCTAGCCATCCTTACAGAAATATTACTTCAACGACGCGCAAAAGTTGGTTGAAATACCAATAATTTATACCACTTAATCCCTAGTTGATTAAAAACATGTAATTAAATCTAGCAAAAGGAATTTAATTCCCTCTGCTGCCATCCAAATTTGGGTAGGCACAGAACCTTGAAGTTTTAACAAAACTTCTTCAAATTCAGCCTTTGACATTATTTATTCATATCTTTTTGAGTGCAACAGTCTTTTAGCCATTATAGTTACAATTCTAAATTTTATATTATATATATATATAAATATATATATATATATATATATATATATATATATATATATATATATATATATATATATATATATATATATATATATATATATATATATATTGTTTGAAAATAGAATAACGAACTTTTAAATAAACGAGCACCGTTGTTCTTTGAGCATACATGGAGTAAAACTATTCCCATCCACTTTTGCTTCCCTTCGGAGCTATACGACAGTTACGCTCATCTTAATCAAAATATAATTTACTGGTCAAATGTGCCTGTATTTTTGCGGAAGTATAATACTGTAGTGGTTTATACCCAGGTGAAGCTTAGCTGTGCTTTTATTATAATTGTTGATGTTTCTGATCTTTGCAATTTATTTATTATATTGAACTATAATAGATCCTTATAGCATATTTGTGATGGGGGCTCAGATCTTAGCACTCAGATTACTTATTTCGTAGTGAATATGGGCAAGGCGATAAAACTTGAAGAGAAAAGATGTGTCAAGACAAACACGAAAACTTCCTGGGCTAACATTCACAAATGATGTTTCAAGAATAAGAATGGTCTAGTTAACTGAAAATATCTACTTATCGACCTTGATAGTTATTTTTCATTGATTTGAGCGTGGAACACGCTTTTCCCGGGACATAACAAGTGAAAAATGTCACATTGGGACATCTAGAAACAAATCGTAAAGTCTGAAGCCCCCTAGATCAGACGAGTGAGATTCGAAATTAATTTCTTTGCTATTCAACCTGTGAAGCTGACATTTGAAATGGAGCGTGTTCCACGTTCCTCCAATGTTTAGCCGAGACTCAAGATGAATGCAAAAGAGGGTCTGGGATCTCCCCAGCGAGGTCAAGGGGCGAAGCCGAAGTGCCGGGTTTTCTTTTTATGCTTTATTGTCACTTTAGGCTAAAGATATTTTTTCTCGTTATTATTTATGTTCAAGGCACTGCTTCCTTTTGCGAAAGTATTTAGTGGATGCATTGTTTTCACTTTCGAGGTAGGACATTTTGTTTGCTCCAAAATCGAGAATCTCACTTTACGTTTCAGAACTTCCTGGTCAATTTTGGTTCTGTGTCTATAGCACTGACTTCGTCATTTCATAAATCAGAGTATAAGTAATTATTTTCATGAATATAAAAAATATATTAAACAATTAATTGTTAATTTTGAAAAAAACCAAGAAGTGTGGGTGAATGTATAGGGAAATTCAGGCTTCGCTAAAGCCGGGTCTCCTCTTGTACCAAAACTCCTGAACTGATCACCAGCCGTGAGGCACCTACTAAATGATGGCATCGAAAACTTGATTTTATCAGAACTTTTTACTACTACCTCCAATAGTACCTACCTATTTGACAACTTCGATCACCTTAGTAATCCCCTAAGCTGATTTAATTGCCAGTAAACCTTCGAAGCTAAAATGAGAAATAGGAGCTCTTTTGCAGGAGCCCACGGTAACAACGTTAATGCTCAGAAATCCCCACACTAATTGAGTGAACCATGAGGGTAATTCTTCTATTTTTTAACCTACAGTAATGACATCACACAGTGACTCGATGGAGGCCAAATAAAGTTGGCACACCTAAGTGATACTTACATTTGACTCTAAGGGTGTGAGTGATGCTCAGTGTTTCCTCGTCCAACACCTTGCAATGGAATTTATCGGAATCAGTAATATTGACGCTGACAATAGTCAAGGTGTGGTCCTGGGGATCCATGTTGTAGCGCAAGTTGTCCGTTTGCTTCACCGAACCCAAAAATAGGGGAATATCTCGGTCACCTTTGGTCCAATGTATCACAGCGTCACCTGAAAATTTTAATGGCAGTATTTTATGAACAAGTTCAATTAAAAATAATAATGGATAGGGTATTCGATAGGTAGGTATGGGAATGGGGAGTTGCTGAGCGTAGGACGAAGTAGTATGTACCACTCTACCTTTTATAGAAGTTTAATCTCGGACATCCGGCCCTTAGATTCTACCAATCATATTCTATCGTTGAGAACGCCCTTGCCAATATTTTTCTATTGAAATACATTTGTTTAAATAAGCGAATATATACTTACTTTATCTATTCCCTAGCTTCATTCACAATGTTTTTATTGCTAAGTTAAACGACTGTTCACAGTTTCGAACGCGCCAAATTTTTGATAATCTGGAGATTAAATAATGTTGCTGATTTTAAGAGGTTATTTGATAGAATTAAGTAATTTTTGTGGTTAATTAGCTTATGATTTGAATTTAATATCTTAAATTGTTTTAATGTTGTGTGTGCTAGGTTGAACTTTCAAACATGCCTACTGATTCCATTCGTACCTTCATTGCTGCATATTTAAGTGGTTAAATAATAGTAACATTAAGGACCTGATTATGTCTTATTTTCCTCAGCAACGGTTGCTCACGGGATTAATAATCTGAAAGATCACGGATTATGGGAGATGAGTTAAATTTCTAAGGTTACAAATGGAAACCCGAGATGATCTATTCAGAAATAATGGTTGGTACTGAAACATTATTAAGTGTTACAAGAAGGGTTAGTACTGTTATTTACGTCTATAGTTGATCAAGATGTTAAAGGCTTTCTTGTAATATTCTCCTTCAACATAGAAATTAATTACAACAACATATAATTTACATGCAAGTTGACATTATTCTGTAAATTTTCTAACCGTTTCAAAAAGCGGACCGTTTAAATCCTGATGGTTACTTTTCACCTCATTTTAGAAATTGATCGAAATTTAACGGAAAATAAACTACCGTTCCATTGGAAGTTTTCAGGATAAATACCATTGAAAATCACACTCTTTGACAAATGCACCTACATTATAAGATGGTTGAAAAGTAACTTCTCGAAGGACCTATTGTAAAATCTTATCCATTTTCGGGAATTATAATTTTACATTAATGATAATTATGTCTTATAGGCGTTCAAACATTTGTATAAGTCCTAACAATGTAATGTTTGCTGGTTTCTTGTATTTTGATAGGAAGGTACCGACTATGTTGCTTGAATCATAAAAATACCAACCGTTTCTATATTAGGTATTATTGTGCATGTGTATGGAGGGATGTGCATGTGCATGATACTTGGCAACTATACTTCTCCAGTACCTAACGTACTACTTCGCGATATGAAAACTAATATAGCGAAATATTCCCAAATAGGGACAATAGTCCAACCATTTCACTTTTCTACGACGGTCTGGAATACGGTAAGTACGGTAGAAATGGGGTAATTTAAAGACATTACGCATAAATATCCTCCAAAAAAATATCCTCAAACTTTTTGGATTTCACAGCTTTCTTAACAATTTTGGTTTCATGTCAGCCTGTTTGTCTATAATTAATAATTGTCCAATTATTGTCCGATTCGGATAAGACTGCTATTCAACCGAAGAGCTTCACACTTTTTGAAACGATAGTTTAATAGAGTTTTAATGGGAAATGACCCATGAAGAGCCAAATTAGTGCGCGTTGGTTACATACAGCATACATTCCATAGGTGTACATTGAATTGAAAGTAGATTTTATCCTGAGAAATTTGACACTAACCTCGCTCTCCTATGGTGAGTGATTCTTTTTAAACTATTTTTCAATGTTAAAGCCGATGTTACTGGCACATCTTCGGCCAATGTATGATTTTTGAGTCGAATTGTATAAAGTTTGGACCAGGAGTTTCGGGGAAAGGCCTCGGACGGCGTACGGCGCACAGCGGTTGAGACAAAACCCCAAAAATGAAAGTCCTTCAATCTCAATGACTATAACTGAATGCCTACAAACTAATGATCTACCACAGTTTTTTAAATTATTTTTTATTTAGACCATCGTCAAGATAGGTAATCAGCTTTTTTAAGAATGTTAATAAAAAACATCAAATTTTTTGCTCTTCTTCAAATAATCTTGTCTGTACCTACTCAAAATTTCTCTAACTTGAAAAGTCTATTTAAAATTCTTCTATTACCTATAGTGCTTAATTTATTGAAGTGAAACAAATTTGAAATTTATATTTAAAATATGTACCTACTTTTATTATGGTACTTAATTCATTGAAGTGAATGAAACACTTTGATTTAATTTAAAAACACGTTGTTTGTCTCTTGTTGTCCCAGAGAAACTCCCTATCAAATTTCGACGTCCTAGGTAAATGGGAGATTGAGCACGATTTTGCCATCATTGTGATTGATATTACGGCTCGTGGTCAGCTGATCATCACTCAAGTCAGCGAGGCACAAGTTCTGACACGGTAATACATCAAATCAAAATTTGGTCCAAATCGGACCAGCAGTTTCGGAGGAGTAGTGAGTACAAAATTCTGTCTCTCTCTCTCTCTCTCTCTCTCTCTCTCTCTCTCTCTCTCTCTCTCTCTCTCTCTCTCTATATATATATATATATATATATATATGAATGACTATTGTAATCGTGTTCTACACCCTCTGAAACGCAAAGAAAATGCATCCCCACCCCCAAAGTGCCGCCGTGCCGACGGCTACACTATCCATTTTCTACGAAAAGTTGGGTAAAACGTTATTAGTAGGTAAGTACCTATATCTCAAAAATCTCATATCTCAAAAAACAATAAATTAGGAGGTTTTTGGACTTCTAGTGAATGTTCGTAGTTTTGATGTCAACTACGACTGCCTACATGCCCTGAATGGTCCTAAATTATTCATTCGTTAATATTAAAAGTACTCAGTGAGTTTCAGACCTATTACGTCCAAATTAGGTCACCGTTATTTTATGAATCCGACGCATAGGTATATTGAACAGGGTGGCCCTAAAGTAACTTCCCCCAAACTTTTTTCCAAATTTTTGAAATATCGAAGTGAAGTTTGGCGAGCGTTTTTGAGATACCTAATGGTTAGCTTTAAGCAAATAAAAATCAGAAAAACCCAAAAGTTGTTGGGCTACCCAAAGAAGAGGGTATTTGGTACTTGGGCTTTTTTTTCAGTCTCCGGGATGGTCCCTTATCGATTCCGCGTCATATTTTATATGAAAAACGATACTCCACACACCATTGTAAAAAAATTACAACTGCCGTTTTTTTACACCCATTCTTTACCCACCCATAGACACCTTGGGTGTCAGTAAATAATTTTTGGACATACCTATCTCAATCGATTCCGCGTGCTAGAGAAACCATCCCCTCTAGAGATATATTCAATCAGTTTGAGGTTTTGCTCCAAAATCTGTCATTTGGTACCACTGTGCGGCGTATCGCGGACTTACTTTGAGATAGAGGGAGCGTTAATTTTTTTTTCTTGATCAATTAGAAAGGTTCATCGTTGGAAATAATAGCAACTATAGAAAAAGAACTAGGTAGATATCGTCGTAAGAGAGCGTAGTTGGTACCAAAATGTTCGGGATTGGCTCTGGCTTTATTTAAAAATCACTTTTCCGGCCGTCGTGGATCAAGAATACTCACTGGGATCGACTAGGCAAGGCAGTTTGGCCGTAGTACCCATGGTAACCTCGAATATCTGAGGTTGAGTGAGAATTGTGCCCGGAACGTCCTCGTATCTTTCGTGATCAGCATCTACGGCATCGTAATCAAAGAAGTCGTAAGTGATCGAAGAAGAAATCGGACCGCAGTAAACAGCATTTGGCAAACACATGAGGTTAAGGCAGTTTTCGTACACGCTGTTAGGGTATTGCAATGTAACTACCTCGTTCCAGCACGCAATGAATCGTCTGAATCATGCTCTCATACGACAAGGGCTAATTCGAGTCTGCCTTGACGATGTGAGAGTTGATGCGACATTTAAAGAGATGGTGAAATTGCTTATGCTACCAGTACACGCTCGTCTCTCGCTTCAGCAAGCGAAGCCTCTCGCTTCAGCGAGCTTTGTAACGAGGTCAAGTGGATACCTACAGCACAGTGGATAAATATGGAAGGCATATGGAAATATGCTGAGTATATATACTGTAAGTTGGTACGTTCACATTCAGTGCAAGAGCCTTGGAAGAACAGCAGGAAATGCTGGATGAAAACCCTATCACTTGATACAAATATGAAAGATTTCACTTAGAAGTACGTACTCCAGAAATCAAAGAATAATCTGATTACTCGAATCTATTTCCGCCTTGAATGTACACCCAAAAATCAAAAGATAAAGGAGAGGTTGCAGAATGGGAGGCCACCAAGTCTTTCAATCCTGAGGATTATTGTGAAAAAAAGTCCAATAATCCTAATTGTGATTCACAGTTATGCAGAATCAAATTTCTACACTTGGAACTAAACAGTTCTGAACTACAATTCGTATGACGAAGAAGATTTCTCTAAATAATAATTGGCAGCTTTTTTCATTTATTCATTTTTTTTCCTCAATAGTTTCAGTATTTTATATTTTTAGTTAGCGACAGAATAGTTAATTTTTTATATTAATCAACAAATAAAATACGATTTTGAAAAGAGAATTGTAAAATTATTTCATAAATACACCTGATGTATCTTTGAAATACTTAATTAAATTTGAGACAATCAGCAGAATATACCATAAATTTAGCAAATTTTACATTTATTTGATCATCTTTGTCTATCTAGTGAGCTACTCGTATGGAATGGCATTTACTGGGATTCAAGAGATATGCGGTGCACGTTCCTGAGAATTCTGCAAGGAACACCCGGGAAGCAAACATTGTCTAGAAATTGCATAATTTGAATAAGGAATATCTTGGTTCCTAGAAAATCTAGCGACAGCGATGATTTCATTCGATTCAGCGTAAAAAATGCGTACAATTAGTCGATAAGAGGATGAGCTTGAAGGGATTTTGGAGTTATTGCCAACTTTTGGTGCCAAATGTAACTGGTTTTGGTGTTGAGTGATGTCAGTATACGTGTCTCCCGCTCTACTTGCCTCAGCGAGAGTGTACTGGAGGCATTAGTTTTGAGGAACAATAAGACGACGTTTGGATGAACAATCCCATGAGGGAAAAAGGCCTAAACTCTTGCTACAGAGCTGCTGACTCGGACCATGTGTCATTGAGGAAAGTCTCTTTGACGTGGTCTTTCGAATTCAATTACGCAATAAGAAACGGGTTTTCATGCAGGCCGCCTATGCCCATGCTTGGAGCCCCTAAGAAAAGAGGGGGAATAATGTTGAGAAAACACCTGTGTATTTGTTTTTGTTTACGTTGAGGCGTTAGAAAAACTGGTTGGTAATTGGAAGTTCAGTTCGGGATTCTGTTAGTACTTAAGTGGTTGTGTGTGTAACAAAATATAGTTTCTTCGTAATAAAACCAAATTCCCAACTTGAACTTGTGTACTGTGTTTGTAACAATATTATAATTATTTTCGTAAATCAAAAATACTCACTGGGATCGACTTTGCAAGGCAGTTTGACCGTGGCGCCCATGCTAACCTCGAATGTATCAGGTTTAGTGAGAATTGTGGCCGGAACGTCCTCGTAATCATCGTGATCAGCATCATCAGCATTGTAATCATCGTAATTCTTCTCCGGTGCCGGCCAACCCCATGCTGAAAAAAAGAGTTCTTCCATCAGTCATACAATGATAAAATAGATACCTACATCATCTTACCAACTACTTAAAAGAATATAATTTTTAATAAAAACCAGCAGACATAAAACAATATGGCCGCCCCAACAATAAAACTAGTTAACCGTAAAAGAAATAATATATACCTAATTTATGAAATTTTCAATTTTATATGAACTACCAACTCGCTCCATCATGATTACGTTGGATTCATTTTATGAACTCATTATATTCCCGTGATGCAATTTAAAAGATACGTCCTTCTACTTTTGGCTATGATGTTGAACGAAACACACATATATCTACAAGAGTTAACATAAAAACTAAGATATCCTTCAAAGTGTTACTAAACCGAATTCTAAAGTTAGAACAATAAAAATCAAATTGGGTCGTAAATGATTGCAAATCTACACATGCGTAATTTTTTTTTACTGAAACATGCAACTTTTACAATCTAAGGATGAAAATTGTCAGTACGTTGGCAACACAGGGATTATATATATACATTGAGAGCTACATAGATGTATTAGGTTGTTTGGATATCTTGGTTGATGTAAGTGCGTATTTATTGCTTAATTGTACAAAGTTTTAGTAAATATTGTATTGTATAAAGTTTAGTTGTGCGTGTATTTACATTGAATGCACATTTCTAGAATCAAGTTAATTTCCAAATCCCAAAAGGAAATCCATATTATAATTATTTTTACGATATAACGAAAATAGGATTCTTCAGAATTGTTTAAAACTGTCAAACTACACGAATTGCACCGTTTCGCACCCAAGACTCGTGCCCGATTCCTAAAATATGAAGCAGCTCAAAATCTCCGGTATTTTCTTTCAGTTTTCACGATTTTGAAAATTGAAGAAATGATTAAGGTGTGAAAATGATTTTTATTTTATAATATTTTTACAGGGTCCTGAGAAAATAAGAATGTAGAAACTTGATAATCAGAACTTGAGATATACTATATCTTCTTGTGATATATAATATTCATTCAGTCGTGCAGTAAGACCATATGAGAGAATATGTGTGTGTGGTGATGTTGATGTGGGCGGGGGGGGGGGGATACTTTTCAGAGTCTGAAAAACTTTTTAATTATCGATGATTGTTTTTCTTGCCACGGGGGTAGGTAGGTACCTACGTAAACTAAGCTTTTGAACAGCACCGTAAATGTGATATCTTTTTCTTTTGCAAACTCTAAGAATATGCCGCATATGAGTAAGAAACCTCATTTTTCAAAAATATATTTACTGATATTCCAGCGAAGAAGTGAGAGAATCGACTTTCTAATACACTTGACCCCGCGTCTTGGACTCTGATTTTTTTCAATCTTTTATTTAGATTCACGTTAAATTTTGTAAACAAGTAGATACAATAAAAATTACGAATTTCAATTTTGCCCTGAAACATATTTATCAATTACGCGTATTTTATTTATAACAAAACGAGCCAATGGAACATCAGGCAATTGTCACCAACATTTTTTGGTACTCACTCAAATCTGAACTGTCGAATCTCTTAATCGGGTTGCATCGAAACCTCGTAATACGACAATAAAGAGTTACATGTTATCGATTCCTTCGATTACTTATATCATCATCATATACAAAGAATAAATAAACTAAATGAGACAAGACATAGCGTATACAGGGTGTCATGCAAGCAGATGACAATAATTTTGACTATTTTTTTTTTAAACATAGGAAACCTTCAAGTATTATAAGGAATGTTACTTTTTTTTTAGAAACGGTAAACGTTTGAATGGCTATTAGGGTTTTTAAATAGTACTTTTCAAGAAGAAAGGTGCACTAGTCTAATGTAAAATTTAACGCTAATTCCGAAAATGGGGTCGAATGTTACGATAAAGTGATAAAATGGAGAAATGGGGGTTTCTATGACAAAAAACGTGGTTTTTCCGATAAAACCTTAAAAACGACGTATCTCTGAAACGGATTGAGATAGAGAGGTGCGGTTAGCGGCGTTGAAATACATTTTCGGTCGAGTTTAACACCCTTGAGTATTGTCATCTGTTTGCAATACACCCTATATAGATTTTGAAAATACTAGGTAATATGTTTTTTAATTTTTTATTAGGTTCCGTTAAAGATATAATCAATGTTCACAATAATGGTGGGGTTTATAAACTGAGATAATTTTCGTGTGGGCATGAGTAAAGAGGTCGAACTAATAGAAAATTCCAGGGAAAAATATAACATGAATACGATTCCAGTGACAGTAAGGGGAAAACTGCATTTGCAAATCGTGCTGAAGCAATCCAATCATAGATGTAACTTTGATTTGGTAGATAGATAGGTTGTAGAATTCCTTAATTTCTTTCACAGGGAGATACGTGTACTTGAGAAATTCTAAATTGACAAGAGTCTGGAAAATAAGGATATCCTTCAATTCATTTAAAAGATAATAGCTTCAATATTGTAACGCTAGGGATTATCCCTTCATAATGAGCGTTACCTTTTGGAGCGAAAAATGTATTTTCACTATTTCTAAGTGGAAGAAGATTCCATCCTAAGATGTTTGGCATCAACCGCACTCTCCTGCGATGAGTAGTTTTCTTTCTACGATTTTAAAGTTTCGCACACTGGTGACGTCAAAGCACCCCTCCCGCCTGGGCGGTACCCCCCTGCCACCAGTGTGACGACACCAGACCAAACTTTGAAAATAATAGAAAGAATACTATTCAACATAGAAGAGCGCGGATGGTATTAAATTTCTTAGAATGGAATCTATTTTCATTTGAAAATATAATATGAATACGTGGGTAAAGCTTATTTTAAATCCTGTTTGGGAGACCCTCTTCATTTCGTCTTATTAGCAACAATCCCCCCTCCTCCATTTCATTTTAATGCACTTGATTGGTTGAACCTCGCAGGCATTATTTTCTATCAAACAACGGGATTCAAACCGTTCTTCTGACTCTGACTATATGAGCTGTTTCCCTCCTAATGTATGTTCAACAATCGTTTGTTATTGATGATGGCCTAACCCTCGAAATCGATCTCACATTTTAACTCTTTATTTCGTGAAAATAGACAAAGTATCATCAACTTCCGTCTTCCTTCGATAAATATTTTTGCGATACAGCTGCGGAATGGATTTTTGGAGTATTAACAGCGGTGAGGAAACGGAAACTCTACCCTTAGATGGTTATAAGGGTAATTCTATTGTATCAGCAATACCAACACCAACCACCTATGGGCACGAAAACAGGGTTCCAACGGGCTGGACGCCTGGCGCCTATATAAATCTTGTGTAGGGGAAGTTATTAGGCATGAAGCAGTGGGGCGGCGCCGGCGGCAGTCCCTCCTATAGTGGAGAAGGACATTTGGTAGGAGTTCTACAGTTTTGTGCAACGTGGCGACTATGTAGAATGAATGCAAAGCATGTACACTGCTCTTCCATTTCTTTCTATATAATTTTTAGTTTATTATTCTCAATAACGAACCTTTGTAACTGACCAAGAACAAAATATTGTTAACCCTTTCTCAAAATTTGTTGATTTACATTCCAAGATACGAAGATTCCAAAATACAAAAAAATTTAATTCCCCCCCCCCCCCCCCCAAAAAAAATAAATAAAATAAAAAAAAAAAAATAAAATAAAAATAAAAAATCCGTCCGTCCTCTGGCGTCGTTTGAAGCTTTCCTCCGAAAGTAGTGGACCGAACTTTATGAAATTTGGCTCAACAATTATTCATTTCGGTCAGGGGTGTGTCAGTAACTTCTCAATCAGGAATTCTCACTTCACGAAATCGAGTTTATTATAACTTCTCTCATCTATAGATGGAATTGTGAAGTGTAGGAGGGGACTTATTGTAACTCTTTAATTTTCAGTTGGCAAGTCAGCTCTTGTTGAGTACAGAAGTACCAGATAGTAGTATGTCTAGATAGTACTTGAGGGTTGATTAATGTCTCCTCGGTTGTCGTCCACGACTATACAGTTACATTTAGATATTGTATAATAGATTTCGTTAAATGAGTATAAGGACAAGATAGTGTTATGCGACAATTCTACATCAATTACAAAGAATGTAGGAACACTGAGCAGTTATGGAACCTCTGAGGCTAATTCCTCTTCTAATCCACTGATAAAGCTGACATTTAAGATTAAGCTTCTTTGGGACCTTCGAAAACAATTAAGTACGAGGCAGGGGGCGCTGATCAGCTGAGGGGCCTGAGAGGCCAATTTCTTTCCTTATCGCTTTACGATGACAAAATTTGAAATGTAGCTCTTCTGGAACACGTAGAATACATTTACAAGCAATGGAGACTGTTTAGCTGATCAGTATGGAGGATGCTCAGCTGTGGGATCTAAGAGGCTAATTTCTGTCCTGGTCGACCTACGGTAATGAAATTTGGAATAGAGCGACTTGAAAACAATGTTAATAAATCTAGAAGACAACTTATCAGATGAGGGCCCTCTGAGACTGTTTTATTTCCTAATGAACATTAATTCTAATTAGGGATTTTATGAGCAAAACAGTTTCAAATCAATATACACTGTATGAAACCCATCTACTTGGTGGGAAGTTGACTGTGTCATAAGTCGTTTTGTTTCTTGATTTTAGTAAAAAGCATAAAATTGTGGGGTTTTGGTGTTGTAATGGAGTGAATCCATTTGCAAGGTGCGAAGTCCCGAGTTTCGATAGTAAATACACTATTAACGGGGTTATAGACCATTGATCTGCATAGAAGGGATATCTAATAGAGAAATAATAAACCTTTGTGTAATAATCTACTGTGTTTTTAAAAGTAAGAATAAAACTATAATGAGGCCATAAGCAAAGTTTCACGGGTACAACCATTGGAAACGAGGTCAACAATTTTTGTAACAATTTTCATGTGGATTTTTCTTATTTTTTCTCTATTTAATTTTTCGGTTTAATTCTCCGTCCTCTAGCCTGACCACAATGTTTATACTGTTCCGGATTTTTCCAACCAAACATAATGGTTTCCTTGACCCTCAAAATCGTGAAGAGGCGGCCTTTAATATGGACATTTGAAGCTTGACCTTCACCCAGCATGCTACCCCAGATCGTGGCTTCTCCCATTTGTCTGTAATGACTGTAATTAATCTTTTACTAAAAGCCTGGAACTCAGGAGCCACTTCGATAGACCTATGCACCTGTATATTTAAGGGCCCTTCGCATGTTTTGATAAGGTAAGTGAGTGACCCTCGGTGGTCTTAAGATCTCGTATTTTCTATTTTATGACATTGCAGGTTCATGGGCTATTCTTCGCCATTCCCTGATTTTAATAGGAAGTACCGCAAGAGAATTCCTAATATATTCCTCTTTACTAATCAATAAAAACCTATTCATATTCATCGAAATACTTTGATTACATTCCTTCTGTCTCTCATTATTGATGCATGGCTGGAGATCAGAGATACTTATACGTAAAAAAAGGAATTAGATAAAAGCTTTATGTTAACATAAATGCCAGATAGAAGGTTGATGCATTTTTGTAATAACTACCTCTTTTAATATCCTAGAAGTGATGTTTTTCGTTTCTTTTAGAGCATAATAACCCACAGAAACAGATTAAAACAGACAAAGAGCAAGGCAGGCGGTTGTATCCCCCCCCATTCATCAAAATATTAAGTTCCAGAGAAATCATTACGATCTGGCGATCGTTTGAAATGATTATATCAGAGTAATTATCATGAAAACATCCAGCTCAGATGTTCAGTTTATTATGAAAAGTGAAAATGTAGGTTCATCCCACTCAGAGAACATTGTTACCAATGGTAGTCTTCTTCGTTAAATAGTAGGAGAGCATAGTATGAGCATTGTTTGGTAAATATGTATACAACAGTCTTCAAGCACCTCAGCAATGAAGACGGCCCATTTTATTTGGATGAGATGATGGCAACAGAAGATGCAAAGTAAAGGAAAAAGAAAGTTGTACGTTGTGGTAAGTAGGTATATTGGGATAGTAGATAGGATGATTCTTTTCCTTGTGGTGTCAACCTGCTGTTTCTAATTTTATGGAGCTTTCACAAAGCTACTTTTGAAAGTTAGTTATCTTGTTGGAAAACGAAGATTGCGTACTGTTGTACTTATGGATACTAAAACCCATGTATTACCTTCGGACAGCGGTACCTATGCAATTTCCTATAGTAGAATAGAATAGGGAGAAAATGGCTACCCATTCTCAAACAATCAGTTTTTATTTTTATCCTCTAGCTCCTCTATATGCCCATATAGCTCCCGTACCTCGCAGGTTAGTGATTCACCTATGGTAAAGCTAACTGTAGGACCTACTACACACCTTTTCGTATGATATCTTGAGCAAGCAGGAACGACAGAACAATTTTAGTCGGCTTATATGTACCTAAACGGGTACCAACCTGATCATACCCGGCCAAAACTTTCGTTTGTTTACAAGAACAGGGGTACCAACGTCTTTTATTTAGCCTTCATCGTGACGAAGTATTTCTATTGAAAAAATTGACTAGAAACTTCTTCTGCGAGGATTTGACCCTTGTAGACCTCCTGGGATCAACTTTAACCGCAACTACCTATATTGTAAAGACCGAACATTTCAAAAATTTGGTGTTAATAATTAATTTTTCAAATACTACTTATTCATTCAATCAAATCGGTGTAGATTGTACACAATTATCTCTCTTCAGCCATATTCAAACTTTATGTTGTATGTGGTTGCTAAGTGCTATACACATGCTTTTGGCATATTTTAGTCGATACAAGTTAAAGTTGTTTTGTTGGCTGTTCCTCGCCAAACTAAGTTCCAAACAATAACTAGGAGTTATACTTGTGGGTGATAGTGATTCTATTTATTGTAAACACCTCATAACTTGGAGGTCACTTTTCGTGCTTGAATCCACTAAATATAAATGTACAAAGGTATTATTTCTGGAGTACATAACATCCGTTTTCAATGCTCACTGAATAGGCATCTGCATATTTTTGGTTAACCATTAATATCATGCATCGCTTTCTCTCGAGGATTCTTCATTCCCGCTACAAGTAAATAATATGGATATAGATCACAAATCTGTCTCCACCCAGTTAAACTTTTATCTTTTATAGGGAAGATGCTGTACGGATTTGCATGATTGCACAATAAAAGTGATCTGCTAAGGCAGGTGACCTCTACAATACGAATATTGAATTGACCTTAGGAAGGGATGAGGTTTGCAGTACTTTATTTCATTAGGTTGTATTCAATATTTAAACTGGAATCAAACTAGCTCGGGAAAATGTTCACTTCTTTCTTTATTCTCAAGAGCGGGGAATTAAGAACCCCTTAATTTTGATAATTGTAGGTTGCACCTACTATAAATCATACCGAACACTTTATCAGAGTGTTGCAATGATTCAACGATGATTCTTTTCGATGATTCAACATGCTATTAGTTACAATACGTAGGTATAACGCAATATAAAAATTCCATTTGTTATACAAGGTGTAATAATTTCTACGTAATACAAGAATTCATGATTTCTGTTGGGAGAAAACATTAGTTCTTGTTTTGAGGTAAGTGTCATATTTCAAAGACGCAATCATATTTGAGATGAATACGTAATATCAGTCAACTGTCGCTATTTTCTGCAGGTTATTCTCATATGAAACGTGACAACAACAAATATTGAGAAACAATTCAAGTGGGAATACAACCAAGGATGATGATGATGAGAAGGTGGGGGATTGGTTGTAGAGCGATGATGGGAGAAAACCTGCAGTTATGATGTTTTCGTAGGTGTGAACAAGAAGCGAGCGAGTCTTGGGTGGGGGCGGCGACCAATTGCAGCTGACATTTCCGGCTGTCTCAATCACACGAGTTACACGAGCGTAAAACGTACACAGGTGGGTGGTAGGCAGACGTAGACATCATCACTAGCGAACAGTAAACCGATAAGCTCTAAATGAGTAGGTAGGAACATGAAGATAATGGCACACTAAACGTAGTCCACCATTCCATTCAATACGCAGTCCATCTATTAAGAAACGTCAGTTTTGGTACGCGACGTTCGCGAACATTCAAGTTGAGTCACGAAACTCTGGATCCTGACTTGCCCCTCTGTTCGACTACCCACTGCGTGGCATTCCCAGCGCTCCAGTCCCAATGAGATTTGACAAAGATCAGTTTTGCTTAGATTAGTTGTCTGGATGCTCGCTACGCTCGCATCTCAAAAATACATAAACATCAAGTAGTCAACTCAAGTAGTCAGTTATTTATTTATATTTATATTTATTATATTTATAAATATATATGTATGTATATATATATATATATATATATATATATATATATATATATATATATATATATATATATACATATATATAAAAGTTAGTCAGAATGCCACAAAACGGATTTCAATGAAGAAGTTTTTGAAAAATTTTTATTTTAAAATTTCCCAAGTCATTGCAATAGCTTCATTTTCTAAAAAGAGATTCGCTGAAAAGATTTCTTAGAAAATTTCTCAACAAGCTTTTGAATAAGTTCTGGGAAAGTTTATTGAATTAAAGTGACGTCATTAGAAGTGTGTCGAGTTGCTCGGAAAATTTGACAAAACGAGGTGTCATTCGTCAACGAATGATAAGTAAGTACGTATCTTCGCACGTACGTATGTACACACGTATGTAAGTAAGTAATGATGAGTAGGTAAGAGTACATATGGAAAAAATAAGTCGTTTCATCAATTAAAATATTGATTACCTGTAGAATAAAGGCTTTAAGTTGTCAAATGGATTTGATTTCTTTCAGTTATTAGAACGTATCTGAAGTTGATTCCTGAATTCCGACGACGAAATGTGCGAATAGACCCAGCACTGACTTGGTGACATGGGGAGTGTAATTACATTTGAATGGAGTATCAAAAATCCCACAGTGCCATTGTTGGGTTAAAAAAAGCTTTGATGACTTTCCACAGCTTCATGAAGCAGTGAACCAAAATATTGTGTTAGATAATCTTATCTGGATCAAACTACTGAAGACGAGATAAATCCATTTTATGTACAAATGGAGCATAAGTCAAACAAAGTCTCACGCCCCATTGCTACTCTGAAAGATTTCAACATGTCGATAATGCGGTATATATGATATTCAATCCGGGTTACTAGACGGCAGCTATTCCTGGCATCTCACAGATCTCGCTCCTCTTCGAGATAACTCAAGATTGATTGCTCTGGTTGTTTCCACGTTATCATTTCTCAGTCCCCTTGGATGGATTTCCAGGTGGTTTATAGACCTGCAGACCCCTTGGTCCTTCTCCTTTTGAAGGCTGACGTTGATTAAACGATGTTCTTGAGCTGGAAAGGCCACACCCCTCAACACATTTTGCTGCCTCTATTTTTACACGGAACCCCACTCAATCTCCACTTGTCCACAAAAAGCAAGTTATTTTCAAACTAATTAATTGAACAATGAAGATGGAATTAGGATCAGGTAGAACCCACGAATGTTATGATAATTTAGGAGCAAAGAAACTCAATATATTTAGACAAACTCCAAGCACTATTTGTTAGTAAATCACAAGACAATGAACAAATTTAGTGCCGTGAAATGCACCAGAAGACTTGGCGAAGAACAAAAAGCCACAAATAACGTTTCGTGCAGTGTCTAATAGTCAACATTCACAATGAATAATTGCTGTATCACATAGAATCTTTATACACATACACTGAAGAAGGTAAACCAAAAAAACGTCCGAAATGTCTAAAATGTTCGAGTACTATGCCCGGGAAAATGTAGGTAAGATTCATATTATGAATAAATTCAATAAAACTGTGAGAGAATAACCGTAGAACAGGTGTCGTTTCAATAAGCAAGAATTTAATTCCGACTTTTTTATGAAACGTAAGGATTAAGTAGGTACCACTAGTTCATACAATCGAAAGATGAGATGATGTAGGTATATAATAAGCGTTCATGATCCATGAGTGAATCACTTGATGCCACTTTAAAGATAAGAATTTGAAAATTCCAAGGTTTTCATCGAGCTGTTAATTGAGCAATATAGAAATCGGAATCTCAGAGATTCCAGAAGTGCGTTATTGAAATACATCCACCAACTCACATGCAAATCGAAGTACCTACCTACCTATCTTCTGAATGACGCATGAATATTATGATTTTGAAAAGAGTGTTTTGATGAAGGCTCGACATGACCGTATTTATGAGCTATTAAAATGAAATGATGAGTAAATGGTGGGTTGGTGTTGGCGTCATAAATGTATAAAATAATAGGTATGATAAAATATTTAAAGCTGAATAGGTAGAGACCGTATTCCTCTAAGCTGTTAGCCACTGGTAAGCTTTGTGAAAAGGCAACCGCGTTATAGTAAGTATTTCCATTCTCCTTTATTAGTTTGAAAATTCACGACCAATAGATCCCCGATAGATTCACGATACTTATTGGCAAATCCTATCCCTTCAATTAAATAAGCACATACACTATTCAGTAGAAACTTATTTGTTACGTTGATGGGACCACTAACACCTATTATCATATAAGTACTTACCTGAAATGATAGCCCTGAGTGCGCAGTGAATTTGTGATTCTGTTAAACCCTGTCTTCATATCTGCTGTTGAGTTATCGTACTGCACTATGTAAAACACCGAAATAATGAATCACAAATATTCACTCGCAGATGGGGGAGTAGCAATCACCTCAGTCATGGGAAAATCTTTTAGTTTTGATTGATTTCTGAAATAAAATCACGCGCTCACGGTGATTCGTCTTGCCGATACACATTAGAGGATACATGATTAGAGGAGTAGAACCGATTTTTCGGGGTGTATCTGGGGTTTAGCAACACATAAATTTGGTACCATTGGAATTGCTCAAAATCTATAAGGGTTACTTTATACATGCCCCTAAACTTCTGATGATATAAAACCACCAGCTAGTCATTACGTAAGATTATTCTCAAGTGCAAGTAAAATTTCAACGTTTCTTTATTTGGATAATTTGAATTATTAGATACAAACCTTTACTAAAGAGGCCTTTATACCTTAAAGTTGGAGAACATTAATAACCCAATTTAAGGACAGAAAGACCTTTTTTTCAAGTTTTACTGAAATATCATTCAATGATAATGACCGAAAAGAATATTTTTGTATTGAACTCACTGTTTGTACTCTACTCACCACTTGAACAGAGCAATAAATCGTCAAAAATAGGTAAACTGGATGACGTTATCATAATGAAAATGATCAAGATGATGGAAGGAGAACATTTATACGAGAGATCCTACGGTTCCTATTCAAATAAAACAACCACTTCTCGAATTCGATAATTACCAAATGAACCGTAATTATTAATTATCGTTTCATAGTTTCACTGATTTGGGACAAAAAACTCTATTAATTAAAACAACAATACATAAAAATATTATAATTATATTTTCTCACGTCGTAATATTGCTCAATACCAAATTTCAGCTACATCCGTCCATTAGGAGAGAAATGACCGCTCGAACTAACTCAGCTGATCTGGGTGGTTCCTCAACTTGTCTATCTTACACGGAAGGCCTATAGGCCTGCAGGGCCTTATAGGGGCTCCACATCAAATTTCTTCCTCCTACGTTTATTAAGAGGCTAAAAAAAATCAATAGAATTATGACGTCATGACCGCTCGCGCTGAATTTTCGAGCGCACAACCTAGCGGTAAAACATGATACATGTTAAGAATTGTGAGAAGCCACGCTTAGGAGATAATGTTCAAAAATATGTAGATACATGTAGAACAAAAAAACTGAAACACCTCGGATTTTCGGAGATGTATGGGCAAATTGGACATTGCATCAGAGCTGCTTCCCTCAAACAATTATTGCTTCAAGAATCGGGCATGAATCACAAACTATCTTGAAGGATAACGCAAACTTAACCACCAATGTTTTGAAATAATGTTTTTGGGAAAAATCAATTAATTCAAGCGAATTCACCCTCCATAAGAAAAAGGAAAGTGAAACAACACGGCATGTGTACCTACCAATCGGCGGGGGGAGCATGAATCGGGGTGAACGTTCATCCTCTACGAACTGAGCACAGTTATGTAACACAGTCAAGATTATAAAATATTTTTAATGATATGTCATTGATAGTTTAAGAATCAAAGATATTTTCAAGGTTGTGACTCATATCTCCACTTGAAAAGTGAATAATTTTTCAAAATGTCTACCTTTGATTTTTTCCTAGTTTTCTGTAACTATTTCTCGACCCAAGCTTTAACTCACTCAATCAAGTTCTCTTTTCTTTTCTGACGATTTATAAAAAAATGTTCCAGCCCAAGTTTCCACTAATAAGGGATTCTTTGAGAGGTGGAACTCAGTTGTGAGAGCTTAACTCCTGGAGACAACAGCGAATAAATATTTATTTTTCCAAAAAAAAATGTCTGATTTTTTCTGATTAAATTTTAATTTATTTGAAACCACCTGGAAACCTTACTAATGCCCAAATTATGTGCGTCTGGTTATGGAATACTTCAAATCATGGTCGTTTTGATGTAAGCTTCTAATTTTACACCCTAAAATGGTTCCAGGAAGACAATTTTTATGGAAACAGAAATAATATTATTAATTAATTTAGACCTAATAAAAATTTTTCTTTGCCAGCTTTCGGTATTTGACGACAAATATGACGACCACACTGTTGAAGCACTATCTCAACCTGGAATAGTGCTATACTTGATATCTCTTAACTTGCTTCTGCATAATGATTAAAGCTTATCATAATAATGAGAAGAAAGGTAAATAATTTCTGTACACTTCTCTATCTGAGACAACGGTGGTCAAAGGAATGTCAATGTTGTCCCATAACTCGAAAGGAATCGTTGAAATAAGAAACAACATATATAAGAAAAAAATATTGTGATTCAGCAGTGGATGTTGACTCATAGTGTGGGAGGGAGTTGCCAGAGTTATGAAACGGTCAACACTCCCCAACTCAGAAATGGGATGGCATGGCGATACCCTCAATAACTTGGACTGGTGGGCCAGACGACAACAAGAAAATATCATGGCTCACAGAATAATAAACTAGGACTGGCTAAGCAAAGAATTACCTGCAGATTATGAAGACAAATAGTCCAAAATATCAATATAAGAAATTGAAACAGTAGGTATTTATAGTAATGTGTATAATGCCCTTGTATTAGACTTTCTTGATAAATGGAAAAAGTTTCATAATTAGTTGTAAGGTCAATACGTGTATTTTTCAATTTTACGAATTTAACGCCTTTTAGTATAATGTAATCTGAAGCGTACAAAGGCTGCACTTTGTTTACTATTACAAATCACCTGGTTAACTTACAAAATATTAATTGATTATTATGTTTCAGGTTTGTGAAAGTTTTAATATGAACATAGATTGCCGCCAAACATAATTTTCATGGAACCTAAAAGCATCATCATAATCGATGTGCAATCCTGAAGACAAGCACGTGACGAAGAGTTTTTAGGACTGAAAAAGTGTTCAAAAACCTGTGAGCATAAAATGACAGACGAAGAACTGATCGAAAGATACAGCTCTCGATGTTCATCAGATTAGAAAATTATAAATAAGAAAACATGAATTTCAACATTTTAGTTCGGAGTTCAATTTTTAGGTTTTCTTCCTATCTATTTTCTTCCTAATTATCTAACACCTTCTTTGGAGGAAAGCTGAATATACTAAGTACCTACTCGATACATATTTGATGTCAAAAGATCAGGATAGGGGTTTGAACTGATTGGAACTACCTTATTGCTGAGCTTTCAGTAAATTTAATACCTTCATCAGGGCTCAAGGATGCTACTGTGTCAATACATAAGACAGAGGAGGTGAGTAACTTAAGGTCATAACGGGGTGGAAAGTAAATTGCTGCATGACCAAAAGGTGAGAACAAACCAAAAAGGTTGAACAAAAGACTAGTAAAAAAAACCCCAACTAAAAATATATAAATCTTGCACAACTAATTTCATCTCAACATCACAATTTTATATAATGTTATATATTTTATTTTATATTTGATATAAAATTGTGATGTTTAGATATTTTTCAATCAGTTCAGACCACTATCCAGATCTCTTGACATCAAATTAATTCTGTTGGGTCGATCACTACTTCACTTCGTTACTCGATATATAGGCATAAAAATGGCCAACTTCGAGTAAAGATGATATAGGTAATGATTTAGGTAACTGTGGTGTAAATATTTCTCCTGCAATCCTCCATCTCAATTCCTCGTTCACGTTGCGTGTTTAATAAATTGAAGAAGAAAATTTAATTTAATTTTTGTACCTGGCTGTAAGAAATGGTAAAGAATCTGAATAGTCGAGTCACAACTCACAATGATCATTAAATTAAAATGAGTGGAAATCACGGAAGCTCTCATAGCTGTTTACATGTTTGTTAGTGATCCATCACACATACACTATCCCACTAATGAATACCGCCTTGATTAAAGGATATACGAAATTTATTAGTATGAGATTTAAAAAGAAGATATCAACTCGACTCGAGCTCCCAGGAACAATCAGATTAAGATCACGTAACCTGAAACATCATTTGCCATTAGTTCAACTGCTATGGGAAAAGGTGGAGGTTGAGGAGGATGAGGAAGAATGAGAGGCATTTTTCAGAGGGCAGCACGAGGTTGTTCGCCCTTCCATTAGTCTTTCTCATTCAAGGAAGGGAGAAAAAGTGAAATACAGTTCGTCCCGTCCGCGGTTCATTTGAAGTGGTAAATGTGCGGAGGGGTCACATTTTCGTCGGATGAACCGAACTAATTTGGGAACGCCGAGTGTGCGCTTCAAGTCAGGTGGACATAGAAACGGTTGTTTCGGGTAGAGGAAATGAATCGCCGATACCTCGAATTCACACATTCCGGAGGTAGGGAGGGGCTACTCACAGGTGGTGTTGGACGATGATAGCTGAAGTATTTATAACAGGCTCCAAGCACACACCTCAGCGGTCTCTTCGTATAATTAAAAACATGGAATTCGTGTTTGAGAGTCCTGAGGTAATTCAGCTTTATGTGCTTCCCTTAAATTGCAAAGAACAGAGCCTGAGTGGAGCCTCTTCTTACAAGCTATGCCCTTCGACAGCCTTACCCATGCTATTGAATATTGCATACAAATGTGGGAGCCTGTATATGGACAATCTCGATAGAGAGTTTTTGGTATGAAACCACATCTAATGAGGACACGGTACTCACCCCTCGCCACGCAAATTCCTAACACAGTAAAAAATAGACAACTGTTCATTCATCAGCAATTTTTGAAAAATTTCATGGATAATATATGATGAGTGAATAAAACTAAATGTTGACGAATACTGAATAACGCTGATAAACTACGATAAACATGTCAGAACATTAAACTGAAGGGGAAAACATGTTTAATGTGACAGTAGGTAAAATTTTAATAACGATTTGGAATCAAAGTTTTCTACCGAGACAGAACAATATTTGTCTTCGCCAGAAAGGGTTTTGGTTTTGAAAAGCGAGTTTTCCATCGGTTGTTCCAGGTGGAGAAAATGATTTGCTGATATTTCAAGCTGACGTATTCTTAATTCAAAAAGAGGCTATTTAGGAGTAGTACTGAGCGATGGAGTTTTCAGTTTTATATAGACTTTCTACATATAATATATAGTGATTAGGCAGGAGTTTATAGACGTGGAATTTTGAGACGATTCACGACCACTTTCTGAAAGGAGGATAAAATATTGACGAATTACATGCATAATAAAATAAGTAGAGCTTCTCAGATGACTGCTTTGGAATGAAAAACTAGAAATGTCATGATATATAGTATGTATAGGTACTTTTGATGGAGTACCATATCGGAGCCGAATTTTCATCTCAGCAGGCCAAGATGAACACTTTGTCTTCGCCAGAATGCGTTATTTAAAGGTTATATATCAGAAGTACCTAAGTAAAGGGGATAGAGAGAGGAGAAGAGAGAGATAGATAGAGAGATGGGGGGGGGGGTTTAAAAATCTGTAGAAATCTAGAAAACTCGTTCCGAAATTCATGTGTTTCCATAATTGTCAAAAGCAGTTTCATTCGACGAATTAGAATGTTGAAAATGTTGCTGCACCAAAGAGTGTGGTAATCTGAACTACCGAGAATATACTCCATTTTTAACTCCTAACATATCATACTCGAATTCATTCTTTAGGTCATGCATCCATGTCTTGAGCATTTTATTCGGGGTTCAAAGTAGTAAATAGTTAGTGCTACGAATGAAGGGGCAGATGGTTGATTCGAACCCGATCACAAAAGTATCCCTAATTCATCCGTCTATTAATCAAGCAGTATTGTCATAAAGGGATATAAAAACGAACTAGAAAGTCATATACACGTGCGCTACCAGTAACGGGACCTACGAACGGAAGTGGAGCGATGGAGAAGTGTTTGGTTAGCTGAGAGGTTGAGTGGCAGCCACGAGTGAAAACAACCAGAATATATGGAGAGCTCGTGTAAGTTAATGCCACGGTGTGAAGGAGAAATAGAAATTGCTCACACTAGCATCCCTAACTTTGGCAGAAAGAAAACCAAAGTATGGAACTACAAATTTAGCCCATAACCAAAATGTTGTAGAATCAAAACCAATTCTTTCTTGTTATAATCAAAACCAATACCCAAAAACCAGAACTTTTATATACCAGGAAAAGATAAAGTGGACTTACTATTACATAAATTTCTGCTTTTCTCGTAAGTCTAACTCTAGCTCTATGTACTGTTTACTTGAATGAGCAAACTAGGATTACCTGTGTGTCGCACACTATACTTTTTTGTTGAGGCACAATCAACAAGGCTGGTCTTGCGGTTAAACGTACATATATATTCAAAGCACATCAACCTTAATTTGCACTGATCTTATCAAAAATAAAGATGGGTCATATTGAAACAAGGCTAGATTTGCAGAATGGAAATTCTGGAAACTGGAGCTTGGTTGAGCTGGATTTTACGATAAATATTAGGTTTTTATTTTCGTGCCCCTACGAAAATAATGCAAAAGTCTACTAATGAAGGGGCATATCTACTTCCACGCATTTTTAACAAGGTTGGATAGGGATCATTTCTTCGGGCTCAAAACGCTCAAATTCCAAAACAATTTTGCATAAATACAATAGGATAGATTACGAAAATTCGCTCATTTGATCATGCTGTATGAATGGAACTTATTATCACTTTGTTTGTTCTTATTCTCGAATTTTTCAAAGAGGAAAATTTGCTGATATGGTCATGCTGTACTACTGGAACTTTAGGTTCGCATTTCCACCATATTTTTTCGTGCTCCCACTCTCGTTTAAATTGGGGGGTCCGGCGGTAATTAGCGGAATGGACCATGCCCCTCCCACGCCCCTTCTTTAATCGACTAGAAAGACTGGGCAGTCTACATTTATGGCATTTATCCCTACTGCCGGGTTCCACCCCGCAAGGGTATAATTAAAGAAACTGACGTTATAGAGCAGCGGAGGATCGTAATGGTCTTGATCTAGAAACCCCTTCTTTCGCCCTTCTCAAGACGATTAGAACAATCTGCCTAAAAGGTTTCGCCCTACTACAGTAATTTACCAACAGTTTACATCGAATTGATTGCGCTACTACCCCAGAAACTGCGTAGACCGCTGCAATTTAAGGACGATTCATTCTTTCATTAGCTCCTAAGTCAATCAAGTTTGCCAAAGGCATGTAAACACTTGGTAGAGACGAATATTGTATATGCTCAAAAAACTAAATTTCGAAACTGTAAGCATGTTCGGATTTATAAGACAGATAAAGAAATCCTACGGGGAAACATTTCAAAATAAAATCTCCTGAATTGCGAACCATTTGAATTGCTTCAATTCATACAAGGGGAGAGGGAGGTCCCTACCTATTATCTCCAAGTAGCAACGCTAGTACATAGTAATTCAGAATACTGTTCACAATTTCTCAAAAAAGTGAAGAGAACGGTTTTGTAAAATGAAGAAAATCACACAGCAGTATAGGTATGCGATTTTAAGAGGTAACTAATGATTTCTAAGGAGTCTCAGATCGTGGGTGTTGAAACCCCAACTCAAACCAAAATTATTCGATATGTGTTTTTGGGAAATCGGAAAGGTTCCAACCAGTTATTTAAAGACTGAGTTTCACATACACATACGGGGTGATAAACTATTTTTGCAGTATCAATTGGTACTCGCTGATGCAATGTGACATGGAAATGTGTAATGGCATCGTAAACGTTCATACCCTTCGCTATTTAATGGGTGTGGTTCGTAGGTACATATTCAGACATCCATGAATGGAAATACTTATCCGAATACCCTTTGCAGATTTGACTCCTCAAGTTGGAACCAAGCTGACTGATTCCTAGATATAATGTGATCTCACTGCAAGGGGTTGCAGTGAACGATATTCGAGCTACGAGCTTACGTAATGGAACAAAACGGACGTATTAGGAGAAAACTTTAAGTAGAGTGCTGTGATAATAATGGTGGCTTTAATAAATTGAGCAGACCTTCTGCCGAGCGCTGCTCCCTAAGGCCCCATTCACACTAAGCGAATTCAAATCTATCAGAATCATGGCAAATCTGATTCACCTTGGATAACCCCATTCACCATGGATTCACCATGGTAACAATGAAACCCTCGCAAATGCCATCAAACGTACACAGCATCAGTTTTCGCCTTCACACCAATCGAACTCGGTTCGATCTACCCTGATTCAAGCGGCCAGCTGATTTGGCTGGACAGAATCTTCGTACGTCCGTCATTCGCAAATCAAGTTACGACACGCACATTGCACATGTGCACAGTGCACGTCGCGTCATCCCTACAGCTGTGTACGAATTTGCGAATAAGCAAACCAACTCACTAATTGGGCTACTTTTAAAAATAAAGACATAACACAGTTGTAGCTTCGGCGTCTTGGGCCTGCAATCATTCTCAAACTACTACTTTCATCATCAAACAACAAACTCCGAAAACGGGCGGGCAATCCACAATCATGACTAGACAATAACGAGACGGAGAAAATTGCCCCCTATAATTTAGCTATTGGGACGGCGAGTGATCACAGTGGTCAAGGAGATTCACAAAAACATCTTCCAGATATGAATAATTTATACAAACTCAGTTGTCTTATGGAACTGATCGATAATTTATTACTCGATGAACTGGTTTCATTTAACTTCCGAAACCAGTTAATTGTCATTCCTCCTCAGAATGAATTACTTGATGTTGAAGAATTGACTGATAAAATGCATATTGTTTTAGGGCTCAAAGCAAGTACATAGATTTTGAATTAAAAGCCGGGTTTTATTTATACGACGAAATTGGTGAGAATGTATGATAGATATAAGATGAAAGTACGGAACTCTTGAAGTTATATGAAGAACATATTGGTAAGTAATGCATGCATTACAGGGACGTCCCTATGAATAGATTGTATATAATTTTGGTGAGTGTTAAAATAAGAGAAAAAACAAAAATAATATGACTTCTCGGAATCCCTCCCCCCTTCCATTAACTCCCTCCACCGACAGCGAATTCCTGTCATAGTATGTAATTTGAAACTCCTGACAATTTCCAAAACTTGACCAAATTGATAATTGAATTAAAAAAATTATCACGAAAATCTGACGAGAATAGTAAAAACATCATGATTTATTACTATTACCCCATCCATTCAACCTCTTCCATTATGTGAAACCCTTGATATACCTTCTAAAACTTGACCGAATTCCTGGTTGAACAAAATAAAAAAGAATAATGAAAATACGACGATATTAGTTAAAACATCATGATTTATTACTATTACCCCCTCCATTTACCCCCTTTCATAATTAAATTTGAAATTCCCGATATGCGATCCAAAACTAGACCGAATTCATAGTTGAACAAAAAATAAATAAAATAATAATAATCACGAAAATCGGAAGAGACTAGTTAAAACACCCCGATTCATCAGTATTACCCTCTTCATTCACCACCTACAATGATGAAATTTAAAACTTCCAAAACTATATCGAATTCTCAATGGAACAAAATAAGAAACGAGATAATCCGTCAAAATTTGTAACTTGGGCAGTGCCTGAAAGAATCGGTAATTATCCTCTCCACCACCCACCAAGACAGTAAACCCGGGACTCCCAAGGTTTTTTGCACACCTAGACTAAAATATCGAACCAAATAAGAATCACGATAATCGGTTGAGAAACGAGCCTGGCGGCGTTGACAAATTTGTCGAAAAAAACCACGTTTTATCGGCTTTACTCCCTCCTTTTCCCTTCTTCCATCACGGAACTCAGAATTTCCGAGGTTTGTTGCACAACTAGACTCAAATTGGGATCGAACAAAGAATGAATCTCGAAAATTGGTTGAGGATTGTGGCCTGGGCAGCGTCGACAAAATTTGACACACACACACACACACACACACATACACCTATGGTTTTTTTCACGGATTCGGTCTTAGAATGGTCTGAAAAGGATTTATATGTGGTTTTTTTCCCTCATGTTTGGGTTGTCCCCTGCCGCCTTGGATCAATTCCAATAGGTCGTCCATCTTAAATAAGAAACCTTGCCTGTATGACCTAGCTTCTGAGCTTTTGAGGGACGTCCGAAAAATGACAAGTTGGGAGGGAATAAAATAGGGGGAGGGAGGGAGGGGGGGTCAAACCAATGTTCACCTTCCAGACCTATGCTCTTTAGTTATTTCGTAATCGTAATGACTGACATGATTGCATTGAACATGCCCAATAATTCTGGAACAATTTAAATTCGATGATTCTAAAACAATTCCAAAATCGCAACGGATAAAAAAGAAAAACTGAGGAAGTATTTCAAAAATAAGCAATATTATTATTGTATACGATGAACGGAAATAAGTTGAAGATGGGTTTTGTAAAACTCGTCCTCATGACTACTTCAGCGTTTCCATTCACCGCACAATCTGACTAAATCCTTTCTTATCGTTTTATGAATAATCTAGCAAGAAATAAGGTTTATGTAAATAATAGCGCTGAATCCGAGTTTGAGGTCAAAAGTGAAATTCCAACCTACCGGAATTCGTTACTATTGTTCATCCTTTTCGCAAACCTAAATAATGATGGGGCGAATTTAAGTATAAGGTATCGACAATAATAACCTTCACAACCAAACAATTGCAGATATAGTCTGGCCAAATTATCGTTTTAGAGCTGTTACAAGTCCTTGGATCCTCCATCAGCAGTTTCTTTTGATGGGACAGCCAGCAGCTATTAGAGCGTGATGAAGGCGCCTATAATCTCCTCGGGAGCCATTCACTGCGGGGCTTCCTGGCAGAAACGATGGAAGTGACTGGCAAAACCTTTCAAACCGGAGCCATTGTCAGCACTCCATTCGTAAAGTGTTGGGAATAACGGAAAAACAAACGGAAATTCAATGAAAAAGGAGAAATGAAATATATAACGACAAGAACGAAATATCTGTGAACAACTTGACAATGAAGGTACATGCAATAACGTAGAAGGAAAAAACGTTAGAAATTCACACGAAATTGAATTTGTCCTCTCATCTGAAAAAAAAAAAAAAAAAAAAAAAAAAAAAAAAAAACAGCGAACTGTGCACTGCTTGCTGGGTTGCGACATTTAACAATCGTCGTTCCGTCTGTTTGTCTTATGCTATCTATTTCTTCAAGACCGATTATGGCCAAACGCCTCAACTGGTATTCACTGAATTTGGTACGTTCATTATGGGTGCCTGTAGGAAGGAAGAATAGATTTTAAAAATATTGGGTGGAAAGTGTAGCTGCGTGCTTTCGTCTACAACTTCTGTGCAGTAGGTAATGTTTGCGCCGTGTTCCTAAGGAATCAACGTAAGGAGGGTACCGTTATCAGAATCCATTTACATCAGCGAAGTGCTCAAAAAATAATTGAGATCTGCACATCCTGAATGGATGAACGGAATTGAAAAAATGTTTTCTCTACCATCCTAATTTTTCGGAATTTAAAATGAATCTTGAGGCTGCTTTATCCCCCATTCATCTCCCTTCGGTGAAACGATATCAAGCCTCGGCGATCTCTCTAAGGCTAATTTTCTCCATATTTGAACAATTGAAGTTTTAGGATAGGAAAAAATATCTTGGTATGATACCTCCCAAATCTTCAGAGTGTGCTTGAATTCGAAAAGAGCACCGAGATAAGCTAACTGGCAAAATGCTCTCTCAAAGCACGTTCTTTGAAACCGAGCTATATCAATTAGCTGTTAGTAATGCTTTTCGAATACATCATGTAAGTCAGATATAGGTTTTCCTTGTGACAGAATTTTCGGCACCCCAGATTCACTCCGGAGTCCTAGTTCCCAGGAAAGCTGAGTAAAAAATAAATCACCAAGAACAACTGAGAAAGCAACAAATTAGCTGAGGTTACAGGCGAGCGCTCTAATTACCAGGATACCACTGCATTTTTTTTTTAATCAGCAGAAGAGAAATATAGGTAATAACTCGATTCGCTGAGATAAAAATCGCACTCCGATTTGCTAGGTTGACGTAAGGCGCTTTGACCAGTTGAGTTCAAATATGAGTTGTCAGGTATGATAGTAGAATATACCTATAGATCCCAGATCAACTTGGTAAAATAATTAACTCCCATATTGGTTGACTGAGATGGGCAGAACATTTTGTCGCAACATACCTCAACTCAAAAAGTAAAAACCAACTATTAGCACTTGTGGAATCGTGTATTTTTGACTGTAAACTAGCGTAACTTTTTGAATATTATTTATAGTGGGGATGTGAAAGCGATGGGAGAAAACATAGCAGTTCAAAACAATGATTGCAAACAGGGTTATCCATAATAATTGTAGGAATTCGGACCATTGACCAAGGTTGTGAGATTGACGATTCGGTATGTTCCTCAGATTGGGCACAAGTACTAAGTTATTATGTTTCCACAGCGAATGAGGCAATGGAATAATAGTTACGCCGTCCAGCTGCCCTGCTAATTTTGGCTTAGAACTGACCTTCTCGGAACAATAAGGCGGATCTCACGGCGCGAAAGCAGGATTGATGGGATCTGTCTGGTCCATTTGACCATCTGTTGATCTATTAGCTAGAATTCTCCAAACTTGATTAGCCTGTGAGGCTGTACAGTGAATAAAGTTGGCTCGAATTTGTTATATACTGCCTAATATGTCATCAAAAATGAAACTAACTAACCCAAAAAATCTAAATCACAATAAAATAATACGGTTCGTCTGGGAACAACATCCATAAAGAACTATTGATGATGAGGGCTCGCCTTGAAGGCAGATGTTAGGTGAAAGTCACTGAGTTATTATGTCACATGTATTCATTGGGTCGCTAAAGTTCAAAGTATCTAAATATAAATTTAATTCCTGTTGCAGCAATTGAAGTATCTGTATTCATTTAAAATTCCGTAATGGAAATATTTTTAGTTTTCGTCTCAACACTAGTAAATTTGAGGAATCTGGGAGAAATAAGTTCGCTCACCTCTGTACCTTCTGAAACTGAAAGACTGCGTTGAAAAGTTGAAAAATGCATTCCCTAAATTACTTTTGATAAAAGCCTCATAATTCGTTGTTGAATCTAATGAGAGTTTGAGTTTATAATTTTCAATGCGCAATTACAGCAACCATTTTTTCCACAGGTACTCTGCTTTCTTTTTATTTACTGGCATCTGGCCTAACTTTTCCCATGAGGTATCTTTGCGCTCCACAGTTTGAGATAGGCTACAATGGAGAAAAAAGAATGGTCCAGGTAGTAGGTTTCTAAGACTCAGTGGTAACATTGTAACTTCCTAAGAGTTAGCGAGTGTCTAAAATAGTAATGACATATTTCAAACTGTAATGTGTGTATGGTTTTTAATATTGAACAAATTCACTTATTTTAACCAAACATCCAATATTGAAACATCGCGAACACCGTAGAAGCACGAATTAGTGAATTATAAAACTGAATATTAGTGAAATCATTAGGAACTGAATGGCATCCTCACGGAGTTAATCGTTTGATATGATCCAAACTGAGAAACTACATGATTTCCATGATTTCACAAAACCTACAATTACTAAGCACATCAGTACTTCCAGGTACTGCGAACCCCCATAACTCTCCTACTGAACGGTTGTTTTTAGTGTTCCTGAGGATCAGAGGTGAAACTATTCAGATCTGATTCCACAAAATGTGTAGCACTATCTGATTAGCAGAAATAATAATAAATAATTCAACATAATCGAAACCAAATTTGAGAGGAACCTTCGTACATATAGGGACGTTATTTAGGGCACCGTACTCGATTTCGATGTTGAGTATGTGATACCATGCACTCACGCCAACATGCTTTTTAGTTACCAAGAAAAATGGAAAAAACACACCATGCACAACTCATATATCCCGTTCTGTACACTGAACATAAGCTTGAAAGGAAAATATTTGTTGCAGGAACTAGTCTAACCATCCATTTCATTACACTATTCAATATGTTTATCAACTATTGAAACCAAATAACAGAAAATTTATCGTTACGAATGGAATAAACGCATCTATATATACAAGGATGGAGGAAAAATGCCCATAATTAATCAATGACTATCGCAAATGCGGGAAACACAATTAATGTCAATAATATTTATGCTGACGTTGTAACTGACAAATTCCATCATTCGTATGATATTGTAGAAAGAAATCAACGGTCAGAGCCGATAAAAATGATGGAACGAGAATTGGTTATCGATTTTGATGAAATTTATACTTTGTGTAAACAATTGACGGGATTATACAAAATTATAGCCACATGAACTGCAATGAGTTGATTTAAAACGTTCAACTCTGGCGTCATAAAAACCTACCTCAGGTATGAAGGTTAACAACTAGATTACTGAAGTACTTACTAACCAGTGACCTGCTTACTGATTTCAGCTTGAGCACCGCAACGATTTTTACGTCACACAAGTGTAATTTTTGATCTCTCACCTGAAACAAAACGTGAAGTGTTAAGATTGAAATAGTTAGCTTAGATTGTCCATTTATTAATATACTTTTTTGATACTACATGAGACAGTGATTGCAAATATATTTGTCAAAAAATTAATTTCCATTATTCCGGAATGAGCTAATAATTACGGCAAGTGCGAATTGATTTTTAATACTTTTATAGATTAACCACATGTTATTGGGTTATTCATCCTCGAGTTACGAATCACTATTAGCTTTCGGGATGTCCTCTGGGTGTGGCAGGTTAATCGTCTCTCTCCTTTGAAGGGGGAACTACTACATTACCGCCACCTCCTTGACATAACTCAAACCGTCTCATTATTTAACTTGATCTCCAGTCTGCAGTACTCTATTGGTTACAGGCGTGACCTAATTATTTATTCATACAAATTAATTGGTACCCTACAAGTCTACCAAATTTACTAACAACAACGCAAGAAACTATTATATACGAGTAAATGCTATCAATCTTTTGGAAATCGATCAGGTATTAGTGAATCAAATTGCTGCCTCAGCTGAACTACCATGATTTAATTTTATGCTAATTTATTTTCACGTTTGAACAACTATCGCTGTTTCTGTATTTGGTACGACAAATAAAATCACATTTTATCACTTACATTTAAATGAAAGTTGATCATGTCAAGGCTCAGCTCGGTGTGATTCTAACTTTACGGCATCTAAGGCCAGGAGCATAATCGTAGAATTAATTGTTCAGTCATCATTATTAACTAGGCGGTTGTATCTTCAATGCAACTTAGTGTAAAGTGAACGTGATTGAATGATCCGTTGGAATGCAACTAGGTTGTTAAAGGAGGTTCTAAGTCAGATGACAACAGTTAGATCTCTTTCCGTTCATCAGCTAAATTGCAGTCCGTTCAATTGCTGTCTGACCAGGTGCGAACAGGTGACCCTGTCTGAACAAAAACATGAAAAACTGAACGTTGATTTAGTTGAACGGATACGGACGGAAACCATTCGACAGGTCTGTTTCCGACAGATAGTCGTCAGACAACCGTCAGCAAAAACCTTTCAGTTCAGATGGAGAGAATATTGGTTTATGTATGGTGGGTTGCTGCCAAGTTCAAATGCGAATAACTCACATCAATAGTGTATTCGTTTTGAGCTACGTAACAGAATTTCGGGAACCATTATTAGACAAACCATAAGCACGAGGGAAGGATGTGAGGAGTTGCTTATTTTTACTCTCCGAAAAATTTTGTATACGTTTGGTAATCTATTAGAAATGTAATTGAATATATGTACACGGATTAGTTCATAATATTGCAGTGTGGACGGCATCTCCAACACTCCCCCTCAAGGAAATACTGCTGATTGAATAGGTCGTCCAGGATCCCACACACCAAGTGATTGTGGTTTGTTCTTCTTCCATTCTTGTATAGTAGAAGAAGCACGCTTCCACTTAACCAATCTAAGACGTTGAAAAATGTTTCTAATGGTTGGCATATTTGATTTCAACAGCATTGATTCGCAGTCAACATCTGAATGATCCCAGGCATGGACATGAAAGTTTATCTGAACGTTTATGTACAATTTGTTCTCTTTTTCGTAAAATTCAGCTTCAGCTAAATGTTTGTTTGTGGAATTTGGATTCTTGGTTTTTACTGTTGTTTCATCTGTTGTTTCCAGATGTTTAAATGTGCTTCAGCTCATTCATGCACGTTTAATACATCTTGGTGAGATGTAGCAAATCTCACGATTTCTTCATCTGGTTTCCTGGGGATTTCTTGATAATAGTTCTCTTCTTCGTTTTCTACTCCATTAATTTCATCAAGAGTTTCCAACTTGTTAACTTTTGTCATGTTATACTCTTCGGGTATTTCTACTTTTTCTGTTTTCAGATTTTCTACTGGTAACTTTACGGTCTGATTTTCATGTTGACAAGGGTCTTTATGCAGCAGGTACCCATGCTCTTGGTCCAGCTTTACCCTATTGAAGTTTTGCAGTTTTTTATTTTTTGTGATTGACTGGGCAAAATTGTCAAAATTATTTCAGCCCAGGCTTTTTTATCCAAAATATCCCATTGCTTAGTTAAATCGATGGTTTCTTCTTTTTTTTAAATTTATTTTGGGCTTTTCAATTTTTCCAGAAACAAATCCAAACATACATAGTTGGATAAACATTGCCGTTACTTGTATTTTCCACGTCTCGAAATTAGATTCCTTCAGTGGTTCTATTTTGAAATCTATTTTTCTGATTTCTATTAATCTTCCGTGACTATCCGTTTCGTACTTATTTTTCGCTCTTAGCGTAACTGCGGATTAGTTCATAATATAGCAGAGTGGACGGCATCTCCAACATAATCACATGAGAATCGTTCAAACGAGTGCTTTTGTTGGTGGATCGGTGTAACATTGGAAAATGAAAGGACTGGCGACACGGAGCGGCGTGGTCGTGGGTTTACGACACCTAAGGCCACGTGTGTTATTTTCCATTCCCTAGTTGATAGGTACTGCTCCGCTCCAGTGGTCGTCCCTGGGAACACAGAGGTGTGTTGGTAGGGTGACATGTTTATGAGTTTCGAGTCGCCGCGCGGAACGCGACACCCCGCGCTCGGCACCGCGGGACAAAAGCTCCTTTACAGGAGGTAATCGTCGTTCGGGAGTCAGCTCGCGGATGTCGAACCCGCGATAAGATCGGCCCAAGCGAGAGGCCTCTTCCTGCTCGTATTGGATGCCACACCTGAGCGGGTTTTCAAGAGCGGATCGGACGGTGGGAGCGACGACAATGCTCTGTGATAATGAAGTTGAGGCGAATTACGAAAAAATGCGAACAAACGGTTCCTCAATTCAATGTCAGACGGGGGGGAATCGAAAGTGTAATTTCCTGACTCGACGAATGCAAATTGACCGACGCCCGATGATAATTAGAGCCGATGGAAAGGTTGAGCTCCACAGCACGTGTAGACACGTGACAATAACCTTCCGAGCACAACTGTGATCGTCCGCATCGTTACCAGTCCGAACATTAGTTTTCACATGATCAAATATGCATGTCAATTTTCCGTACTCACAAAATATCGTTCAGGAGCATCTTTAGGATGGCAATACAATGTGTAGCACATTGTAATGAACGAACTACAAACTGCCATCAACCATCACCCGTATGGTATACAACATCCTCCCGAACTGTATTGATTGGTAAATACCTATGTAGTTTGTTCACCTTATTTCCTGTATAGTCAGGGATGAAGTAACACACATCGCAAATACTTGGTAGGTACACTTAATACAGTAGGTACCTACATTAACATGATATTCATTAACACTTAATATTCAAGTATACAAACGTAGGTACTTATACTATGTATTCTGGTATAATGATGGAATGTATTGTTAGTTCACAACTTGAATAGTAAGCTTCAGCCCTCAATGGGTAGTCTTATCCCTTAAGGAAATATTCACCCATTAGTCAGTATATAGAGAATCCCATTGCCTACTATGGCCCGTAGACCGGGTATAGATACTGTACTTTTCTCATGTTAATCATTCCGAAATAAACGAACATACGAGTCACATGGAGTTATTCCTATCACCTCACTGGCGACGAGGATGGGACGCAATGTACTGGAAGATGATATTGTAAAATAGAGAAATTAAAATAGCATGCCTGTGTAATGTAAAGAGAAAGTGAAGTATAAAAATAATGTAATGGATAAAAGGTAGTTTCCTGTTTTATCCTTCAAAAAAAGTTTCAGTCATGCAGCATGATCGTATGAGTGACTTTTCGTAAATTATCATACTACATTATGGTACATTGTTTTGAAAATTGAGGACTTTTAATGAAAATAAATTACTAATTACCAAATTTATGGCAATAAAATAGTTCTAAGTAATAATCTGCTATTCAAAAAGAGATTTTGGATTTTTAATTTTTTTTGCGGTTTTTACAGATTTGTTAATTTTCAGCACAATTTTGTACATAAATTTTCGAATGGTCTAGTTTATAGTTCATAAACTTTTGCTGAGCAATATTCTGCTTAAAAATATAAATTTAACGTTTTTTAGCCTTTTTTTGCTATTTTTAGTCATTTTTCTGCACTATTTTTGAAATTTTAACAATTTAATGTGCTCAAAAAATGCTGGCCAACGAACTCGTCCTTTCGTTTGGAAAGCTTGATTTTTTTTTGGCGCAAGAACGGTATTTTTATCTCAATCTTAAGGGGAGTTATCCCCTGGAAGGACACACACACACATATATATATATATATGAAAAAGTGTTCAACTCTAGAATTCGTCCCAGAATGCCTCAAAACAGATTTCAATGAAGAAAATTTTCAACAATTTTGATTTTAAAATTTTCCCACTCGCAATAGCTTCATTATTTACGAAAATTCGCTAAAAAGATTTGATTAATATTGCATTTTTCTAAATTCGCAGCGTTTTTCATTTGGGAAGGCAGACTATTACTCTATTTATAACCCCTAAAAATTATATATTTATTTATATGCTTATTGCAATTTATGTTCAGTTTAATTTTAGGGAAGAAGTGTTATACTAAGCTTCAGCCATATATATTAGCTAAGGGTAATTTCATCCTTCTAAAAGATAATCGCTCAAATTGAGAAGCCACATTGGCTACCAGGGGCCATAGACCAGGTATAATTATTGTGTACTATTTAAGTTGACCAGCTTACGAGTCACTTGGTGTTAATTCTATCACTTCAAAAACTAACATACTAGGTAGATAACACTAGACATTAAAAATCGTTTCAGTAAAACCTGATTGAATTGGTTGATTGCCGCAAGGTAACAATAGATACAAGAAAGAAGATCTCTTGTATATTTTAACCACCAGCAGAGATTAAAGGACTGTTCATCCAGCAGCTTATGAAAACCTAAACTTTAAATCTTCAAAAAACCGAATTCAAGAATCAATTACCAGAAAACTGAACTGAAAGCTCTCACTACCCCATGGGCGGGAGGGGAGGGGGGCTTCGTTTTACGTGGCACTGTAAGTAGTAAATTTAGTCAGAACTTACTCTTTAAACTCAGTAACCATCCTGTTCTTTATTCGCTATTCCCAGTTCTCTATACCATTCCAGCTGGCCTGAATCAATCACCTGAGGCACTCGGCCGAGAAGTTCGAGGGGTCTGAAAGCCGATAGCGCGAATCTTCTGAAACCGTCATTTGCTTTCCTTTCAAGAGTGATCGCCGTCGACTTTAATTAAACTTTTCAGAAGGCGGATGAATGGAAGCTACTCCTACGTAGTGGGCTCTCACCCTCCCTACTCCACGATCTCATTTCTTAATTGCGTCGACTTCTGATAATAGCCCTGGGTCATTATCTCTGATGATCTAATTGACTTTTCTGAATTGCAATAGAGAAACCCCACGATGTGGGTTTTGATTGTAAAACCAGAAAGAAAAACTGGATTTCTGGCTTAACTAGCGAACAAATGAATAATAAGAGAGAAAAAAATTATGTACTATAATATGCAAAGCAAATCCGGTTCTAGGGTGTAACAACGAATGGTGATGAATAGAGTGTAATCACTCCTTCAAAGGTGAGAGGCGAATAACCTGCTACACACAGAGGCTCTCCTGAACGCTGAATCAACGTCAGGGATCTCTAGCTGCAGCGTATTCAAGAATCGAGAAGGAGGAACTACTCCTATCCATTACAAGGGTTATCCCACATGGTAAAATGTAGTACCTACAGGCTTCAAATTATTCGATATAACTTATCCCACTTCATAAAAGATTCTTAAATGTTGAAGTTCGTTTCTCTTAGCCAACTAGTTCGGCTATTTATGCCTGTTTTTCGTAAAAAAAGAAAAACAAATGAAGATATTTTGATAACTCCTTGAGCCACCGAGTGGAGTACCTCGTATAAGTCTTATCAAAACCGCTCAATCCATTTCGGAAAACATCCTGAAAATGCCGTAAAAAAAAAACTAGTACATAATTAAGTTTATGCATAATATTATAAAAACGTATATTTTCAACGTATTTTTCACACAACTCCAGTGGAGTTTGATTAATAGGAAATGAGTAGTAAACCAGACTAAATTTTTGTTTTAAACTCTAGTCATCCATCCCTTAAAACAAAAATGCCGAAAATCAAGGGACGTCGTGTGCAACACATTTTTGCAACAAAAAAATAAAAGTACACATTCGATATTGAAGTATTTACAAGTGACAGGTACGAGTATTAGTCAGAAAAGTTGTTTTCAAGTTTTAACTTCACGCAGGATCGCTCGAATTTTCCGATTCTGAATGGCAGGATAAAAACATTCAGATATCTTACTAGTCCAAATGCCAAATGATAATTCTACCTCGAAGTAAAATACCTAAAGGGCTGAAGTAGAATTCCTTTAGATGTCATGGCTGAGTTCGTAGGATAGCAACCTACGAAAGAGCGGGAGCTCTATACAAATCCTAACACGATCAGGCGCAATTCATCAGACAGATTAATATTGTAATTTTTGTTTGAGCATATTGAAAAATGCATAAAATCCAACTTTTTACACGCGTGTGTATGTATTTTTGGTTTTAGCTAATTCTTACATAGTATATTTCAACAATAAAACATAGAAATTACATCAATTTTTTTTCACAAAAGTCTGACAGGTTATTCGTTCAGGTACACGATCAGGCGCAATTATTCATCTCACAGATTATGTACTGTGATAAGGGTCAATACCATTGAAATATGGCTGGAACTTAGGTATTTTAATATTATATGAGTGATAAAGAGAGTTATATTAATATTGTGTGACAGATAAAGAGAAATAGGAATCGAAAAACGTTTTGAACCTATTAAAGTAAAAAAATACTCACTTAATCGGGCGCGTTAATCCCTCATATGAATTGCGTCCGATCATGCGTATTTTTTTACTTTAACAGGAGTGCAATTCATTTGATGGTGATCAGGGACATGGTGCAGTGTTGGGCATAATATTATCGACGAATACGAATAGGATTGTGATCGCGATAATTATTCGTTGATTCTGAGTCAACTGCGATTATATTCGTATTCGTGTAATCGTATTCGTCTGTCGGCGATTAGACGATTGCGACCCATAAAAATACGCCACGATCATCAATTTCAATAGGGCGCCCCTTCTATAATATGCGAAGCCTAGCTAATATTAACTAGCTTCAGAGGGATGTCCTGTTGAAATAGATTTGAGACAAATAGGCTGGGCTCCAATCGTTGAATTCGCTTTAAGGACTTCCCTCTGAAGCTAGGTAATATTAGCAAGGCTTCGCATATTATAGGAGGGACGCCCTATTGAAATTGATGACCGTGACGCATTTTTATGGGTTGTATTCGTGTAATCGCCGACAGACGAATACGATTACACGAATACGAATATAATCGCAGTTGACTCAGAATCAACGAATAATTATCGCGATTACAATCGTATTCGTATTCTACGATAAGATTATGCCCAACACTGACGTGGTCAAGAAAAAACCGAGGCACTTTTTGGTGAGTGATACAGAATGGGAAAGCTACTAGGGGCCCCAACCAACTACCCCTCAATAGCCAATAGCTCAAAAAACACGTTACTTCATATCACAGATTAATTGCGCCCGTCGGAACTGTTAATCAAACAATTTTACTTCGACTTTTAAGTTGAGTACTACAAACTTGCCTGTCATTGCGTATATAAGGTAGAAGTTTAGGAAGAGGGTCATTCAACTCAGTAATAAGCGTTTGGTTATGGTTAGTCGCTGATCAAAGGGAGTCAAGTTTTAGCGGAACCCGTGTTTTGTTAGCAACACTCCCCCTCAACTTCACGTCGCTGACTTTTATGACCAGTGCTCCAGCCCTTTGGAGAGGATTTCTATTTTAGGCAAGTCATAAGCTTCTCTCCCCGCTTTTTTGCCGACATCATTCTTTTGCTACCGCTCCCTCCATTTGGTTTCATATTATCTTCGATAATTTCCTGGACAGGCGTGTCAATGAAATATATTTACTGCTCATTTATAAACTGTAAGAAAATAGGGTGGTTTCACTCGCACAAATTGTTTGAGCTCATGTTTCAAGCTTAAAGCACCGTTTTCAAATGATGTTAGTTACGTAGTACCATTAATACCAAAGATTTTTTACATTCTTTCACTATTACGTTCGCTTACAGTATGTGCAGAGTGCGGTATTGAGTAACGAACGATGAAACTAATAGGGGACCGTCCTAGCCCGCACATTCCCTGAAAATGTCATCCAAATCGGATGAAAACTGTGGAAAATAAGCTTGTTACAAGGATTTGCGATCACATGACACACACACACACACGCACACACACACACACACACACACACACACGGAACCAAAGTTGTTCAGAATGGTCTAAAACGTAAAATGCGAGTGGAAATTTTGATTTTGGAGACCAACAATTTTTTTCTCTCCCGAAAGTGAAAACAATGCTTCCGCTACCATTTAGGTAGTAGAATCGGAAGCACTAAAATGAAACAAATGAATAAAATGAAAATACAAAAGCATATTTTGGAGATTATGAAGACAATTTGAAAGACAGGCTCAATGCACAAAATAGATAGGGGTTGCCTCGGAGGTCACCATGAGATCCGACTCGCAGTAAATCAAGAGCTTCGCCTCATGTGAGTTCGATAAAGACGAGACAAGAGTCTCCAGTCACCCGCGAATTTCCTTTTCTTTTTTCACACTTTGTCCCCATCTCGGTGTCCATTAGGAGGGACGTCAACGACCGGAGTGAGTGAGAACATGGGGAAATAAAAAGCAACACTGTGGGAACTAAACTGCGCGGACGGTGATGTTCCCCGTCTTGTCTGTGAAAACTTGGAGTGTTCTCATAGCATTGAAGGGTTAGGAAATAAATCATGCAATTGCAATTCAAAATATCAAGTACAATTGTATTAAAATAAATGCCATTAATTTTTTTCGTCACTACCGAAGGTAGAACTTTTGTTCTCCTCGGGGGCAGGGCAATTTAGACCTGTTCCCATCCCTCAAATTCGGGGAAGTCGGACCAGCGTTCTAATGCTTTTGGATGGACTCAGCAGCATAGTCTTACAGTGACTGGATAATTATTGCTATTGTGTTATTCGAAAATTGCAAAACCAGCTTTGCAATGAATGAGCTTACATCCAAATGAATATGTTAATACAGGAGGTAGAACAAATGTTTGTCCTCCAAAGTCAAAATTTCCACTTGCTTTTTGCGTGCCAGCAGAGCTTGCTGATTAATTTCAGGTCCCCTGTCTATCTGTATGTCTGTGCCGACTTCTTATGGCCCAAAACTAAAACAAGTTTCAGACAGATTTTGATGAAATGTTCAGGTATTGTGCGGGTTAGCTCCTAGATGACTCCCTAGTTATTCTTTTTCTTTTCAGATCAATATGCGCAAACGTGAAATTCTTACAACGCCGATTTCACACGACCTATTTGACCGATTTCGTTCACAATTTGAGGGTATTTAGTTGGTTAAAAGTGTCAGGGAGATCCCCTATGACTTTTATTGTGACTGCTTTAGTAATTACTATCACGCTAGCGCCAAACTGAAGTTCATTGACACACGCGAAACACTGAGACTAATAAACCGATTTCAATGACATTGTTAGGGATTAAGTGGATTAGCTCCTAGATTGGCGATTGGTGATTACTATTGGCGTGTGAACATGCGCAAAGGTTAGCGTGTATTTATTTGGTTCAAACTCTGAGGATATTTGGTATAGGTTTCAAGAAGGTGCCGTTTTACTTTTATCGCGATTGTTTGAATAATAACTAACTATATTGCGTTCGGCGAAGAAAAAAAAAAAAAAACCTAGGCTGCATAGACTGATTTTGAAGAAATTTTTAGGTATTGTGCAGATTAGTTTCTAGATGGTCTCCTATAAATTTCATAGCCGTCGGATACGTCGGATCAATAGTACCTAGCGGTGCGCATGCTCAACCATGAATGATTGTAACTGGTTATTTAAACAAATTCTATATGCCCATGTTAAAGTAAGCGAGAAAGATATTCAACTTGGCAGACTTTTTTACTTGATGACACAATGAAATATTGTCTTCCACCTTTAATTCTCTCATTGTCGAACGGTACTCAATATATTAAAGCGCGGATCCTGCTCAGCTTCCACTAGATTGTGACCGATTAGAGAAATAGGAGAAATTTATGAAAAGCGTCTGATATGCAATCATTCACAAGCCTGAGTGAGAAAGTTGAGCGAAGGAGTTGGTTGACTTCTGGTAATTTGAAGTAAAATTATGCAAGAGATGTAGAAATTATACCAGATAAAAATATGAACGACGGTACTCATACAAAAAAAAAAAAAAAAAAAAAAAATCATAAAAATCATCATATTTTCAATCACCATATTAAAATTCTTGATTTTCGGCTGCCAACGGTGCTATTCGTAATGTTCTAGATTGTTTAGCACTTCTCCTTTACTACAGAAAGTAGGGAAGCTTTCTGATCGTGTATTAAGTAAAAACAAAAGTAGCTCCAAAATCAAAATTTTAACCTACTTTTTCGGTTTCAGTGCATGCTGATCAACATCGGTCCTGTGTCTGTGCCAATTCCTTGTCATGCCCAAAACCACACTAAGTTTTAGTCCGAGGTATTGGTCCGGTTTCGTTCAAACTCAACGGGTAGCTAGCTGCTATATGTTCCGGGAAGATGGTCTATGAACTATATCGCAATTGGTTGAGTAGTATATGACAATTGCGCATGAGCAAAACTAAAATTGATCAACACAGGTAAAACTCTGAGACTAATGAACCGATTTTGATGAAATATTCAGGGATTGTGCGAGTTAGCTTCTATGGACGGTCCCATATAATTTTCATTGTCGTGGGATCGGTAGTGGAGTGTGCGCATGCATAAACACGAGTTTCTTATAAAGCTGATTCTTCAGGATCTATATGTCCGATTTCGTTCAAACTCGGATAGTTGGGTAAGAATTTCAGGAAGGTTCCCTTTGAATTTTATTGCAATTAGTTGAATAATAACCGAGAAACTTTCGAGAAAATATTCTGAGAAATTTTCAGGACGTGTGAGTTAAGACCTATATTATCAGTAGGATCAATAGTAGCGGGTGCGCATGTGTAAACATGAATTTCTGATAACGTCGATTCGGCCGTAATTAATTCTTTCAACTAATATTCTATACGGCCATGTTACAATGAGTGAGGAAGCTCTAATGTCCACCCTTTGCTTTTATTCATATTTCTAACGTCGCAGTTGGTATGGAATGGCACACCGTATGCAATTCCTAAAACAGATTTTTAAGGAGAAACGTTTTGAGAAAAATTGCCCGTTGTTATCGGTACGATGAGTTGATGCGGCTTATGATGAAGGAGGTTTTCGAACCGTGATTGAGATTAAAGCGATTAGTGACAGCCGTTCTACCAACACTGACTTGTGCATGCACAATGATGTCATTTCCGTTTAGGTCTCACTTAACTCAGTCTCTAGCTTGGTCCACGCGGAACCCGTTGTGCAATTTACATCCCCGAAGGGACAGAAGCCATCTGGTGAACATTGAAGCCGATTGGGGCCACAGCCGATCGACTGAAGAAAGAAAAAAGTTGTCAACAGGGTCTGGATCAGGAGAGGAACAAACGCACAAATTGCCTTACAATGACGAACTACGACTATTAGCTTCACCACTACCAGCAGAGTAATAAAATAATTGACACCAGTTACCCTCATAGCTTAATGTCATTTTCCACTGTTCCTTCACCCACGCAAGCTTTTGTTCTTTCGTTTTTGTCTCTTTCAAAATATCTAGTGCTTGGTAGATTCAGTCTCCTCGTATTACTGGATTAGTCTTGAGAAGTCAGTTAAACATAAGGAGGGGATCCGGACGTCTTACAATTGATGAACGGTGACGACCCCTCATGCGAACAAATGGAAAAACGTGCCCATTATAACTTTATTGCATCTGGTAGGCTCAAAATGAAATTTTATTTTTTTGACTTTTTCGATAGGTGGTACAATACAGCAACAATAGAAAAAGTCTATTATAGACAACTGGTGTTCTGCAACTTTCCTAATTCATAGGTCCGGACTCCAAATGGAAAGCGTTGCGAATTCTTAAACAAAGATTTATTATTTCTATATCAGAAAGCCCCCCTGCGCAGATCAGTGGTTTATATATTTAGTCAGGCATCACACACCCCGTCTTTAATTACGGGGAAACCAAATAAAATGCTACTCTTGTATGCCAAAGCCTTCGCGACTCACAGTCGTGTTGACGATTGTTTTCCTTAAACACTCAGACCATTCTAGAGCGCGAACTGTTAATCGTACAATGCTCCGGGTTTACTCATTCGATTCAATGAACAGAGTTTTGTCTAAATCAGACAACCCTCCAGATTTTGCACCTTAGGGTTGACCGAAAGGGATGTCAAGGTTTTATGAATAAATAAGACCTATATGTGATTTTTGAACTGAGTTCCATAAACTTTGTTTCATTAGTATGAGAGAGAGAACTGATGTGAGTATTGTTGTTATTGTTTAGTTACTGATGATGGCCTAACCGTCGAAATCGATTTAACATTGTAACTCTTTATTTTTCGTGGAAATAGACAACGTTTTTCATTAACTTCCGTTTTAAAATGGGTTTCCACAACTTCGTCGCGAGTGATTTAGTTAGTAGAGAGAAGCTTGTTCGAAACCACCATTATTGAAAATGAAGTGTACAGGATGTCTGTTTGCGATGAACATTCCGACTTCCAACAACTAGAGAAATTTCTCGATACCATAAAACCATGACTTATCTACTCTTCTTCTCTGCACGTTTCATTTTATTTGTCTTTTATGGCATCACTAACTGATATCAAATTGGATGTTAAGGCAATGGGGCATGCGAGTTATTTTTTATTGACGTGCATGTGCGATACAGTTCGAGCGGGTCTGAGACGGATAAGTAATCAACAGGTTACCGCCGTGAGTTGCCGCTATTCAACCGGTCAATCTGGCAAGCGTTTCTCATTCACTGCTTCACCTTCCGACCTCGGGGATCGATCGCCGTATGTTACCTGAAAATTATCCAATGCTATCCGTGAATCAAGATCCATCCACACGGGTGAAATCACTCCGAGCGCCTGATTGGTACCTTGGGTAAACTTTCGGATCGAAATTGCCTTCAACGCAATCAACGCCGATTCCGTATCAGTTAGGTTTGAGTAATTATACTGCGAATTCTGGAACCACCACCAGCTTGCAAGTGCTTTAGTACTTGATTCAGTATCATAATTTCTAATCGTGATGTTGCACATGGTTGAATAGGGTGAGTGTTTACCAATCAGTAAACGAATTCGAGATAAATACGAGTATATTCCATCTGGCTGACTTCAGTCAGCTTCAAACCCAAACTTCAAATGCTTAGCTGAAATCCCCACCTCCGCACCCCTATAAAATGGATAAATGGCAAAAAATGTGTGCGGTAGATTTTCAAGAATTATTTTTGTTGAAGAAAAATGTAGCATTAAAACTACCAGTTGTGGGAAAGAGCGGTCGGTCAACATGTTGGAGATACAGCTAACAGTCTTCTGAAAATACATACATACTTGTATATAGCAAAGGCCATTTACCAATTTCTCTTCCGATTTTCGGTGAGCAAACGTATAACGCTGACTAGACCAGTTCATGGACATAAGAAAACATGGCAAATAGGTTGCAAATGAAGCACCTATATTTAGCTAAAAATTGCAACATGCACCGACATGAATCAAGTAGAATGAATCACAAGTGACATTACAGATAAAAGCTTTCCATATGAAAACGGCGTCTTAGGTTTAATGCATGTTTCATTTGTAAGGGGAATTTTTAAGAATATTTCTTATACATTGCTAAACAATGAATTAAGAAGAAGAAGCCATGTTGAAGCCATGTTCTAATTGTTTGTTGTTGTTGAGGTCATGTAGTATTGAAACATAACTTGTTTGACATGAAATTGACATGAAAACCATTACATGGGATTCATAAAGTGAGTCATCACAAAAATGATCTCAACATTAGAGCTTAACCCCATAATTTATTCACGGATGGTATTTTATATTTGCACGTCAATCTGTTGAAAATGTCATGAATCAGTTTGAAAATCTGTTGTTGAAATTGTTTTAATTTATAAACTTCAACAGAACTACACGAACAGAAAAGAAAATCATATAAAAAAGAATGCAACAGCTATTTTTCTAGAGACAAGGTATTTTGAGTTTGTTTGTCTGGTATTAATAGAACGAGGAGCGTCGGTTAGTGCTCTCTACTCATTGAGACTGATCTGGGTCAGCGGCTCAATTCGTAAATACCAATGGGTAGAAGGTACTTACAGGCACTCAGTTAGTTGAGAAGGTAGTTATTTAATTAATACATTCATACCAACCACTTCAACGTTTCATGTAGAGTGCATCTTTAGAAGAGCATACTACAACGAATGGTGTCATGAATGGCATATAGCTACGTTACCAACCAAATAAGATTGGGAGTTGAATGAAACGATATTATATGGTACTCTCATGTAATAGGCGCCAGCTGACCCTGGGAAAGTAATTAATAATGAAGCGTAGGTAGACCTTTCAATTCATTTTAATAAGTTCCTTTGTATTGTTTACGTCGACGCTTATTACTTATGTGGTCCTTACGTACAAGAAGTTATATTTGGATGATGGTGTACCGCAGGATCCTTTTAATAATGACTCACCGTTTCTGTTGATTCATCTCCCTACCGTACATGATCAATGCTTCTTCTTAAATAAAAAGATGATTAACTAGCTCACACATTTTAGTGTTCCATTTTTTGCTAGGCTGCAGAAATAATCTTCAGATAGTTTTTCACAGTTTAAAAGCAGATTTCATTTTGAAAATTTTTACATAAAGTGCATAAAAAGACTTTAGAAAAATGAACAGGTTTTTTATTAATCTCCAACGTTTCTCACCAGAAACTGTGGCTTTTTAAGGGATATTAAAATTCAAAATATCAAATTCAAAATTCGTATCTTTGATATTTGAATCATATCTAATTCAGTATTTATTTTACAAATTTTTAGATTAATAAAAAACCAATTTAAGGATGGAAAGGCCTTTTTTGTAAAGTCTTGTTATAATTTGAGCTGTCAAAATAAAGAAACGTTGCAATCAATTGCACAGTTGTCTGTATGAGTTTTCAAAATTCTCAATTATGACTCCAAATTATTGGTTGTTACAGATGATGATCTAACCCTCGAAGTAGATCTAACAGAGCAAATTTTTATGTTCGTGGAATTAGATAACGTTTTTCTTCAACTAGGTACCGTTTTTCGATCATACACTATCGTGCAAAAATAATATTGTTCATTTAATTTGCAACAGATGCTTCCATCCCTACTAAATTATATTTACAACTAATACATACCAACCATGAAATCACCATTATACTTTATAACAAAATTTCAACAAATTTTCAAAAAATTTTAACCTATCAACCAAGATATCTGCATTTCCTCATGTACTGAACGTTCTATTCGGTTCTTGGCAATGCTTAGAAGTATCGGATTCCACACTATTTATAAACCCATTTCTAAGAAAACCTCCTCCTCACAACAGGAAACCAAATCAGTAGATTTTATAGTTTATTCGCAATTCTAATCTTGAAGATACGGCACTTGTCTTCAAACTTCAACCGAATTCAATGCGAAGTCTATGAGGAACGTGCTGAAACGGTTAAACTATTCCACTTCAACTGAGAGCAATAAGCCACATTTCTCCGCGGTTTTTATTCGGTCATGGACAGGAATAGTTGGGACTTGGACGTCTTCCACAAGCGGAATGCACGAGCTAGTTCACACCACTCTTCGGACTGTTCGCAGTGACAACATTCTAGATGTTTTCAAGTGGTAGCTTGCAAACTGCAAAATAATCGTCCTAAATACAGCGATTACTGATCATATTTACAGACACTATTTAGTTCTATTTGTCTGTATGTTGATTCCTATAGGTACTCAAACATTGATTGAAATCTAAACCAATCCATCGTTGAGTCAAATCAATTGAAACGATTGTGAATGCAGAAATATATAATTCTTTATGCACCCAAGGTAATCTGATTTCAATTAAAAGTTAATAATGAAAGTGAAGAGTCAACATGGTTCTCTAATAATGTCTTCGGGTCAATTGTTGTTATATAAGCGACATTCGGCCAGTGGGTTAAGTACAATATGCAGTATGTTATTTCACATTATACGCAGTTGACATAGACATGTCTTTTACGAAGGGGTCAACCAAAATTTTCGTCCCCTTCTTTTCAAGAAAAAAAAAAAAAAAAAAAAACAGATCTTCAGGTACAACCGCCCGTTGCTAATGTGTAACTCCATAGTGTTCATCTAAAGAAAATCGTTCACTATTCCTTGGAAAGGTCCAAATTCAACTCGAAACATCACGCTGACAAATACCCCCTCCCCTTACTCCCTACCCTATTCCATAAAACACGTAATCAATTTGACATGCAAATATTAATTATTTTTTGGTTTTAAGTGTCGTGGCACCTGGACATATCAGATCCCCCCTTTTATTATGTATGGCGAAATACCATACTAATTATGGCGAGAAAACATCAAAGGGGTTAAAAGGCCTCTTTCCTCGGACTAGGTATTACTCGGTATTCGGCTGCGTGATGAAGTAGGTACCTACTAATTCAGTTATTTATGACATGATTACCTCGATCCATCCTGATCTGTTCAGAGAGATGAACTCTCTTCCTTTCACCCTAAGAATTTTGAATCTGATAGGAAGCTTATCTGGGACATCTAGAGACGATGAAAATTATGGGTTCTTTCCTGATCAGCTGGGTGACCCAAATTTTCTCCGGTTCACCATTGAAAACTTTAATTTGATAGGAAGCCTCTTCCTGGGAGAACAAGTGTTAAATGAAAAGACGGACTCCAATCTGATCGGCTGATTAAGCTCTATTCTTTCCTTTCCACCTTATAGGATGATAAAATTCGGTAGGGAACCACTTCTGGACAAGATGAGAAAATTGAAATGACAGCTCCACCGTTAACAGCCTGATTTTTGGTTTAGAAGGTCTAGTTATGTCCTTTTAATTTCTTCGAAAATGAGAAGGTCAGCCAATAGTATGGGATTCCATCACTACCTATTGTATCTTTTCATTTCATGCTCAGTTTCTCCCATAGATAATCGGAAAATAAGATAGGTATGTATTGAGGAAAGATAAGTCCATGATCTTTTGTTTCTTCCATTAAGGGAGATTGTTTAAATTTTGTTAAATTACGAATGTTTCGTCCAAGCTTTGACTCGTGTTTAGGGAGATAGTAACGATGCAACTGACTCAAAACAGCAGAGACTACTCATTTCTCAATTAGCCATTTATGTTGTCAATTTCAGGAAATTTGTGTGCTAATTACTTACATCCATTAGAGATACTTTTTTATTGTGTGTCAAAACGTCGGTCAAGTTAGAAGGACGTTAATGTATCTCGAATACTATACGGTATTATTTAAAGGAACTAACTTATTGCAGTTATGGTAGGTCATGATAAACCAACGCAATCAAATTAGAACCCTTGAGTTTGAAATATTCAGTGAAACTTAGAGGAGCCTGATTCTTGAAACATTGAAGTTCCTACGTAGATTTTCATCTAAGGCTACCAACTTGGATGAAAGTCTAAGGGCGGAATTCATAGACGGGAATTGAGTCTGAGTGGGCCCCTAAGTGTATCGATAAGGGAATTCATGCACTCTGTGCGATTCATAGACGTGATTTGAGGGCGACCCTGAGGGTGCACTGAGTGTGCAACCCAAGTGCACACTCAACGGGATTCATAAACAAAAATTGGCGTTGAGGTGAGTATCACCCTCAGCTCAATGGTGTAAAATCCTGAGTGACGGCAGGAGGTCACTTAAGTGCGTCAACTGATACCTTTTATTATTATTTTCATGTAGGTAAAGGAATAGGTAATATAGTAGAACATACATCGTTTATTTAGTTCGGAGTTTATTCAAAAACTTCATGAGTACGCACACATAAGAGTAGTTAGGCTGTTCCTAAACGGTAGTTAGGTACATGTTTGATGTGGCAGATCCCATTCGAATGTTACACAATCAACAACGAAATATTTCGCAAACTATTCCGATTCGGGAAAGATACATTCATGAACAACTACGAACCCCTTAGGAGCCTAAAATAAATGGAAAGGTACCATACTACTAAAATACATAGGTACCACAGCTAAAAGTGCTGGTCGCTTTTTGATTTTATGCGATCTCTACATACCAAGTTAGTAGTGCATAGTTTTCAGATTCATCTTGGTTTGTGGAATGAGTTGTCGGTAGGTACATTCATCAGGATGTACAATCAATGAGAATAACAAGAAAATGTGATTGCTTGAAGCTCTTCCAAAACCTCACGTCTTCTTTTTGTCCAACAGTCTCATTATACCATAACTCTTCTTATTTTCAACTACATATATCTGTTCTTCAAAACTAACTGGCGAATCATTGTTTTCTCATTTTCTCACTTCTTTTTCGTCACAACTCTATACATAATTATACAATTCAATACTACAAATCAATAGATAATAAACACAAATTATCAGCACTTCAACAAACAAGCAACAAGGATTCACTTCAACTTATGGCTGCCCCGATCCAGGCGGGAGGACCAATAACTTTAGTTTTTGTCTGATAAGGCCTATGTCCTGTCTCCCCAAGGAACAAGGATAATAGCTTAAAAAGCAAAAACACAAAGAAAAGTGTAACCTTTGAGAACTGTTATTTATCAGTGCGGAATGTGTGAGGGAATTTTCCCGTCCTTTTTTCCTCAAACCAGGGAAACTTCCCCTACAACATACTGTCAGGGCTGCCAACTTATGTTGAAAAAGTGTTGAGTGGCCCCTGAGTGCACTGTTGAGCTCCTGTAATCTGAGTGTGCCCCTAACTGTTGAGTGAATCACTCCACTCAACTATGAATTCGAACTGGTGAGTTGAGGGTGACCCTTCATTTAGGTGAGTGTGAGTGAACACACACACTCAGGCTTTGTCTATGAATTCCACCCTAAACAAACTGTATATGGAGACCAATTCATCTGATCAAAAGGGTTTGAAGTATACACCAGTGATTGACCAGACGTACTTAGGAGTTAGGTATAATGAGTGGGTCTATAAAAGTACGTAAAAACTTTTTTTTTCAGATTTTTGCAGCTAATTATTTACATATTGCTGATTTTGCCACCCCTCTCCCCCCATACGAATTTAGCTCTTACGGAAAACACAACTCAACAACTTATATCGGCAATAGAAAATTGTCTTACTTATGATATGTTCTATGAATTCAGTAATTGCAAGCAGGAAGAATTCAGACCACGCCAAGAAGAATCAGCAATTTGTTAGAAATTTTTAATAAAAGGTCCGTCTGCTCTTAATTAAGTTTTTTTATAACTATTAAAATTTTCTTATAATTTGAACTGTCCAAATAAACAAACTTTGTAGAAATTTGCAGCGTGTTATAGCATTAGGAGGTGTATAATAACCTATTAGGGATTATATATATATATATATATATATATATATATATATATATATATATATATATATATATATATATACACACATACGTATATAGCATTTCCAAGTCAAATTAATCCTTTTCCAGACCAAATGAAACGTTTTTTTAAGACAAATGAATCCTTTTCCAAACCAAATGAAGCCTTTTGAAAAAATGAGCCAAATGATGTGAAAACTTGCAAATTGCAGTCGTTGTAGAAAGAATTTGACAAAATGAAAATTCGATGAATTTTAGACATTGGATTATCTAAATAGTTCTCACGTTAGCAGAATAGGAAACATGTTAATTTGAGGAATTTCTAACAGGTGAATGTGAAGTGGGTACACCTACCTACTCACCACGCCCACACGGAGAAATAGGAGCTACACCAATACGTTCGATGTCTTCTTTGTGGTTTATCCGTTGAAAATTTTCCCAAATTCTGATTGATTCCCAAAGATCTTGACCTTGATCTTCACAGAAATACACTTTGTTCGGAAAAGGTCTCATTTGACTTGGAAAAGGATTTTTTTGGTTTGGAAAAGGGTTCATTTGACTTGAAAAAGGTTCATTTGACTTGAAAAAGGTTTCATTTGACTTGGAAAAGGATGAATTTGGTTTGGGAAAGGATCCATTTGATTTGGAAAAGGTTTCATTTGGTCCGGAAAAGGTTTCATTTGACTTGGGGAACGTTTCATTTGACATAGAGATGCTAAATATACCTATACCTGCCGACGACGCTCAGACAGCGAAACGTTCAGACGTCTTTTTGTAGAACCTCTATTATTTGTTGTCCTCAATATAGTTTCATATGTATTGGTTTCCATGAAAAAATAAGACAAAATAAATAAATAATTTAAAGCAATATTCCTTCCTGATTATGATCGCTGGTCCTGATTTATTCAGTGGAGACTGAATCATAAATAAATTAATGTTCTTTCAACACCCTACACCCTCCGTTTATGTTCTCCCTCTTAAGGTAGTATACCTATATAAATGTATGGCTTACGGCATTTAGCAGTTTTTGTTTGACCTCTAACCTACGTTCAAAGATGATCAGACTGATTTGATGGATGCTCGCTCACTCTATCAATTAGTTGATTTAAAATTAGTTTGAATTCGAATTTCAATCGGAAAGACAAATTAAAAAGACACAGAGGGTATAAGGTGTGGACAGTTGAGGCAGCTCGGAGAATTCCATTCTAAATGATTCTGAAGTGTTCTAAACAACTTGGTGTCATCACATTTCGTTCCAGACCTCTTCGGTATGCGATCTTATCGTCCTAACACGTTACCCTTGCACTTGTGGGCTTTCATGTCCTTTCATCGAACCAGGTAGGTATGTTTTCTGTCGATCCGGTTTTTAAATTTTTTTTTTTTTTTCAGTTTCGTAAAAATATTCCAACCGAAATGCCTCTTTCCTATTCGTTTCTCACGAATCCTTTCTGTAACGGGGGGATTGATGCAGCCTGGAAGGGGCGTTTTTTGACAATTAGAACCGGACTTCATTATCGTAGAGGTAGGTAGGTATAGTAGTGGTCATATCTCAACAACGGACGGGTTGAGGACCACACATAGGGCCCCCACCCTCAAACAGTCGCTGCAAGAGATCATCACATATCCTTCACCTGCGTCAAAAGCCCTTTTTGTTCCTTGGTAGACGGTGAGCTGGTGTCAATGCCGAAGAGAGAGAGAACCCGTAGACTGTTGAAGGTAATGAAGCTAAATATCATTATTACCAGCCCTCCTGCCGGCACCTCTTGACGTGGCACGACTGAAGGCTGGGTATGAGACCTCCCTCTTCACCACTCTTGAAGTTATATCAACTACTCTTACATATCTCCGACGCGTGCAGACAAAAGATAGTCCTATACGTAAATGCTTTCCTTTTAATCTGCCAAGAAGTACGTAATATTCAGCATTCTTCATTTCCTAGATGGTTTTCTCCGAATATTATCGCATTGTTTTGGATGCAAACTTATGGCATTTTAGTTTCAACCCTAACAAACACGTGATGTATTTTCAACATCCCCTCCCTCAAACGCCCCTTAAACCCCTTACAATACCTACTTCATGTTTAGCAACAGTAAGCGCAAAATGTAAAATTCTTAAAACGTGATTAACTTTTAACAATTTTAATTTGATTTTTTGGTCGTTTTCAGATCTTATTTAAGTTAGTCTGCGAATAATGTATGAATTATTTTGCAGTATAAGTAACAACGTAAACTCTCTAAACATTCTGCTTCTATTTTTGAGCTTATAAGATACCACTTACTAATGCCTACCTATATTTTTAAAATTTCTCGAAATTATGGCCCAGCTAAACGATTGATAAATACCATATTCCGATTCTCGGGTACACATTTACATTTTCTTGTACAGTTATGGGTAGATGATTTGTAGAGCGGTAAGTACTAGTGACTGATTCACAGTCAAATCAACATGAAAAAGTTAGCAGTATATCTATACATGTTTATATAAACAGCTGATAGTACAAAAGAATCACTGGAAATTAATGAACTTGTCACGAGCAAATAACAATAAACAGAGAGTGGACGATAATGGAATTTCCAAGTGGCTTGCGTCCTGACTATTCGGTCGCGGCAACGGACCCTTGACGCTAGAACCGAATGATTATCCATAAGCAATGAAATTGGTATGAATTCCTTTGCAACAGCGTAGAGATAAAATTCTTATGTGCATGCAATTGGAGGACCCAACAGCCCGGAAAAGCATTTCAGAGTAATATCGAGAGAACTAAATATTGTATTATTCATGAATTATTCCAACACAGTAAGGGATATCACCGAAAATTGCATTATTATTTGTTCAAACAGGACCAGTGTAATTAATGGATCGGCTGTCTGTCATAATCACACAAAAAAAAAAAAAAAAAATAAAAAAAAAAAAAAAATAAAAAAAAATAAAAAAAAAAAAAAAAAAAAAAAAAAAAAAAAAAAAAAACCCGAATCAAAAGCGCAAGTCGGGGATCGGACACGCCAAAAGCGCAAATCAGCGGTAAATGTCAATGGCGCAAAATGCAACAAGTGGAAACGTCGCAGAAAATTGACAAAATGGAAAGAATGAGGCCTGAAGCTTCTTTTTTCATTTTGATATGATTTTTATTGAATTTTATTATTCATGCGATTGAAGCGAACAACACGATTTCCTGGTGGCAGAAGCCAAAGGCAAAAAGTTCCCTCGGCCGGTTGTAATAGGGTGAGTTTTGAGTTGTTCCGTGAGTTCAGAAATGGTTTTTGCAGAAGCCGGAGTAACTTTTTTGCGTCTTCTATACACACATTGTTCAAGTCCTCTAAATCTGCGCCCTTCTCTTGTATTTGCTGCGAATCCCTTCGTACGATCTTGTTTGAGCGCTTAAACATACCATTCGAAAAATAGTGCGTTGCGCGACTTATATGGGCTGTGACCATGAGAATCTTGTTTTGTCACTCGCGCTATATAGACTAGTCAGTGTGTATGGTTGTCGAACATAGCATCCAATAACATCGCCATGAAATGTCGCCACTCAAAAGAACTCCCTGCTTTCTGTATTTAAAACTGTCAAAAAATACGCCCTCGTTCCCTTTGTTTGTTTCGCTACGAACGAGAGACATCGCGAGTCGGAGCAACCGATTAAAACTGAATCATGCTGAACATTTCAGGAGTGTCAATGTCAACAGAACAACTAGAGCTTAACATTAGCAGCTGAATCGTGCGTCACCGCCTGCAGCACCGTCGATTGACATTGACCTTTGATGTAGCGTTGCCAAAGTTCCCATCCAGCGACTCTTTGCGCTTCTGATGGCATCAAAAGCGCAAACTCAGATAATCCCTCATGGATAATATCTTTTCATTGCCCTAATCTTTAAGCTAATTTATTAGAATTGAAACGGTTACAATCACTCTTCTGGTATAGATCTTAATGAAATAAATATAATAATGATTTCGTAACAATAAGTGAACACAACTGAATAAAAATTACTGGCACCACCTAAAATGATCACTTAAAAATAATAATTAGATGCCCATCTGTAATAATATGACAGGAGAGTGATTCATTCGAAGAGTAAGTTCGCACACAAATGATAGCCGAAGGAAGATAACCTTTGCAAAAAAGGACTGCTGAGTCAATAACTTAAAGCCTGCATACTAATACCAGGTTCTGGCTGATGAAGTCAGATCAAGACGTGACTGGAGAATCTGAAACCGGGTAGGTCAGTCGATGAGTAATCCGTCTTGAAACTGTAGAGGTCGGTATATGAAATGTGGAGGATGATTCCATAGCACGTGGATAACGGTTTGTTGCAAGTTGTGCGGGCGTAAAAGGCGATGCAGGATATATAGATCTTCCAGGGAGGCGCCGCATAGTGTTACTCTCCATACATGGTACTTCGTAGTTAGTTCAAGCTCAAGAAGAAGGCGAGGAGCAGTACCTACCCGAACTGCAAGTTGCCTATATACGGTGGAGTGGACACGAGCGGTCACCTGTGCAGCTTCAGAATTACTCTATTAACCCTGTAGACTCTAGGCCAATAAGAACAAGGCCTTTCTAGTCAGTAAGTAAGACACATAGTAACAAATAGATACAATTGGACTTTGCAACATTTTCAGAGCTTCAAAGACCTCCTGGTAAAGTCACACATGAGCCCGTGAGCTGAGATCAAAATAACATATCGTAAATTTACTCTGTTTAGTCCTGTTGGATCCCTGTGGATGCATATCATATTTAACTGCTGTAGTTAGTCTATAATTAGTAAATTCGTGGGTTTGAAGCGATTCACTTAAATTATTAGATTAATTTTAAAGGTGGTAGAAAAGTTACACTACAGTTACATGAATAGATACAAATATTCTCGAGTAAATCAACGAATTGTGCTGGCGTAATTTGGCTTTAAACAATCAGAATCTGCTTGACAAATCATGTGGGATCCAAAAGATAGGATGGAATCAATTGTTTCATACAACGCACCTATTTTCACCCGGTTAGAAAAAATCAAAGTACCAAATACACGCTGATAATTATGACAGGATATGCCGAATGACTCCCCTGGTTACTACATCACCAAGTAGTCAACCATATGATGTGAGCGCAATCGAAAGGTTATTGAACTAGGGAGCAAACCCAGCAGGGTAATGGATTGATCTATCGAGATTACCAACAACTTAATTTGTATATGTAGCTAAGAGCGTACCTAGGACTTCCCAGGAGGGTTAAGGGTTAAGGAGGACAAAATTGACAGCTTTCCACCGAGTATTGAACGATTTTGGTGTGATGGGAAATCAGGAAGTTATTTTTCCCTAGCAGCGATTGGTTGTAAGAGAACTATTATAAGGAAACGCCACATTTTTTCTGTTGAACGAAAATTCAGAATGACCCCCAGAGCTTAGAGGTACCCATGTCAATAAAAAATGCATGTTTTGTAATACGATCAATTGAAATTGCCGATAGTAACACAACCGAGCAATACTGAAGTGATTACTATGAAACAATTTACCATCCCTTCGTAAATTGATAAAACTGACAATTTTAATGTACTGTAGCAAGTGGAAATTACCCCAACCGACTTTAGAACAGATAATAAGCTGCAATAAAGTTTGTGTAGATTACAATATAGGTCGTAGACGTGTGACAAGGGATATCCGTTGAAAGGAGGTTGAGGTATGTACCATAATTTGTTTTCAGCTTGGATATAATAAGCCAGAGTCTGTTATGGATTCTATGAGTCACCACGTCGTAGAGTATGAATGGGTACGAGTATGAAAAGGAATGGTGGGGACGAGGAAACGAGTCTTTCTATTAGGGGCTCATTGTTCAGCTGCGCTGGCGTAATGAGGATGGAAATACTATAAAAAGAAGAAGAAGAAAAAAGCCAAGTAATATACGATGACGAGAGAAAAAAAAGAAGAACTTGGAGCTGTGGAAATAGTCAAGCCCGTACAGAGGGGTGGACCAGCGTCATTCATCAACGCCAGTCTCTTTGACGGAACCTGAGCGCCGTACCGTGATGGACCTCTCTTGTTTGTCATAGCGCACGACGCGGCAATGACTCCAATCAAAGGATGGTATGATTGATCAGCGGCTCAAGGGAGTTTTAGCACCTTGAGGACCTCCAAGATAGACCAAAGATTTAGGAGGTTCAGTTTCTCTAACTATATCACAACCGATCTTTCAATTAACACCAAGGTTATTTTCCATAAAGAGCGCGTGTACACGTTCCGTCTTCATTTTCAGAAGTTTTTCAACATGGGACATGTTTTCGCCATCATAACCCGGCCAAAAATGGGATGAAATCACCGTTACGTGGCAATTAGTGCGTTCTGCTCCTATTTTCTGATGATTATCGCTTACAACAAAATCGTTGCTATGGAACTGTATCTTAGGCATTTATCATCGTAAAAAAATCGTTCGCCAGTCGTTGGAAAGCTCTCGATTTACTTAATCGTATTATGTTAACCACTGCGCAGTGCCTGGCCAATAATCTGAGATATGAGCGTGGTTGTCTGGATAATTGTTTAAATACAGGTGATCCTTCTCAGTTAACTTCGTAAACTTGATTGCAACCACTATTAGACTGGAAAGAAACTTGGAAGTTGAAATTTGATAGGGAGACTCTGGGACATTAAGAGACTATTGAAACGATGGGCTCTTTCCTAATCAGCTCAGCGACCAAAATTCTCTCCTGTTCTCCCAAGGAACATGTTCCATGTTCTGTCAAGATTTAGTGCTAAGTACTCTTTTTTTTTTGTTTTTTTTTCAAACAGATTTTAAAGATTTGCTGTGTAGCTCCATACGTGTCTCCCGAACTAATGCCAATGTAAATCTGGCATTATCCAATCAAATAAATGAATTTGATGATTGTTTCGAAAACCTCGCACAGAGTCTCCTCCTTCCCAAAGTTTCATGTAAATGTTTGTCTTTCACGATAAAAATGAGAATTTCGGAACCTAAAAACGTGGCGACACAAACTTCGGAACTATTTGCCTGTTCATTGTTCAAGTCCATCTGGCCAGGGTGGGGTTGATATACCTATGCATATTCTCAGGAATCGATCAGTCAATAATGTATTGTCGTAAGTTACACAATGTTTATTTAGCATCTTCTCATTTTATTCTTTCGTATTTAGGGAATAAGTGGATTACCTGATATATCTTTTTTTTAGGTAAACTACTATAAAAAATGATGTCACTTCATCGGATCCATTCCCTTCTTCAAGAAATAAAAAGTGGAATTCACGACTTGATTTTTGAATAGATTTAAACCAATAGGCTCGTCCTCATGCTAGAAGCTTCCTTTAATTCGTTGGAAGTGATAGTGAATAATAATGACCAAAAACCTAAAAACTAGAATAAAAGAGTGTGCTGTCATATTGACTACTCTAAAACGAAAAGTCATACATCGCGAGCAAATGACGCCCTAAAGTTGTTCCTGTAGTTATATAACATAAAATAGCGACAGTTTCACTATAAATCAACGTTCTAAAATATCACAAACTCTCAATATTAAATGAAATTATTTTTTGAATCATAATGATGTTTCGCTGTATCGACCATCGGGAATATTTTACTGAACACTGTTGAAGTCCTAGGCTTGGGGAAGTTTGAAAACGACGCTATCCATCTTCCTACATTCTTACGTCGCCACTAATCTTAATAATGAAGTCAAGAACCTACTACCCCTTACGTTCTATTCTACGTCCTCTGATCTTTTACTTTTTTGAATAAGCCCTCTCTCGTTAAATGAAAACCCGTCTTTGTGGCACTTGATACTCGTCGCCTATAACCTAGCAAGTTGATTTAGGAAACACTCTCCCAACACCACCACCGATTTATTACAACTCGACCCTCGCTACCGCCCTTCGCTCCATCAATTCTTCAAGGGACTTCAGGGTACTTCAACGTTTCGACTTAAATTAATTTACAACCTCATTCCCACTTTCGGGGCTACGATACTTGTCTTTTCTGATATATTTATCACGCACCATTAACAATAGGGTATTATCGTGCCAGCTGGTTGAGGAAGCAATTAGTGACAACTATAAAACTGCTCACCCGTAGAGGTGGTTCATTGAGGGACATACGAAAGAGTAGGTCGGGGGAGGTAGGAGCTTGGGTGGATCATCATTCGTCGTAAAATATAATTCAAAATGCTTATTGTTATCATTTCACCAAGCTGAATCTAATAAGCCAAAAGTTACATCAGCCATAACTTTTCTTCCACCAATTACCTTAAAGTAAACTAAGCACACAATGAGAAGCTTGGAATTTTATCCTACTGTTGCATTCACTGGAGCTAATTGCTGCTGTCACTGCTGATGAAGTTGGGATACTGTTTCTATCAATACTTTATAAAGAAAACATGAATTGGAGCACATTCACTCCAACCACACTTCACAGTAACCGTAATTGCATTGATTAAATTTGAAATATTTGAATTTCATAGGATCTTTCAAATTAACTTTACAGTCCACATAGTTAAAAAGTAAAATCGTGCCATTATACAATGTCTGTTGGTGGCAACTTTCATTTTTAACCAATATTATTAGCTAAACCATAATATGTTGAGAAGACCAAGGTTAAACTGATGTAAAACTTGTTTTTCACAATTTAAACTTTATTCTGAAGGTATATCACGTGTGAGAGTTATGGTAAACAAGACATCATATTGATCATTGAAAATCAATAACATTTCGTGTAATGGATGTAAGAAAATGCGTTATTGCTCATTTGGGTGGAATATTGCAATACATCGAAAAAATAAAACTTAAGAGAAGAAAACTTTTAATTTCCTTTACCAATACCAGAAAAACGTACGCAGCTGCGTTCGTATACGTAACGAAGCGTGTACCTAGGACTCTTCGGAAGCGCTAAGGAGAGGGAAATCGGTCTACTGAAATGTGAAGCCTTCTGTAATAAATTCACAGCTTTCCAACGAGTGGAAAACGATTTTCGTGTGTTGAGAATTGGGGAAGTCACATTCTCCCTAGCAACGACTGGATGTACGTGAACTACTATAGAAAGCCTGACATTCTTTTTGTCGGAAACGAATTTGGAAAGCCCTTTTTTGATCATATCCATTTCAAGAGGGTTCCTTCAGGGTTTCCCACCAAAATACCTTGACTTCCTTGCGGTAGATCTGCCAATTAAATTATCATTTGCAGAAACCAAGAAGTTATGCAGTGTATACGTCAACCGCTCTTCAAGGATCTTTTCGGAGCAGGCAAACCACCCCTTGCCCCACACTTCACTTAGATAAACACCGATCTACGAACTGACGCATTCACAAGGCGCCTGGCCGGGCAGACAGATACATCACCCAAGATAGGGGGTAGCTTTTAGTCGGGGTTTTTGCTCCGATACTCTTCCCTTCAAAGGGTTGCCCTAGGCCTGTGGGGCCTGCATGTCAAGTGCCCTGTAATACCGGTTGATGATGCATGGTTCAACCCCTCCCCCCTACACCGCTCGTACATCACTCTTCCACATATAACGTATTTCCACTCTCAAAACAAACAAGAAACCTCCAAAGCGTTTAAACGCCTGTTCACGAAAACTCATTCGAATGATAAATTGTCCTTACAGAAATTTCCCACCCTTTATCACTTGGTTACCGCTAGGCGTTTTCCCCAGGAATAATATCAGTGGTCAGAAGAAGTAAAATGTGTTTATGATTCTTTGATGAGAAGATAAAGCTACACCAATCAAAAACAAGAGCTCCAGCAGTGCATCATGATCGTATGAACAAATTTTCGTAAATTATCAAACTACATTTAAGTTGTTTTTAATTTTAGGACATAAGGCACAATGAAATTGTTACCTTTTTTTTACAAAACCTGTTCTAAATAATGTAATATTATATTGCTATTCCATTTTTTAAAATCTTTCTTCAATTGCTATCGGTTTTTGTAGCACATATTATTGAAATTGAAGCACATATTTCAGCATAATTTTGTGCATAGTTGATAAAACTTTTTTGAGTTACTCCCTGCCCAAAAAATATAAATTTAACAATTTTCAGCTGGTTTTTGCTTTTTTAAATAATTTGTATAGTATATTCATTGAAATTTGACTAACTTATAGAGCTAAAAAATTTCAACCCTACACACAGATACATTGCGACACGAATATGTGCTTTGGCATTAACTAGGTGGTTCGAACGCATCCTTGAAGGAATATGAGGAATACGCTCTACGCCTTCAATCGTCTCTAAATGACCCAGAGAGTCTCTCTATTAAATTTCAACTTCCTAGGTTGAACAGGAGAGAGGTAAGCTCTCTCAGCGGACTAAAAATAGTGGTTGCAATCACGTTTACAAATTTAATTGAAATGGAACACTATTCTCAAAATTGATGGATCACTATTCTCACAACCACGCTCGAATCTCAGATTGTAGCCGCGCACTGCGCAGTGGTTAACGTAATACGGTTAGGTATATTGAGAGCTTTCCAACTAATAGAGAACGATTCTTGTGCGATAAAAACTGCAGTAGTTACACTATGTATGCCTGTTAGACTATAAACAAAATCCAGAGACGTATGTCTAGCCAGGGGCCATTTGATAAATAACAAACTGCGTCTATTCTGTTGTAATATAAATTGCTATTACTTGACATAATTAGAGGTTATTTGATAATAAGTAGTAATTTATACTAAATACTCTACATGGGATGAAAAAGAATACTGAATACCAGCTTACCACCTAATGTCAAATGGATTCTTAGGATATCCTTAAACGTATTTAACAAAAACAATATGACTTCGAATACTAATACAACATAACACCATAAATTGATGATTTATTTATAGATGTTGGGATTATAAATATTGCGAATCCTCACTTCTGATGTTTCAGCCACAGTCAGTTGCTCAGGAATTCATTCAATTAACGGTTCTCTATAAACCCAACAAGATTTGCTGAGCTAACTTAATTATTTTCGTATACGGGGCAATTTGTAGTGGCTACGCTAATATTCCTGACACGGTGTTTTCACTTCATCTGTCTGAATTCCATTTCAAGCCCTCTTTAAAGACTATTTCCATCAAATAACCATTTTCCAGCCGATAAAACGTAATTTTTAAAGGTTTCAACTTGACGAAAGGTAATAAAAATCGATTCAGCGGCGGATTCCATAGAAAAAGAAAAAAACTCGATTTGATTTTTGTAAAAAAACGATTCATTCCTAAAACCCATCTCGTTGGAAAACGGTCGACTCGCGCTGCAGGTATAAAAAAAACTCTTCCGATTCTCCGTTGGTAATCGGGTTTCACGGGGAAGACATTAAAAGCGAAAAGAGCTCAATTTATGGGGCCGTTACGTTTCTTTGATGGAGCCCTGATTTATAGGAAGGTGATGCATCTCCAGTTCCAGCCTATCGCTAACTTGCCTTTTGGAGTTCATAAAAGCTCAAAAAATAGAAACGACGAGGGGAAAGAAAATGATAACGAACGGCTGCTGGTTAGTTGAAAATAACGTGGACAGAATATGAATGGAAGATGATAATTTTTGCCGGTGAAATTCCTTACAGAGTGAGTAGTTTATTGTAGATAACAATCTAATAGACTTGAAATATCAAGAGTATTGTAACTTTCAGCGGAGTTGGATGAAAAAAAGGGAGATTCGGGGCTATGTACAAGAAATAACTTTATTATGTCTAGGAGATACTATACAGAGTGTTTAAATTTTCGGTTGAAAACGATATAGGGGTAAATAATACAACGAATTGCGAACGAATAGTTTCTATCAGTGATTTTTTAAACTCTCTGTTTTTTAGTTTTTTTTTAAAGCTTTTTTTGAGTTATTTTATTTAATAAAAATGGAAATAATTTACCTTAGGTTCTTTGAAAATCAAAAATAACCACACTGCTAGATAATGCGTAAAATTTCCTTCAAGAATATACTCTTTAATGAAGTTTTAGGCTCATTAATGGCGGAAACATTGGTCTAAAATGAAGATTTTCTGACTTTTACACAATTATTAGTTTTTTCAGATGGCTTTACAGCCTTTGGAAAATTATTTTTTCCCATTTTCGTAAACAGAAAAGGTTTCAAAAATTTCAGCTTTTCAACGGTATATTCACTTTTACTTTGGCAAGAGAAAATTGTGTTTTTGGGAGGTCCGGCCTCAAAATTAGACTGACTGGAGGGCAATCCACGTCTTCATTTGATTCCAAATCAAAGGGCCACGTCCATCATTTTCAAACTTGTACATATTATTTTACATATCTGTACTGAATTACTGTAAACATTTAAATGGATCATGATAAGAAACAAAAATGATAAAAATCGCCAAAATGATATTTCCAAACAGCAGAGTTATCCATTTTGAAACTATGTCTTGAAAAATATGGTTAGTATGATGTAGAAGAACATTTACTTGCGATTCATTTGACGATTTAAAAAAATCTGGGTAGTTGGGGGCAATAAAATATTATAAGTAAAAAATCAGCTCATTTTTCCATCGCCCGTACCCTGTTTCAAAACAAAGATATTGACAAGCAATCTGGCCGCAAGCAAACATGCACAAATAGTAAACCTAGCGAACAAAACAAAGTAAGTAGAAAACCAGGGGTTCCCGAGAAAAAGGAGCATGAAAGTGGAAAAACTGCATTTTTCAGGCTAGCCGTTTTTCTGACACTGTGTCAAACAGCAGTGTTAAGAAGCAAGTACCCATGCGTCTTCGCGCTCTCTCCATCTGTTCGCTTTGCATTTCCTAATTTCCTATCTCTTCCTTGAGTAATTACCAGTTCTTCCTCATTTTAGTTCACCTATCCCCATCCATTCCTTAGTGTCCATGTTTGGAAACAAGTAGGTAGGTACCTAATTGAAGAGTGTAGAAGAATAAGAGAAGGTTCGGAAGCTGAACGTTTTGTTTGAAAGTAGAACTGCCACGGGCGGATTCTGACTTGTGTTTGATGTATTAAAAATTACACTTCTACTTACTTGGAATATCTAGGTGGTCTTTTTTTTAATGTTCAGAAAAAAGGTTAGCTTTAATAAAAAACTAAAACCCAAAAATGAAAAAATACAATTTTTTTGCAGTTGAAACCACTTAATGTTAAAAAACGTCGTTTTTTGAAAAGATATCAAGGGATAATAATACCTAATAAGAACAATTACTTAACATTATTGGTAGATAGGTAGGTAAATATGAGAATTTCATAGGGAAAAATAGGACTGAGGGTGGGGGGTACCGTGTTACGCCACGTTTCCCCGATATAGCGCTTTCATTTTGTTTTTATATGTTGTGAAAATTAAGTGGGTAACTTTCAAAACGTGTATCGTGGTTTTCAAATTCGGAAGTTAGCTCAACAGAACACATTAAATGGTTCCTTAGAAATAGTAGTGCCTACAAATAAATCCTACTATCTATATATAATTGTGAAAATTACGAGGAATTTGTAGTGTCGCACCCGCTTGATAGACAAATATATATTTGTCAGTATATATTTGTTACCCTCTTATATATGTATACCCTCTTCGTGAGCCTTAAATATTTCTTCGAATTGTTGATTGATTTTTTTTTTTTAATAGAGAAATTATTGAATTGAATTCACGAGCTTTTCAGAGATGGTAGCATGGAAAAAGACATGGTGCCTATCTTGAAAACACTCACGAACTGTGCGCAAGACAAACATATCCGACAAAATGTGATGGGTATTTCGGTCAAGATGTGTCTTTTACCCATACGACAAATTTGAACCACCTATTTAATTAATATAATATTAATGCGGTTAATACATTAAATAACGAAAATCTATCATCAATCAATGCTGATCAATCAACTAATTGTGTCAAATTATAACGTGGATGGATGTACGCATATGAAACCTGTGCATAGCCATTCATCAAACACCATCTACGGAGAAATAATCGTTACCTACACGGGAGGCGCGAGCCACAGCATCAGATATAATAGCTCATTTGAATCGGCACTTATGAAACCCGATCCGAATTCGAGAAATCTGATCATCGATAAATCATTGCTATGGGAGGATGGAGCTACCTGACACACTACCGCAGATTTAAACCATGATTTATCATTTAGACCGGCCAATGATCTTGCTTTTTTATCATTCGTATATACTCTATAGCGAATTTGAATTTGACAGGTTTGTATTCTTATATTATTGTATTAAGCTGTTTACTTAATTTTATTTTGTAGTGTAGATTTACGGTTTGAGAGTATTATTGTTACAGTTTCTAGCTAGTGGATCGCGTGTCTTGTAATGTTGATGCGAGTATAAGTATATAGTCTATTCTATAGGTATTTTCTTGCTAGTATATTTACATATTCAAACATAATATCTGTAATTACCTGCATTTAAGTCATATCATAGTGATTCTTTGTTAGGGGGACCCATCCTCTTATCATAGTTAGCAGGCGGTGTACCTGGCGAGAAGTTAAAAGTTTTAGTTTTAATAATTTGATGTATTACATTATATTCTACTATTCGGTTATATATTTATGTATTTACCTTTTACATGTTGCTGAAGGCAGAGGGAGGCTAATTTTCTTGTTAAAATTAGCGAAATATTAAAATTATTAGCACTAGGAGCACTTATCATACTTTCAATGATGGAACATGGAAGATGATAAAGTTGGGTTGTTGTACATCATTACTGCCTGGCAGGAGTCAAGTTGTCATATGAGTGCTCCGCTTCTCTATGTGTTCACTCTTATATTTTTGTGTAGAGGTTGTTGGGTCTCCCTATTACAGTATAGTTGTTAAAGATTAGTATAGGTATATTATGTGACGTTTATTACATTATTGTTTTTTACATTATATATTTTACATTAATTACTATTGGTTTAGGTATTGAGTTACATTAATTGTTGTAAGTTACCTACTGGTTGTGTGGTTGAAGAAGGGGATGAACTGTTTTCCTAAGTTATTTGTTTCACATTTTTTATTCATAGTGTAGTGGATATATATAAGTTTGACTAGATATATTATTTGGGGGTGATTTCACCACACATAGTACCTATTAGGATGTTTTATTATGTGTAGGTATATTTTCTAAGATCCTTCTCTTCACTGTATTTATTTCTCTTCCCTTACCGGTTATGGCATCATTGTCAGCTATATGCTTTGATGTGAAAAGGTGTCCAGCGCAGTCTCTTTAACGCTGTAAGTACTTAAAATTATATTTATGTCGATCGATTAGTTTTCTTAAATGCTGGAGGCTTTCGCCAATGTATACTAGGTCGCAGTTTTGGCAAGGAACATTATAGACGTTGTATCGAGTATCTAAAAATGGTTCCTTATCTTTAACTCGGGGGAAATTATTACTTATTTTATTATTGTATTTTACTTTGTTATTATTGTGCCAAGCAGTAATGATGTACAACAACCCAACTTTACCATCTTCCATCATTGAAAGTATGATAAGTGCTCCTGCTAATAATTTTAATATTTCGCTAATAATAACAATATAAGTTTAACAAGAAAATTAGCCCCCCTCTCCTTCAGCAACATGTAAAAGGTAAATACATTTATAACCGAATAGAAGAATATATAATACATCAAATCATTAAAACTAAAACCTTCTCACCAGGTAGGTACCTACACCGCCTGCTAACTATGATAAGAGGATGGGTCCCCTTAACAAAGAATCACTATAATAGGTATGACTTATATGCAGGTAATTTTAAATATTATGTTTGAATATGTAAATATACTAGCAAGAAAATACCTATAGAATATACTATATACTTAAATTAACATTACAAGACATGCGATCCACTAGCTAGAAACTGTACATTACAGCTAGAACTGACATTTTACAGCTCTGACGAAGCCTTATGTGGCGAAAGCGCTTAGCTGAATAAAAAAACTACAAAATACGAGAAGCTGATTACTCTCGCCCTCTACAACACTAAGGTATTACCAAATTCATACTAAAGTTTGAACATATTCGTCTTTTATTATATTAGTATGACTATTTTAGGCCTTAATTACAAAATTGTTACTACACGGAAACATGTATTGTAGAAAGGTATATCGAAATACACCTGGTTCGTTTTGTAATAATTGGAAAAAAGCTATGGTTTTTGAAAGCACACGTAATTTTCCTCAAGAAAAGTCTTGTTTTTTATTGAAATAGGTAACTCATTTTAACGAAATGGAATAACTCAACAGTAGCTCATAAATTCCACTCAAAATCGAAATCGAACGCAAGAGAAAATGAAATGATAAATGATAAATAAAATATAAACGATAAATAGAAATAATCAATTTAGTAATGGTCGAAGAGGAAAGCTTATTTGAAACGTCACTTTTTTCATTGTAGGTAATTTACTTGTAAATTGGGCTCTACCCGTGTTTCTTGTCAAACAAATAAATGAACGTAGTAGGGTGGAACCCAAATGCAGCATTATCGAAATGAGAAACATCCTCTGCTTTCGAGCGCAGTGGCGATATTTATGTAAATAAAAAAAAAAAAAAAAAAAAAAAAAACTATTATTATTGCATCGAAAATATTTCGTAACATACAGCTGTTAAGCTGATCGAATTTCAGCTGGTATCATACAGATGATATGTTACATCGTTTTTGTTAACCTCCCCGTGGCATATGTCTTGTGGTAAATATTCTCCTATGTTCTATGTTCATTCTTCATTTAGGCAAGAAATATTGTTGAATAAAAATGTGCCTCGCCAAATTAAAATTGCCAATGATCCAAGGATCTGAGTTTGGAGTAGATGATAGCACATCGATAAGCTGAGGTCACGAGGGTGAGGTATCGGGAATAAACTAAAACTTCCGCTAATTGGACGTCTCCTGCATCCGGTGATGGCATCTGATGATGAAACAGGCGTTTCGGTCTGTTTGTATTCATAAATAGTTAAATGAGGCTCTCTGTAATCTCCTGTTGTTCCATGGGCCTTGACCTACACTATCGGTCTTATATTTTCATTAACATATAAATGATTCCACGTAATAAGAAAATAAATAAGCTGAGTAGCTTATTAGCCATTCATTTATTTTCGCCGAAAACCGTCGACGATACAAACCATAATGTACATTGCCGCTAATTAACAAATTCTCTTGAGGCTTCAATGGCCAGCTCATGATTTATAGTTCGAAAGTCCCAAGACTACTTAGAGTGGATTTTTTGAATGCTGCATAAAGACTCAAAACCAACAATATTGTTTGTTACGCAAATTAACTAATTTCCCAGATTCGATCAATTTTTTTCGCTTAAAACATGCAAAAATTTTATAATTTTCTACGTTGCCTACCTCTATTAGCCCTTACTGCAGTACACAACTCGGCTTCAATCTGATTTATTAGCAGTGCTAATCTGTACATTTACATTCCAACGGAAGTAAATGTTCTCAAATTCCTCAAAACCCGGAAGTGAGCTGTACCTACTGAAGCTGTTTTTTCGCTTAAATACACAGGGAAGTAACTGAGGTTATGCTTGTTTGCAAACAAAACTTGAAAACGGATGAAAAAACAGGATCAAATATTTTCATGCCTGCTTTTTAGAAGTAAAAAAGGAAGAAAAAAACTTGGTCCAAATCGTGTGAAAATGCGCTGAATTACTTAATTACCTGTTTTTACTTCCGTGTGTTTACAAGCGAAAAATCTGCAAGATTAGCCAGTTTGGCGCTAAAAACAAGCATAATCACAGTTAAGCGAAAAAACAGCTTCAGGTTTAGATCACCTCCGGGTTTTGAGGCATTTGAGCACATTTACTTAATAAATCTACAGATCACACTACTTTTACTTGTGTATACGTATATTAGAGTAAGGACTGCCCGATCTTGAATGATAATAATGAGGTAATACCGAGATATATTGAAGAGTTATAATTTGAAAAAACAAAGTCTCTCAAGTTCCTCGTCTCAAATACAATAATTATTGTACACGTCAATGAAATGTGTTAACAGAGAGGGAGAGACAGTGTTGAAGTAGACGAGCTCTACATGCTTGCTCCTGTGGTTCGGGGATTGAGTGGTATTTAGTCGCTATGAAACAAAGGAGCAGACATCTGAAGGTGAGGAATCAATCAACGGAATGCAGATCGGGAGAGAAGGGGAGAGAGACGAAAAGGCAATTACTATTTGAGGAGTCATAACGGAGATCAAATCGTAAACTTTGCGTAGAAAAAACAAAACAAAGTGTGTCCCTTAATGCTGCAACTCTGCAGATCACCACACTTATACAGCATCTCGATCGTGGAAAATTAGGTCCGAATTTAAGATAATAATAGCAATTTTTGCCTCCCTCAAAACTACACGCTTTCGAGTAACATTTCTACACTTTACGTTCAAGAGCACTGTCATACCCCCCACCACCAGCCTCCATATAAACCATAATCAGCCTTCGTATAATTAACCGCCCTTCTTATAAACCATGATCGGCTTTTGTATAGTAATCAGCCTCCGTATAATCAACGGGCCTACGTAATAGATTAGAATGATGTGTATAGTTTGGTAGTCTGGATCCTCACAAGCTCGCATCTCAGAAATAAAAAAATATCCTAAATCAATCCTTTTAATCAAATATAGGTTAGTTTGATGAACAGATCAGAATTACGTTCAAAATGATGTTTCAGATGTTGAATATGAAGGAGAATTGGATTCAAATGGCACTGGTGATGGGGAGTTCGACGTGCTGCTGAACGTCTAATCATTTCTACTGACTTCTGTATCTACTCCATGGTAGTAGGCAAGATTGATTATCTTTTTTTATGTAGCTTATCATATTTTCTGTCTGAGGGGGAATTGAAATTTTATAAAATCAACATCACTATAAAAGGCAGGAATCAGTTGTCGCACACATTCTTCGTTTAATCGCTACTCCCTTGGATTTCGGAGTTGAAAATTCCGATTCCGGTCCTGAGTACGTTTCGAAAATTCCGAGCCACGTCATTTTCTCACTCGTAGACTACAAACAAAGCATGTAGTAGACACCTCACTTATTTTCTACGAAAATGTATGGAAATTCGACTGCGCTAATATTAGCTGTTTTCGAGACGCAGAAGTGAAGTCCCTAAAAACCTGAACCTGTCTTTATTGACAGTACTAAAATCATGATTGACACATCTCAACCCTGAGAGTTGATATGTCATTCATTCGAGATTTCTTTGTGTTATGTCAGCTATTGAGAGTCCATCTGTAGTCCAAGAAACGAATGAAGGGGAAGTCATGTGAGGGTTCTACAACTATAGAATACGAAGGGTAGACAATAAGAACACCCCTGACCTACACCAACAGTCCACCCCTTGTGACTCAGCTGATTGGAAAGAAGTAAATGGGCAGCATCCCTTCCGAAGATGGATCTGCCAACCCGGACCTAATGCACATCATATCTACCCGTCCAGTTCAACCCTTATTTACGGCTTGTTCCTCTCAATTGATATGGTTTCGAACCCCTTTCACCCATTTATCGACCACTTCTACACTATCAGCTCCCCTTTTGAACCGAACAGAGTAACAAAAATACGGATGGGTATAACTTCTCGTTATCCTCTTCGTTTTAATGGGATATACTACCCTTCCGGCAATAGTTTTTTTCACTGTATAAAGAGAGTTCTTTCAGGCCAATATTTAACGAACCCTCATGCCTTCAAGTCATTAGAGAATGGTAGTAACTACTCTGTTCAACAATACTGCAGTACAAGACTCGCAGAAAAGCCAAGGGCACGTTTGAGTTTTATCAGATTAACCCATGAAGAACAATAATTGGGGTTAGCATTATGGAAAATAGAATATCAATAATAAATAAACAAGTACTAAGATTTAAAAAAAAAGATAAAAATAAACCAAATTAAGTCTGTTTAGTGACGCAGGGAAACATGGGTCTCCTTAGAATCGTACAACTTGCAGTGTCTCCTTAGACACCTAGCTCAAAGCCGCTAATGACCCTTCTGGATAGAGGTATCCAGTAATATAAACTATGGAATTTTCCAGGGGGGAAAGGCCATTAAATAATTTAGTTTGATGCATACTTCAATGTCACAACGCCTTGAAATTTCCGCAGAACTACTGGACTGAAAATTGTAGAACATAACTCACAAATCATACATTAACTGAAGATGGCTTACTAGTACTGGCATCATAGTCAATCAACCTGAAGGAGTTAAATTGAGGTGTTGAAATTTGACAAAAAATTATCATCTTGTATTTAACATTATTTTAATTCAATATAAGTTTTAATAGAATTTATTTAGTAGAAAATTTTTATTTGATAACATTGATAGATGCCATTACATTGAATCGAATAAGACTAATCGGGTGTTATATGTCCTCAAGAAAAAAACCCGTTCACTAGAAAAAAGTTCCAGTCAAGCAGCATGGTCGCATGAGCAAATTTTTGTAAATTATCGTATTGTATAATGTTAAATTCTTTTGAAATTTACGCTTTTTGAGTGCAAAGAAATTGTTAACTATTAATTTTATGTCAAAAGGCGTATTCTAAATAATAATCAGCTATTCAAAAGGAGATTTTGGATTTTTATCTTTTCTGCAGTTTTTACAGATTTAAAAAAAGTAAATTTCAATGAAATTTAATTACATTTTTCAGCATAATTTTGTACATGAATTTTTAAATGTTCAATTTTATGGTTACTAAACTTTATTTGAGCAATATTCTGCCAAAAATATAAATTTAACGATTTTCAGCCGTTTTGTAGCTATTTTTAGTGATTTTTTCAGCATGTTTTGAAATTTGACCAATCTAATATGTACTCAAAAAGTGCTGGCCAACAAAATCATCCTCATTTATTATTAATATATCCTCATTTATCATAATCATTAATTATTTGGAGCAAGAACGGACTTTGTGTCTCAATCCTAAGGAGAACTATATATATATATATATATATATATATATATATATATATATATATATATATATATATATATATATATATATATATATATATATATATATATATATATATATATATATGAAAAAGCGCACACTTCAGCAATCGTTTCAGAATGTCATAACACGGATTTCGAAGAAGAAATTTTTCGAAAATTTTGATTTTAAAAGTTTTCGAGCCATTGCAATAGCTTCATTTTCTACGAAAATTCGCTAAAACCTTAGTTGCTGGGTTTTTACCCGAGCCACAAGGCAATTTACGTTTTTTGCAATTGATAAGAGCTATCGCACAAAAAATCGGTTTTTTTACTGATAATTTTGATGAAATTTACTATTGCATATGGCTATGATATATCCAGCACTATTATAGGAGTATATCTTCTATCTCGCTTTTGGGGAAGATAAGAAGATTCTTCGAAAGTACTCCAAATGCTCCACCCATATTGAGAGGCAATAGATTATTATTTTAATTTTATTGTTTTCAGTTGCACCGATGTTGATAAAATTGAAATTTACTCGTACCTTAGAGAAGTAGTGTGACTCCACACACCAGATGTTTTTCTTATTAACATCCTCTCCCAACCAAAAATTTCTCAGGCAACATGGAGTTTGTTAGTACTATCCATTTCATTATAGAATAATTTTAACGTACCATTATACCATTGCATCACACGACTTCATGGGTTTGTAAAGACGCTAATGACTCTTCCTCCTTTGATTGGGAAGGAATGAGGTCAATGATACTCTTCCCGAGAGCTATTATTCGATCCGAGATTCAAATCAGACCCCCTCTTAACGGTTATTAACGCGGACAGTTAAGAAGCCATCGAGAGCGATTCAACGCCTTCAAAAGGGCCGGCGCTAAGGGGGGCGTGACAGTGAAGGAGTACCGAAGCCACCAAGTACAATTCCGTATCTCGACAAGATGAATATACTCACGGCCAGGACTTCAGGATAACGAGCGGTCGGCCCTTTCTCACCTGAAACCAGATAATAAACAGTTAGTAAATCAACTCAAGGTGTGAGGAGGATTATGATGACAAGGGAGCCAATGGGTTGTAAAAAGTAACAAAAACAAATTCTAGCATAAATCATTACCAAGCTAAGCCCGAGGTAGGCATGCATTATCAGATCGGATCAGTGTCATCGTCGTAAACTAACATTTAAGCTGAGTAACGAAATTGGACTTCTTGTCAGGTCATCAATATCGTTTCTTTCCCACTTTTTTGAGATTAAGGATGTATTTACACACTGCAACTATCCCAAAGAATACTGCACATTAAAACTCATATTCATTTTAGTTTCCGCAAGATGATTGATTTTTGTTTTATTCTACAACTCTTGTGATAGATATGGATATCTAACAAATGGAGGAGGGATGTTGGAAATTTAGTCTTACCTTTAGTTCGTAAACAAGATATTCCAAAATTAACTTGGAATGCTGAAGATTTGTTTCATATTTGATCATTTAAAATATTACGTCTAAGTGAAAAGGCATCAGAGTTTCAAACAAGTAGATCAGTGCTCACGAAATGATTCACATGATAGCCCATTTTCTTGTAAGGAGATCCGCGTGAAATAGACGGTTCCTGTGTTGAATAGGTGACAAAATAACTTTGGAGCTCACTCAGCTGATAGATGACCTCTCATGCACCTTCAGTATTTTCCCTTTAGCCTCCCTCTCAAATTTCAGCTTCCTGCGTTGAATAGTAGACAAAATGGCTTAGGAGCCACTCAGCTGATCGATGATTTCTCAGTCGTATTCAGCATTCTGCCTTGAGCCTTCCTATCAAATTACAGCTTCCTGCGTCGAATAGGAGAGACGAAATGGCTTTGGAGCTCAATCAGCTGATCAAGGACCTTTCACTCGTCTTCAACATTCTCCCTTCAGCCTTTCTCTCAAATTTCAGCTTCCTGCGTCGAATAGGAGACAAAATAGCTCTGGAATTCACTTCGCTGATCGCAATGATCTCTCATGCGTCACCAGCCCCTCATACATCTTTTTCCGCGCCATATTACAGATTACATCCATACCAAGTTTCATCACAATCGGACGTCGAGAAGTGGTATTTAAAACGATTTTAAGAGGACTTACATACATCAACGGAAAAAGTAAACTCAATAGCTCACTTTTCCCTTTTTTAAAGAAGATGCGCTAAAATGGGGTTTAAAAAAAAATTACTTAATTGCATGGATTTTTATAGATTTTGCAACTACATAGAAAATGCAGTTATGTGCAATTAATACTAGGAAAGTGCCACGCCCGTAGAAAATGGGAACATTGAGCTCCTCCACTTTTATGAAGGTAAGTACAGGAAAACTCAAAACAAAGTACCATGTTCATATATTCATTGTCCATTAGTACTTCATAATTATTCATACAATGTATACTTCTATTACTCGTACAACGGAGTTCCCAATAATAATTTCTGTTCCAATTTCCCACCGTTGGTTTCCGAGGGTTGGTCTGAATTGAGATGACGCCTTCACGCCAACGTTTCAAACAATTTATTGTTCATCCTCAGGGCTTAGGGAATTAAGTGTAGAAACACTATCTCATATCACACATTAGTTGGGCATGAAGCTACCCAGAAATACAGTTGAGTTATTGCTAGAATGCAGACGTTTTTTAAGTGATGAAAATGCAAAGTGAAGTGACAAAAATACTGTCACTTACATACTGTCACATCTCAATTCGGACCAACCCTCGAAAACCCCCAAAACATAGTTTAATTGGAAGTGGTCGAGATCGTCATACATTGGTATTTCTACAAACATCAGTTGTAAATTTGTAGCATTAAATTATTTCACCTCTTTGTAATCATCTTACTAGAATTTAATGGTAAAAAACAACTGATGAGGGTTAAGTGAATGCTGTTGCTCGTGAAAGGTTGTCCTTGTATTTATTACGCAATACATCAAAGGCGTTATAAATCAGCCTGAGAGGATTACGGGTGGCAGGAAGCTGAGAGGAAAAGGACGAGAAAAACTCTGGGCTCTCTAATCTCTTTGTAGTAGACGGTAATAGAGAAATGATTGAGTAATTGAGGGAGCAACAAAAAGAAAACACTTGAAAGGTAGGCCCTTGACCGTCGAATAGAGCGAGCCTACAGCACGTTTCTTAACAGTGCCTTTACTTGAAATTTTTGATTTCACTCAGTGACTGGAGAAGTGAGAGAACGACGAATACACCTACTTACAGGAGAGAACTGAAATCTCAGTGTCAATATTTGAATTGGACCTAATTAGCTTTATTCTCATTCTAACAAGCATAAGTTAGTGAGACTGCATTATTATCTACTACAGAAATCTCACTACATTACCGTCAAATAATACTGCAACGCAGCATACAAGACGTCAAGAAAGTTTAACCCCAACCAGAGCGTGAAAATATACTGATTTGTTTGGGGATTTCGAGACACTTCACAAAGGACCCCACACTTTTCTTATGAAATTTTGGGTTTAGTCGAATTCTTATGAAACTATGCTCACAAGATAGCTATCGATGCCCCATCTAAAGTCTCCATGGTTTTATATATATAATGACAGGATTTTGAGTTATACTCGGTTTAAGAGCAGGAAATTGTATTCATCCCCCCTCCCCCCTCCGACGACTAATCTATTACACGATTCTTGAGATATCGAAATGAAACATGGAGGGTGTTTTTGGGGTACTTAACAATAAGTTTGAATAAGAAAAATACTTGAAAATACATTAAAACGAAAAAATCTCCATTTTTTTACCGAGTGACATTTTATTTTAAAGATTTTTTTTTTTAAGCACTCAACGGGATGATGAAGTCGGGATTGCGGCGATATCGTATTCCGTTCTAGAAATTAAACTGATGAACTTTGAAGAATATTTTTTTCTTCTTTTTTTACCAACTGACAATATTTGAACGGAATAAGATATTGCAAGTCTGGCTTCACCAACTTGTTCAGTGGTAAAAAAAATCTTTAAAATAAGTTGTAACTTGACAAAAAATGGAGAAGAAAAAATATCCTTTTTTTAAACTTAGTAGTAGGCACCCCAAAATCGCCCTCCAAGTATGGCTAACATCCCAACGCCAACCATCGAGCGATTAATGATTTTTGTGGGATCAAACTGACCACGTTTGATTATGCTTGAAAACTATTTGAAATTTTAGGAACATGTTTTCATGGGCAATTTCTCGGTACGAACTTTTAGTTTAGGTTGCTCCAATAAATTAAAATAAACCCAAAGCATGAAAAATTGAATGTGTCAATAGTCACACAGTCTTAGTGTGACTAAGACTTGACAGTAGTCCAGTCAGTACTGGACTGACCAGTTTAGTCTTTTTGTAGTAGGATATCCCAGATATTGTGAACAGGCGTGGAATTACATAGCTTTGACTTATCCCGCGTTTCTGGGTCTTTACTCAGTTGAAATGCAGACTGGGCACCGCGAGATTGTCAATAGCCAGCCACCCGATAACACAAAAGGGCAAGCAGACGTAATGAAGAAGAACGCACGATTGTCATGGAAAAACGCGACTTCCTCCAAAGTTGTCAGTGAATGAGGGGGTCGCGAGACGGACAATAGGACAAAAGCGAACCCCTTTAAACGGGGCACGGTCTGGGAGGTTCGGTTACATTCTGTTGTCCTCTCCGGATTTTTCGACGAGGTAAGCCTTCTGTTACGTCCACAATGATCGTGAATGGAGTTTTGAATGAAGCTGAAAATCGGTTCATTGACTTCAATTAGGGTCATTTGAAACCGTAAGGGCTTTTAAAAAGCTTATAATAGCCTTTCTATACAGAACATACCAGGCGAATCAATCATATGGAAATTGAGCACGAAAAATTATATTTCTATAAACTTAGCGTCAAGTGATTACTACTTTTGGGTGTACTTTAGTCCTGCCCCCCATTTTCAAAACGAAATTTCTTCACCTCAAACTATCGTTTTCTAATTTTAAAAATATGATTTGGAATGGATAGAATCTCCTCTTCCTCATCGTTGAAATTTTAAACATCCTAAAATCAATTTACATTGCTTAGTTGTGGTTTGAAAAAGTTGGGAGGGCAGCCCCTACAAAGCGGAAAGCAGAGTGCGGGGGAGTTGATGGGTATATGTTCTAGGACAATTCCCTATGAATTAACTCTATCGCGATTGGTGGAGTAATAAGTATATCGCATGCGCACAACTAAAATTTATCGACACAGACGAAACTCCAAAGACTGATGAACCGGCTTTTATGAAATTCTCAAGGATTGTGCGGTTTAGCTCCTAGATGTTCCCCTATAAATATCATTGTCGTTGGATTAATAGTACTTATTCTGTGCGCATGTGCAAACCTAATTTCTCATAACGTCGTCTTATCAATCATTTTGACTCGTACTTTGTTCTCCTACTAATTCTATACATCTGTTACAATATGTGAGGAAATTATACAGGCAGATGTATACCCAACTTGGCAGACGTTTTTTTCCAGTCAGGACAACAGGTCGTTTTCTACTATTTTTAAATTTTAAGGTTTAAGCCGCACCTCAACCAGAAGGGACATTAGCGGCATTGAACAAGGTGTCTAAAGGGACACTGGAAGTGGCAAGATTCTAAGGGGGGCCATGTTGCGATCCTTGACTAAAAAGGAGCGCCATCATGGACTCAACAGGCAACTCGAAGGGAAAAAAACTGAGGGGTGCAGTGATGACCACTGTTTAGCCTCCAAAGTGGATTAAAAAAAAAAAAAAAAAAAAAAAAAAAAATAGATTAATACGACTGACTAGATGTAAAATAGGCTAATAACTATAATATAAATGCTACTATATACAATCAGCAAAGTGAAATAAAACTACTACTAGGTGTATATAAATATATCACAGATCAGATATCACAGTTCGTAGTATAGCTCATCGGCTCTCAGGTACATCAGAGATCAGACCTGGTCTGATTCGGATAAAGCCTCATCCCACTGAGGGGGCTGAGGGGGACTTGTGCTGGGCAGTCCTCCAGAAAGTGGCAGATGGGCAGATCACCCCCACAACTCTCACACACAACATCTCGAGCTTCTGCACTAAGCAGATGTCTGTGAGTAAGACGGGTATGGCTAGAGGCAACCCGGTTGACTACCATTCGATCCCTCCTTGGAAGTAGGGTTATGAAAGGGCCCACCGGGCTCAAGTCCTGAAGGACACCACTCAGACCAGTGACCTCACCCTGCCATTACTCATGCTAGATGGAATAGGCTTTATGATGCACGTAGGAGATTTGATCCTCTATGCGTATAGGCAACATATCAAAGGAGTTATCACAAACGACTCTCCTTGCAAGGGCATCTGCAAACTCAAGCCCATGAATACCCACATGGCTCGGTACCCACTTAAAAGTTATGGTTGAGCCCAATGTCGTGGCTTGGTGTAGCGATCCACGTAGGCTTTGTATTAGGGTTTCATCAGAATATGAGTCCCTAATCGCCTCGATGGCACTTAGTGATTCGCTACAAATCACATAATTCCCAAGTCCCGAATAATTGTCAGTGTCGAACAGCCAGTGTCACTGCCCACAGCTCTGCTGTGAACACAGACGCAACTGGTGGTAAGCGTCTAGTGACTCGGAAGTTGGGGGGCTCCATAGAGCAAGGCCAACACCATCAGGTGTCTTTTTTACTAATATATATATATATATATACCCATATGGGATAACGGTGTAGAAGTCACCAAAATGTTTCTCTGACTGCGCAGTACATGAGATGATGCGAATGGATTGGTGTCCTCAGAAGTGCAGGTATGCCCACGATCATTGTTACCCGAGTATTGTTTCAAGGCGCGCCCCATGCTGCCGATTTGTAATCGCCGTGTCGTAGAAATATATTGTTCATTGTGTACGATAATTGCATTTTCTCTCTGGAATGAAATGGTGCGCCGCCTTCCATTATGAGACACTATGAAGGGAGAGTACAGGTATGCCCACGATCATTGTTACCCGAGTATTGTTTCAAGGCGCGCCCCATGCTGCCGATTTGTAATCGCCGTGTCGTAGAAATATATTGTTCATTGTGTACGATAATTGCATTTTCTCTCTGGAATGAAATGGTGCGCCGCCTTCCATTATGAGACACTATGAAGGGAGAGGACAAAAGGGGGATTCAATGCCGAAGGGACCACCAGCGGCCGGGCGCACGTTTGTATCGCGATTGGACAATAATAGCCCAACGTTCAGCGAACTGTAGTAAATAGGTGGTTAAAATACCTGAGCACGAGAGAGGTGATAATGTGCCGTCAACCTAATATAGGGAACGTCAGCAGACCGAAAAATTAACAGGTCTGTGAAATTGACTCAGAAACAATAGAAATAATATGTTACATCGGAGGTTGGCTGATGTGATCGAACATGCTGAAGTCGGAGTCCTATAAAAAACGGAACTCAATATCAATATTAGCTCTGAAAATAGGTCCATAGACACTGTTAGCTTTTAATACACCAATTCTAAGACATCACTATAGCAGTACATTTCCGTATTTATATAATAAATTATGGAGATTAGATCTGAGTTACCAGAAAATGACCGTTTAATTCTTCCCCCATTTCGTTTACGGATGTAAATTTAATATTGTGCGACTTTATTTCACCTTTTTTAGCACTCGTATTTTGGACTAGTTTTTTGTTTCATGGAATGCATCGTTCTAACCATTGCACATATTAGTGAATCGGATAATCAGAGCCGGATTCACCGCATGGGCCGGAGTTACATGGGCGACGTGAGCACGTGCCCCGGTTGGTAAATTTTAGGGGCGGCAAATTTTTGGGGAGAGTTTTATTAACAAAGTTATCTGAGATGAATCCAGAATATAACATAAATACATCAAATCACGCTTCAAATCTTCGTTAGATTTATGCATTTGATATGGATGAATCCTTTTTGTTATGGAAAGCATTGACCTTAAAAGTATGCTGCGTCAAGAGAATTTAAGTGAACCTTTGACTATGTCCAGACTGCATAAGTTCCTGGTTTCAAAAGATCTGATAGATTTATATCTAAATGTGAATATTGCTTTTAAAAATATCTCTGCACTCCTTCTCCGCTTCAAACCGCTCTGCAGACAGATCGTTCTCTACTCACGCCAGGGTCAAGAATTACTATTTTCTCTCTCTCTCTCTCTCTTTTTTTATTTTTTTTATTTTTTTAACCTACCACTTGATCATTTTTATTGCAAAAGAAATGAGGAACCAACCTGGAAAGACACAGCCGCTTGCTTAACCGAATGTAATTCAAGGAAATTTCGAGATGTTAAGAGAACCAACGTAATTTTAACCATTTCACTACAATAATGCAAATATAATCGGCCAAAGTTTTCAAAATCAATAACTATTGCGAGACATACAACTCTATTTTTCATATATTCAAAATGAATTCGAATACGAATGCATATGATTATGCAATTATGATCGAGCGCAGAGGTGACGTGTCCGGAAGAAATTAATTTGATCAGCCGAGCTTATCGTGATTCCTCTCAGGTCGCTACCCTATGACGTCTTGGCATCTTCCCCGATGAGTCAGCTTTCGTTCCATACTTTCTGCCTCCCCGACCCAATATAAATGCTAAGCGACCCTCCGCCGCTTTCTATATCTTTACTTTTCTTCCACTAGGATTTTTTTCGCATTGATTTCTGTGTAGGGATTATACTGTCAAATTTATATTCACAGAAAAGAGGGGGGAAACATCGGAGAAGATAATATAAATTGATGCTTTTACAGCTTATTCATCCAAATTCAGTATCTCCTAAGTTTACGGCTTGTGTGCTCCCCCTCATAGTTATATATATATATATATATATATATACAGGGTGTCCCAGTAACTACGCTCCCCCCTTATTTTCTCTAATTGTGAAAGAAAAAATAGGACGGAGAAGATAATATAAATTGATGCTTTTACAGCTTATTCATCCAAATTCAGTATCTCCAAAGTTTACGGCTTGTGTGCTCCCCCTCATAGTTTATATATATATATATATATATATATATATATATATATATATATATATATATATATATATATATATACAGGGTGTGCGCAATTGACATCAACTTTGTTATTTTAAATGAAAACCCCCATTTTTTATTGCAGATTTTAATTCTAGTGAACTTTTACGAAGAAATTAATGACCCATCACTCCATTTTTTAGGTGTGTGCAAACGAGCGCAATTTCGCTCTAAAAGTGCGCAATTCCGATCTAGTGCAATAACTGAGTTTTTTAACTTACTCAATTGCCACACGTAATACAATTTTTGGAGTAAACACCAAAAAATTGACCAGAATTGCACTTTTCCAACACATTTCCACAAAGCACAAAGCATACTAAAATGTAGGTTTTTCAGTGTTTTCCCAGGTCGGTGTTGCAAATATCAATAAATGGACATCGATACAAGATTCAGCACAGAAAAAAATACTCCAAAATCATGTATTACGTGTGGCAATTAAGTATCTTAAAAAAAGTCAGTTATTGCACTTTAATTGTGGAAATCCGCAATTTTGGAGCGGAATTGCGCCCGCTTGCGCGCACCTAAAAAATCAAGTGATGGGTCATTTCTTCGTGAAATTTTAAATAATTTAAATCTACAATAAAAATGGGGGTTCTCATCTAAAATAACAAAGTTGATGCCAATTGCGCACGTGCACTATGCGCAATTTTTTCATTTTTGAATTTTACGCAAAACATTATGCAGAATTGCGCCGGTCCGTTTTTTTTTCGCCCACAATTAGAGAAAATAAGGGGAGGGGGGGAGAGTAGTTACTGGGACACCCTGTATATACTTATATTATATAGGGTGTATATATTTAGGGTGTCCCAATAGTAACCCCCAAATTTTTTTCCACAATTTTTGAGGTATCGATGAGAATCCTGGAGAGCGTATTTGGGATGCATGATTCCGAGTTTTAAGGCAATGAAAATAAGAAAAAATTCAAAAGTTTTTTGACTACCCAAAGGGTACATGGGAAATTGCTTTCCAATATTTTACTGAGTGACATTTTATTTTAAATATTTTTTAGTGCTTTCTGAAGATAAATATGTACTTTTATGAAAAATTGTACCCAGAAAAACGCTCTCCAAGTTTCATCTTGATATCCCCAACATTGTAAAAAAGTTTAGGTAATTGCAATTAAAGCGAGTTCACAACAAATATAACTTGATCTATTCAGTTTTCCGTACAACATACAACTTACTCGTAATCAGATAACACAAAAAATCTGCTTTATTTATGAATAACTAGTAGAGTAAGTCCCGCGAACCGTAACTCAACGTATTTGGCGCATTTTCCTGACTGATCTATTAAGTCTGGGTTCTGGGATTTCCGACGGATCTGGGTTCATGCTAATTTCCGATACTACTAAGTGTAAGTTGAGAATCAATGCGATAAACACCACTAGCTCAATATTGTTACAAAGCTTCGGCTATAAGAGTATTTCTGAAAATACCTACATCGATATGACATATGACAGACTTTGAGACTATTATATGAAACAGAGATTACCAGTACTATTGATGCTTTCATGCTTAGTGTGTCAGGAAGAGGTAAACTCTTTCCCATGTCACGATCAAGGCAAAGGTGGAGCGAATGTGTTCCTGAGACGCTCTCGTCCATTGATAACGATCTTAGTCAAAACCACACCGTAATCTTATTGGGGAAATGTTGGGGATTCTGTAGGGCAATCTTCAAGGAGAATTATAAAACATTCGAGAAATTAGAGGGTCGAAAATCGTAGGGAGGATCATCACACGATCCTCACCCACACAATGTGTTAACTTACAACCCAAATGAACAACTCGCTGTGACTTCTAACAGCATTTCGTAATTCGAAATTTTCTGAGTACAATCACTGATATATGTAGTGCAGAATTAAAATCATGTAAAGTTTCCTTTAAAAAAAAGTCCAAGAATATACTGACGCATTATATTTTTAATATGGATGGCGTTGGAATAGTGTTGGCGTGATTGGATTTTGTGAACATGATTTTATAGCTATCTGTAGAATATTGAAAGGTACTTACTCAATCTGAGGATATAAATGCATAGCTGTTCTTAACTAAATTCAACATTCCCTGAATCTACAGAAAAGCAGGACAATAATAATGATCAGGTGTGAAAAATAAATAGATTAAATTTAACTTTTAAAAATTTCTACTTCTACTGAAACCATAGAAGAAAAATCCCACTACACTAACATTTTTTGTTATTGAAAGTTTTTATTTATTTTCATTCTTGATTCGCATTTAAAAATTTAATTGTGTTTTTATTTTTAAAATATGGGCACTTATTGTGACATTTCTTTCTATGACGATAAAAGTTTAATATAATCTATGCTTAATTTGGTTATTTTAAAGTGAGTGCATTACAATTATTTGAATACTGAGTTACACTATCTTGCTGTTTTTAATTTTTTCAATATTCGGTATTTCTCTGTTTACTTTTGCGGATTCGGAAAATGCTGAATTTCGTTGGGTAAGTGCTGAATTTGGCAGGTACAATGTTTAAATTCAATGGCTATTTGATTGGCAAAAGGGTTTTTCAATTACCCATGTTTAATTCCTAGTCAACAATAATGAGCAAAAAAAGAGATCAAACCTACCTCTAATTTTTCAAAACTACGACGAAGGGGTGCTAGGGTTTAACTTATACATATCCAAGTCGCAGTGATGAACGAAGTTAGGGCTACAATATATGTTTGTAGTCATAGAGAAAAAAATGGCCATCCAAGGAACGGACCTAAATATTGGGTAGGAACAAACTCATCCAATCATCTGCAAGTATGTTCCAACCTGCAGCTTAGTGTAATGTTTCATTGATGTGATGAAATGAAAATGCGGTAGCTAAGTTAAACACTGTGGTGACAAGGTAGGAAGATGTAGACACTACTCGTTCTGGATGATTAAGTCGTACGGATCTTTCAAAACCAATCACGTATGATGTTTCTATTCATAGCCACTTTCTGGTACCACTTCAACTATGCCGACTCACAACCAAGTTTCCTTGTTGTTTTTTAATCCAAACACTGACTCACAATCAGCCGATCGTTTTGAAGACTGATTCACAACACCTTCTCAAGGCGAATGAGTTGTAATGAATATCAATGGATGTGTGCGAAACTGTTGACGAAAAAAGGGAGCAAACAGAATATCAAACGTAAAGCTCTTGGGATGAAATTACTATGTCAGGAGGGGTTCGTGGAGTCGTTGGCCGAACAGCGATTTGGAAGTTGTCCAGAAGGCAAATGTGACCGCAATTTCGAAGGCGCTTCGTTTAGACACTTTCCCCCTAATATACTGAATTTAATCACAGAGGAATGTGGTTGGGAAGGTCAGCATGATCGATGATGGTAAATAAGTAAAATCCGGATCACGTAATTTCAAATCACTAGGACGGATGGGTTAATCATGCATTGGGAATCCAATGTTGAGAAAGGATATTATTGATGATATATCATTATTTATGTTATTTGATTAGTGTATTATTTTAGTAACAAGCCTTAAGAGAGAGAATAAAGTGAGTCCCCGTATTCATTGTCTATCCACCAAGGATAATTCCATTACGACGGAATGTTGAAGATTATCTATCTACTTCCACAAGTATAATAAACGTCCTGATGTATGATTTTAGAGTGGAAGGGGGGGAGAAGGGTCTATTTAGCCTCTCATTTTAAACAGAACCAGTAGAATAAAAGTATGTGGTGGGTAGGTCAATGAATTATGTCAGAATTTCATCTTAAACAAACTCGAGGAAAACTCGACGAATTTAATATCAAAGACATACATGACTCGCATTAAGAACTTCATCCTTTTTTGCTCAGATATTTGTTGCTCAGGTATTCATTTCCATCCAACATCTACTTGTAAAATGGGCTTCTTGCAAGATTTATGGAATGCGGTGTGATATGTAACGACAATCGCCTTCAACAAGGGAATCTAGATGAATGGGATGCTGAGACGGATGACCTTGTCTGAGGTCTTTACTCGTATTAGCTCCATTTATACCTATCCGAGGGGTTACAGGAATAGAAGGATATTATGTAAATAAGAAGACAGAAAGGGTTGAAGTGTGAGAATCAATTTAGGGGTAGAAAGTTTTTCGAGGGTCCAGAATCAAAGAACTTGCAAGGGTGACGAGATTTTAGATGGAAACACATTTGAAAGGGGATTGAGACTAATTTCCATGTGAATAACACCAGGTGGGCGAAATTCAGGAAGGGGATGGGGAGGATTCGGGGCTGACCTACCCCAACGTGTCTGCGATTGTGGCACACATTAGGGGAGGATTCAGCCCTTCATTTAATAAGCTGCAGCCACAACTAACCAAACATTAATCAACCGTTTGCAGACAAATGAGGCTTCTGAGGCCTTAACATTATTATCTTCATAAATTCAACATTTTGGCTACGAGTTTAATTGTGATAGTCAATCAAAAATTAGCATTAAGGTGATAACATACCTTCCTTCGGGTTGACTCATGGGTTCCGTTACCATCCACGGACCGAATAAACCTTGTTGATTCAGCGATAATAACTTATATACCTATAGATTCTTCTAACGGTCAACTGATATATTAATGTAATGGTACAAAACTATTATAAACACACATATTGAGTTTACCACAACGTATTACTTCATAGCCAAACAAACATAAGGAAGTACATTATTTCGAGGTGTTCTTTCCTTTTTTCCAAACAACCCAAAGGAGATCTGAGAATTCATCTCTATATCTGGGAAATGTAGGTGTACGCATATAAGGTTTTTAAAAGACTGCCTTCCTGCCTCGAGTAGAAGAACGAGAAGAACGTAGTGCATGGTTGGAAGCCCACTTTGAAATACTGCCCGTAGGAAACAGAAGATAAACAATAGAACATGTTAAAATATGCAAAAAATTGTTATTATTTTTGACTCAGTTGATATCTTACCTGTTGTCTTAAGCTACTGGAGCAAATTTAAAGAGGTTTTCTCACTTGCCTGATCGTTAAAGTTGAAATCCGTTATCCCCCGTTGAATAATATCGCTTTGAGAAGCTTTGGGATCACCGAAAACTAGTTATGAACTGCAATATCCATAATTTCAAAAAATGAAAAACGAAGAGTGCCATTTTAAATTGAATACTCCTCAGGAAAGAGTTATGAATCCCGAAAATTAATTTTAGGCCATTTTCAGAAATCAAGCTTTTGTATATGAAAATATCTTATAGAAATTCAGCACGTTCCCGTGCATGACAATTTTAGCTGGATTAATTTAAACCAAAACCAAACATTTCTTAATGACAATCTAATAAACCGAGACTGAGATTCTCAGCGCATTTTTTGCGATTATAGCATCTTTTTGAGCAATTCATTTGAAATTTCAGATATTTTATGGATACAAGAACTGCTGTTTTTTTTCCATTCTCCAAAGATGTTTGTAGAATAAGTTTTCATCCTAATTCTAAGGTTAGAAATCGTCTGGAAGGACACATGTAAAAAACCACTGCAATTGGTATTTTTCAAGCAAACGAACTCAATTTATTTAATGACTTCTGCAGATTGAAAGACTGAAGTATCTAATATTTTTTATTGATGAAGCTGGAAGATTCAATACTATCGATATCGAGAGAAGCTTTAAGGCCTTCTATTCTGAATATTCTGCTTGCCAAACGCTCCAAAGAGGAAACGGGCTAACTCACTTCCCCATCCACTCAATTAAACTGTGGTGTAGAGTTACGACAAAGACTTCTAATTGGCAGATAACCCTCCTCCTTGACTGCTCCTGGCAAAGTTACAGTCTTTTCCAGCCAATTAATCGTCGCTACCGTCTCTCCTATACCCATCTGCGCCTCCTTTGAGCGGTTGAAGGGCCTCGCGGCTGGGTCTGTTAAGATATCTTTGAGCTTCTCCGGATAATCTGTTCCTCACGATTCATCAGGAGCGAAACTAATTAAATTAGGTCCGTTGTTAAGAAACAATTTGGAGATATTCACGCCTCCCGAGTCACGAAACTCCCAGAAATAGCGGAACGCACACAGCTCCTCACATGGGTCACGTTTCTAATACATTTTGAATAAGTTAAGTTTATCCTTTAACAGAAAAGAACATGGATCCCTACGTTATGTCAAATTCAACTAATTTTAACTAAATATCATTCATTGGAAACATGACCTCTTCAACTCTAAGATCCTTGAAGCAGCTTCAACTGCTACGAGTATCTCGTATCGTATCTCAAAAACAGATCCAACTAAGGGACGCAATCATGTCCCGTGGCGGAAGCCAACAGAGTATGACGTCAGGCATTCAATAGATTCCGCCGGAGACTGAAAAATACTCTATTTTAAGCAAGTCACAGCGCTTGAGCTTCGCACAAGCATCAGGCGCAAGGCAACTCGTTTTGCTCATATGTCAGTGAAATTAAGGATGGCTCTCCTCTTGAAGATGTTTGGCGAAAGGTACGCCAATGAGGGGTCTCCCACCTCTAACTATTCCAAATATCACCACACATTAGGGTGACTGGCTCGGAAACCCAAGCATACATACATATATGTAAGTATGCTATACATACATATACATTTACATATATTATACCAACAATATCTCATTTCGCCTAATCGTCCAGTGATGATGGGTACCCGGATGACTTTAGGAGACAAAAGACAGTGGCTGAGATGGCACTTCTCCTTCAGCTCACTCCGTCATCCACTTCTTCAATTGACATATCATTCACAATGAGTGAATTGGAGAGAACTAAGTAAACGGAGGTGGAAAAAGACTGATGGACTGATTTTAATGGGAACCTGTGGCGAATTTAATAGACCAGAGTTAGATACTTTCGTTACAATTCAAAGAGTATCAAGCTGTAACTCAGTAAAACTGTCGACGGTATACCGTGATGTAAAAAACATGAAATTCTTCGAACTATGTAATTGACAATCTTACAATAAAAGTATATTTTTAAACTGTATAATACGTTATTGATTTTGATTGTCTCATAGTAATTGTAGAAACTCTCGAATTTGAATATTAGTGTGTGTTTTAATATAATTGTAAATTTATATAGACATTTAAACACATACAAATTTATATTACCGTAGAAGACTGTCTTAATTCATTCATCAAGTTGGGAAACACACAATCATTAACAATCTTGCACAAGTAATAGCTACTAGTCACTATTTGGGCTATCACACTTCATTACGACCCAAGCTACTAATGCTAATGAAGGGGGATAAGGAGAACATGGGAGGCAGGGGCGAATGACATAGTGAAACATCTCTTGAGTATGCCAGACCACATTGGTCAATCTGACTAATTTTTTCAACACGAGCCCATCTGACGGGGAACACGCTACATTTGGAAGAACGAAACGGCTACTGCGTCCATTATGGTTCAAGTGAGTTGAACGAATCGGTTTTAATGAGTTTCAATTAAGAGAGAGGCCCCAGAAGCTCCAAGACCGGGTCCTAAATATAGCAGATGGACTATGGGGCACCATATGATAAAAAATGCACCTAAATACCAAATGAATATGTATGAAAACCGTAAATTTGGATGATACTTTGCTGTTTTTGTCATTTGGATGAAAATACGTTACCCAAGAGTCCAGAACAAGGTAGCAGAGATTGAGGCCGTTAGCCGAGGGAGGAAACGGAAGTACGGGAGATCTGTCATTTCTAAATCGGTAACGAAGTAGTTTATTTGTAACGAAGCCCCCGATAGCTCCGAACTCTGTTGGCGGGCACACTTACTCAATGTATTGGGCGATCCAACATAATTTTGAATAGCTATGTCAAATATATGTAGGTATATAAAATGTGCAGATTGATCCCGATGAGCTAGGGGATTTACTGAAATTATACTGAAATTAAATATGTGTTATACACTCCTTTAATTTCGTGGAGCTCTATTATTATGGAACATGAATAATAACCAATTCAATTCGGTGTAATCATATTCACTGAAATGTGAGGCTTATTATGAAATTGTATAGGAATTTAGTACCTTGAAACGCTAGTCATCCCAGACCTGGGTAGAGATTATTATTAGCTGAAAACTAGCGAGTGGCTAATACAATTAATAGATGAAATACCGACGAAAACCTGGATCCAACATAAAGGCAAACAACCAGTTCATTACGGAGAATTGCACATCGGCAGGTATATTAGAATGATGAAAAGCTCCCCTCCTCTTCCTCCTCTTCAAATATTGGCTGACTATTGGTTTATGGTTCTCTTCGATGAACATTTGTAGCTTTATTTAAAAAAAAGTTGGGAAAACATGATCTTGATAAGTTGGAAAATATGATACTACCCGGATCGCTGTATGCAAATCCGTTGGTTCTTGTTGAGAACTAGACCAAATCGTTAGGACTTGAAAAAAATACGCCAACAAGAGGGCTAATGAGAACAGTTAATATCATGCGAAATGATAGTTAAGATCAACTTAAGACATTGGTAGGACAATCGAATCAGGTGATACAATTAAATAGAATTAACTTGCCGAGAAATCGAGTTTATCATAACTTATTTTGTTTATGAATAAGTAGTTACCGCGGGTATTGGTTAAAGGTATATCGATGTTACATCTTGATCAATTAATTTCCATCAATATCAATAGATACCATTGAATAGCAAAATGTTAAACAAGGGAGTGAGGTTTGTGAAATCGATCTGAGAGTTATATATTATTGTATGGCCTACCTGCAGCAGGCGGACGATTAGCTAGGTTTTGACAGAAATTTCCGGAGACACAAAGAATTCATTCTAACTTTTTTAAAATGGATATTGAAAACTAAAGAATTCAACAGTAAATTGGTAATGAGGATCGAACGTATAGATTTCCGGTAAAAGATATAACTCCAAAATTTGTTTCGAACTCATTAAATTAGCGCCGTCCTACGAATTTGGAGGTGAGTTTCCAAACCACTGGTTGTTTGATTTTAATGCCAACGCACTAATACGGAAAGGCGAGATTACATCCAAAACTTTGCTGCTCACATATGTTAAAGCAGTTGAGGCTTAGCGTTTGGTGCCCTTCGCTTATGCAATAACTCTTAACGCTTCTGAGCTGTGAGGTTTCTCGTTTCGAGGAGATGAAATGGAAGAGTAGGTACTTCTTTTATCTTCTCCTTCCAGATTCCTACTTATGCGAATGCATTTTTAAAATCTGACACGATTCCCATTACTTCCCAAGTAGTTTCTATTTAAGCATTTTTTAAACACCAGATTGTTTAAATCGTTTTTGATGTAACTTACTGCTCTCGTTGTAATCAATAAATTATATATTTAATCTAATGCATAATTACACATTTCTATGACATTCTAGACATTTGATATCATCCGAACCCGCCAAAAGAGTTGGTAATTTAATCGTAATTTGGGATGAATTTCATCAATATCTATTTTTGGTACCTACTAGCTGAATGTAAAATAAACAAAAAATATTGTACAAAATAATATGTTTTTCGCGCTTCGATTTTTCGTTTCCAAATATTTTGAATATCAAAAGCTATGTTCTTGAACATTCAAGCAGATGTTTGCCTTCCAAATCGGAATTTTTTCGGGTCTTCAACCAAATAGAAAACTGATCCACTGGCTATTGACAGAATGACAGAAGCGCACTTATTTCCCTGTACAGTATATGTTGATCTTAAATCATTTTTACTAGTATGTAGAATACGAGGTTAAGAGGACGTAATGGGCCGACAAACGGTTTGTTGCCAGTGGTACTTAATGTACTCCCAAAAAACGTATGCTTCCCCATGAAAACTCAAAATAAAAATTCATTTTTCACATTTCATCAATTTCGCATTTTTTGGATAAAGATTTTTTGATCTTAAATCATACCTATCAGTATGTAGAATACGAGGTTAAGAGTACGTAATGGACCGACAAACGGTTTGACGCCTGCGGAACTTAATTTACGGCCTGTACTACCAAAATAAAAGAAAGATTGAATTTTCATGATAAAATTTGCACTTATCTGATGTGCCGTCAAATGTGAAGTTAGTTCTAAGCAAATTTGATAAACTGGGGACTTTATAATGAAAACTCAATTTTCATTTTATTTAGGCAGTACAGGTGTACGTCTGGCGTCAAACGGTTTGTCGACCCATTTTGTCCTCTTAACCTCGTATTCTACATACTGATAGGTATCATGTAAGATGAAAACATATTTTTTTTCTTCAAAAAATGCGAAGTTGTCGAATGTGAAAAAGAAGTTTTTATTTTGAGTTTTCGTGAGGAAGCTTACGTTTTTTGGGAGTACAGGCCGTACATTAAGTACCACTGGCGACAAACCGTTTGTCGGCCCATTACGTCCTCTTAACCTCGTATTGTACATACTAGTAGGTATGATTTAAGATCAAAAATTTTTTTCTTCAAAAAATTCGAAATTGATGAAATGTGGAGTTTTCATGGGGAAGCTTACGTTTTTTGGGAGTTCAGGCCGTACATTAAGTACCACTGGCGACAAACCGTTTGTCGGCCCATTACGTCCTCTTAACCTCGTATTATGCATACTAGTAGGTATGATTTAAGATCAAAAAAATGTTTCTTCAAAAAATGCGAAATTGATGAAATGTGGAGTTTTCATGGGGAGGCTTACGTTTATTGGGAGTTCAGGCCGTACATTAAGTACCACTATGGTTGTAGTGTGAGTGCGAACCAAAGTTTGAAGGTTGTGATCTTGAGTTAACTCACGATTATTACATCTTCAAATTCAAGCAATTAATCATTCCGGTGAATTTTTATCCGTCAATGTGTTGACCAGCACTTTTCATCATTGGAAGCAAGCAACATAAGAGCAAAATAACCCTCCTCAACTATGGATCATGTAGACGGCAGCCCGTTAGTCACGATAACATCCATTCATAAGTTGGTGTTGAATAAGATAGATTAATACTACATTCTTAGCTTTAGTTGGTTCTACCGCCTGACACTGGGTACATAACATGTCCCACTGTGCGTGCCTACCGAGCTGAATTAGAACTAACGTCATCTGACTACTGTTAGCTTTATTTTGCTCTCCGATATTCTTTCTCGTTTGTCTTTGTTATCAAATCAAGCAGATAAGTTTATTTGTAATGTCCATCTCACATTCGTGCTATTAGTATACCTATTCGTGCGAAATGACTAACTTGGAATGTAGTTACAATTTAGCTCGGTAGAGGCGCGCACAGGGGGATGTGTTGTGTACATAGTGTCAGGTGGTTGTACTGCATCCTGGCTTTCGTTCATAAAACTCTTAAGAATCCAATTTCCTACCACAAGTTATATACATATTTCTGCATCCCCGGCCATTAGGAATACTGACACGACTTATGAATCAAGACATAAATAAATGCCATGACCTGTTTATCCAATCGCTTGCAACATTTTGCACCACAATTCTCACCTTATCAAATATAAATCTATCTTTTAATCATATTACTTTGTAAGGGGATGGGAGATTTTATTTTGCTCTAGATTTTCTCACACTATTTAATCATATTTTTTAAACATACTTTTTCATCTGTTATTCATGTCACCTATCGATTGAGCATGTCTCAATACGACAGGCCGTCTTTCAGGATAAAATGCAGCTGGGGTGCGTAATTATGAACCTCGTAAAATGTGCGTTCTATAGGGAAGAGAGGAAAATGACATAGGACAGGGCGTCCGGGCACCGCCTCGCACGTGTCTCCTGGAGTCTCCCAAATCTTATCAACTCGATCCCATAGTCCCATATTGGAAGCGGTGGAGGCCACTTGAGATAAGGAAAATTGTGAGAGCGAGTCAAGGGCAACAGAACCGACGCTCGTCGAGTCAATTGCTTCAATCAGCTTCCGATCGACGGGATACGCGGGGAGCACGTACCAACAATAATATTTTCCTATAGAGTTCACTGAGGCATCAGAGGTTATGAAAAATGCGGAATCAGATGAGCTCTTGACTTATTTTCAGGTTTTGGAAGAAATTCAGGTAGCAGTGATATATGTTAGTAATATTATACTTCAAAACTTGAGCATGGATTGAAGCGATACTGTTTTTTTCCCTTTTCATTTGACCTTTGGAAAACAAAATATCGTGAGATTGATGTGTATGAATGTTATAGCTAGGTAAATGCAATACGGTTGACCGTCTGCGACAACTAGCTGGTCCTCATGCCAGGAAAAACTCCAAGATGATCTGAAGTTAAACAGCTAATTGATATAAGAGTAATTTACTTCCGATGTGAGTACGACTTGTTGACAAAATCGGGTGTTACAGGAAGACCGTTCCACATTTTAATATCGCTTGCATCACTTACATTGGTAAGTCCATTGCTTTCCTCGTTGAGGCAGTATGTAGCTATCTACAGGTTTTGCAGGTTTCTATGTCCTTTGACCCATTTAAGACTGATGCTAATAGATTCTAATGCGTCAAATTTTATACTAGTTGGTTGATAGTTTAGTTTAATTAGTTTAGTTAAAACTAATTTTAGCGGTAATCAAAGGAAGATTTCTCAACTTGCAGGATTCATTCTGAACACACAGAACATCAGAGTAACACACTTAGTTATAAACTGATCCTGATTTGCTCCAAATCACTACCTAACCTTGACTTAAACGAGTCACAGAAACTTCCGTCGCCCTTCTTCATAGTCGGGGGCTCAAGATAAGAGGACGACGAAACTCAAACCAGAGTAGATCATAGATAAAACGGATGAATGATCCGTGGCGTACAGGGCCTCGTGGGAGGATCCATGTACTTGGGTTGGGCGCTGTTGGACCGGAACCCCCCATCTCTCCTCTATGTCCTCTGATGACTTAACAGCTCATTGTCTTGACAATGGACAATACGACGTTGAATATTTTATAAGAGGATGTTACAGAAGAGTGAGCTCGAACTTGTACTAATGAAGGTACCGCGGGTCCTATGCAGAGGGACGGTCAATAAGGAACGTTGTAAAATCCGTAATCCTTGACACCTAAACAATTGTCTGTAGATTATTTTGTGATGTGAGTTCTAATGTTGATTTGTTAATTGAACTATAACCATGATAGAAGTGATTCGTTGATTAATATGCAAGCGGGTTTGAGACTACAGCTTACCCAATGTGATTGCAAACTTCTCAAAATTGCCGAAAAAAGTAAAGACAATCTCTCCCGCCTCTCAAACAGAGAAGCTGACCTCAAACTCTTCCGACTTCAAAAATTCATTTATTCATCATGCGCAGTTTGGTGACATGTCGGGTACGAGATTTTCCTCCGTCGACGATGTCCGCCGGAATATTTGGAGCAGTATTTGTATTGCTTCCACAAAGGCTCTTTGAAACTGTCAAGTAGTCCCAGGAGCCGAGGTAATCGGAATAAAATATACTTCTCACAATTGAACATTAAGTTATGAGACATTCAAGACGTAATATGGTTAAGGCATTGGTAAATATTTTCAGTCAGATAAGAAAATACTTCTGTAATGATAGCTTCAATTTCTTAGAAGATTTTAGGATCTCTACCTACCACCTTAGTCCTACAAAAAATGTATACAAACTACTTCTCAAGAGAGTTTAAAAACACTAAAATATTATTCGCCTGCTGCATTATTAATTTGTGAAATATTCACTCAAAATGAAGAAAACGAGGTGTTAAAAATTATCTTTAAATAAATCTAAATAGCAAAAATTTGAACTATAAAAGATGTTCAAATTGCTCTCAGAATGCGTTTACTACTGAACAAGATATAGATGTATCTTTATGAACAACTTGGATTTATCCAATAAGCAGAGTAGTTTCAGCTCAGGCTAGTGAAATTATCACCATTTGATCTGCTTTGGTATGGAACAGCTGCCCCAGGCAGACGGATTTTCGAAACTGGGGTCGAATTACACGAGAAACAACGAGCCAAGAGCTAACGAGGAAACCAGCTGCCGATCGATCGAAACCTTTACGGCTGGGACGTTGAGGCAAATAAGACCGATAAATGTTGAAACAGGACTTGTTTACGCTTCAATGTTTAGTTTCCCACATGATATGAGCGGTGGACTACATGGGAACTCCAGGCAAGGAACGAGATGAAATATGACGAGATTCATTTGGCAACTTATTGGTCGACCCAAGAAATTGATTTTTGATAATTTGTCTCACACCTTTCTACTAATTTTTTTTGTCAAGTTTTGCATCCATTAGCGGTGGTTTATTTTAAATTATTATTTGCACTCTACATCAATTTAAATTGATTTTTAGGGTTTAGAAATATCATAGCGTACAGCTCTATAAACCTCTTTTTCGTTCTTCAAGTCTTCAAGAGACGTCTTCGGTCAGCTGGGTGAGCCTCAAAGCCATTTCGCCTCCTATTCAATGCAGGGAGCGTCTATTTCACGCGGATTCTTTACAAGAAAATGCGCTTCCAAGTGGCACTAGGTGAACACTGATCTGCTTGTTTTATTTCTAGGGCTAATCCACGGACCCCCTGAATGGGGAACACTTGCTTATGAGATCATTACCAACTAAGGTAACAATCATAGATCCTAAATAGGAAGAAATCATTATTTCCTCACCTGCCAATTTTTCAATACTACGACATGAAGAATACCTACTCTTTGAATAAACTCAACCGGCATCCAAATTAAACTGAATTCATACTTAAAACTACACACGCGCAACTTCAAAATAATATGAATTAAATTTACATATGTATAACTGGCATGTACTGTGTAAAACAATAGTTTTTAGCGATGATCTTGTGTTCCCTAAAGCCCTTTGATGATTAAGTGTATGAGGTATAATTATAAATGAATTAATGGTAATTTATATTAATTGTTTCGAAATATCTGGAGTCATAAGCGTAAGAAGAGAACATTAACAAAAAACACATTTTTTAGAAGATATTTAAATCGTACTTACCCTTTGATAAATTAAATAGATGAATTAGAGCTGAATTATTGGTTGTGACTGGTTTCTGAGTAAAATAGCACTCAATCCGAAATCGAATATTTCAAATGAATTATGCAACAAATCTTAAAATTAATACCTATATAACTAATAATAGGAAAATATTAGGACTTGCATAAATTTGTCAGTTTGAAGCACATTGATTTTTTGTTTTATATGCCCTATATATAGTAGAGCGTTCGTTTGACCAATGTTTTCCTATTCAATGCACTGACAAGAAGCATATTTATTTGGATGATTCATATCCTATCTAGAACGAGATTGTACAACTCAGCCCGATATAATTCGACCCCGATTCACGATGAACCCTTCTTGTGCTCACTAAACTGATATGCGTGATTTGCAGAAGAAGCATAAGACCAATTAACATCACAAACCAAGTGAGATATGCAAGCTTCTAATATTTTAATTTTCAGACATTGTAAATTTGTTTTACTAGGTATTATGAAGATTCTGTCATTTATAACATAATTCTGAATAACATCCAACGCTGAAAATCTTCATAAGAGTACACTGCTATCAAATATGGAACCAACAGCCGGTACCTCAACGGTAAAAACTGCGTTTCAGTAACAGATAAATTGGAAGAGATATCAAAGCCAAACACGGCCTACCATCCTAAATGAACCAAAGCCAGGATGAATTATAGATGGAGTCGAAGCTCCAATAGCGAGACTAGAGTTAATTGACAGGCTGACAAGAACTAAATCTACCAGAATTTATGCGGGGAGAATAGTCTCATAAAACTGGTATTAGCCTCTTAGTTTCCTCCAAGAAGCGCACTGCCCTGGAAGCGTTACAACTTTACAGGCCGATATGGTTGCAGAAAATTAAATCGTTAGACATACTACCAAAATGGATGACCCATATAGCCTCTAAACTAATGTCTATACCATGTTTGGGCTACAGTGAGCTATAGTAGTTTACTGAAGCAATAAGTATATTTTGGCTAATCATCGAGGGAAAAAAGAACCGTAACATCCAATAATGACGGTAGGTTCGAGAGCCTAAATGACCAGTTAAATCTTCATTGATTTCTCTTCTTTCCTAGGTCACAGTAATTTGTACTTTTAGGATTTGATTCAAATTACAGCGGTAAATAAAGTTTTGATCAATTACATTCAAACCTATATTGAATTGGAGATATACCTGCATAGAAACTGAATGGTTCCGCCTCAATATAAATATCTACAAAATGTGTAATTTAGATAAATCACATGGGTATAATTAACCGTGTTTCCATCCGGAATTCTGAATGTAATGGAAACATAGCAGTAATGAATTACATAAATTTAAATTAATTTGATGGCTTAAAATATAAGACAAAGAAGTCATAAAATAAAGTTATAAGTCTTATACATCACTTAGTTGATAAGGCTATAATAATAAATTATAACGAAGAGGAGAATGTAAGAAGTAGATGGGAAAAAGCGTTATGCTTAGACCCATAATAGGTATTTATTTTGTACTTTGTCCCGAACGAACCTTGAAGTGACAATCGGTATTTTTACCCATCTGATTTCGCAGAGGAGAAATGCCTCCCTCGATGCCGATGCCAGAAATAGTTTATTGCAAAGGTTCATTATTGAAAAAAATTAAACAAAAACAATCACTTTAGAATTACCTAATTTGAATTTGAGTCTTAGGTACCTACCTACCTACCGAGAGAAAATGAACATAAAAGTAATCATTATGTAGGGAGACGTATAGGGAAGAGCAGACACATTGTATTATTTTTACAGCATAACCTTACGTACCTTAAATTAAGGTAATTAACCCTTCTTTTGATGGACACAAAAAGAACATTCTTACCAAACTAAATCTGTCTTTATTATGAGAAAATGCTCATGAACTGGGGAGCACAAGGCTTGTCATTGACTTACCGTTTCCAATCCAATCGTCTTTGTAGATCTTGATGTATCCCTCCAAGGGGTTCATAACTCGTAACTTTAGCACTCACTTTTACACTAATTACGGTTCCTTTCATGTTAAACATTGTATGACAATTACCACGGAATAAGATACAGGATATAGGGCATTAAACGTTTATGAGAGACTCACAAACGTAAACAAACTGAAGTAAAATGATTTATCGGTTGGTTCACATATCGATTCTTTCAATCGTTTCCATTCAACTATGGATATTTCAATCACCACAGCACAGACATTTTTTAGTCCTTGTAAGATTCTATTAATTTTATTTTACCGTTATTCCTACTGGGACTCATACCAAAAATCAGGGACAATTGAAGACTTTTATGAGTAAGAAAACTTATTGATGGTAAGAAGGACGCAATCGATGCTACTGCATTGAATCGATCAATCGAACGTGAATCGGAGGGCTGTGAAGGTGGAGAAAGGTAGGGGCAGTGAGAGTGTCCGTTACTTGACTGTTTATCCACCAAACAAAGGATTCAAAGGAGTACTACGTTCAAAAGATTTTCCGGTGTAGCGAAACTAGGAGGGAAGACAAGAACAAGCTTTCCAACGGGCGGTTAACAATTTTTAGGCAAGTGCACAAAGGGAGTTGTATTTGCTTAGCAGCAGAATGGTTGAGAATGAAAATTATTAAAAATCTTGCCATAATTTAGTAATTTTTTGTAGTATTAAATCGCTAAAAGTTTAGATTTACAGGTGAGATATTTGACGGATTTTAATATATAAATGAATCAAGAAGTATTGGATTAGCCTCAAGATTTTGAAAGGGTACAGGTAATGTTTTGAAGTAGTTAACGGGACAATTTTACATATTTCCATTTTAAATTTACGGATGTATTGATAGCATATCAAGATTTACCTTTAGATATGTTTATGTCGTAAGACAATAATTACTCATATTTTATTGCAATTGAGGGCAATATCCATCACATAAAACGACAAAGTGAATTCGTGCAAAGTCAGTTATTATTCTTGGCTATGATTCATATTTCTTGATTTGAATGGCAACTGTATTTTGTAAGATTATATTTACAGAGATCGTGCTGTATAAACAGAGAACCTAAATGATGAAATGAGTTCCTTTATGGACGTTCCACCCGCATTGATTCGTTGTTTATTTTCGTATAGCGAGCAGGTTCGTTTAATTTACTTCTAAATTACCGATATCCCTCCAGGGTGCGTCCAGCAGTTGTTCACCTGGGAGGACCTTCCTTCGACGAAAGCTGATTTGCATACGAGTGACCCCTGCCCCCTCTGAAGAACCAAGTCCCACAAGTCCCGGTTGACCGTATATGGCAGACCATCTCGAACGTCATCTCCATTCCCTCTTGCCGCGCCTCTCCTCAGAGAGAATTCGAATGTTTAGTCTTGTAAAACGTTACTTCTTTCTGTACGTATTTGGTCATCTCCTTATAGAGGTTCTGTGGTGTTTTGTGAGAAACAACACTCACATCAGCTTCAGTGAATGTTGCCGCTCATAAATTCAGAGGGTTAATCACCACTTACGGAGTGACCTACGCTTATTTACATGATAAAATATGTAATGTCGCGATTATGGAATCACTAAAACAGAAGGACTCTATGTACCTACTATTACTATGAGGTAATAATCCGAAATACGACAATAATGTCGCAACATTTCATATTTGAGTGATTAGTTAGCTGCGTTGAGTGATTACCTATGAAGGTAAATTTAGAACAAAGAGTACTAATAACGCCCTTAGCGAATGCAGTGCTGCTCCTTTAATCAGGTAGTCTCAAAATCGAAAATTCCTCATTCTGATTTAATGTACTTTATGGCGTTGATATTGGGAAAATCAAATCATCTATCAGGACGAATACATATGTAGTATTTTTGGGCTCGAAGAACAAATAAAATCTATCTGATCGATACTAATCCACATATTGATTATTGGAATCAATATGTGGATTAATTATTTAATAATTTTATGATTAAATTTAATGATTTAATTATTTAATGAATTAAATTAATGGGAATCAAAGGGTTAACGATGACAGTTACCAAGACGATAGCAGTTAAGTAAATAAAATCAGTACACACGTCGTGCACTTCCAGCTTTTAGGTACCAATAATCTTAAGTAGGTATGTTCCGAGGGGAATTAGTGCGTTTCTTACATGCTGATACCAGCGCTTCCTAGCGGTTATAATGAGAAACTTCCGCTCCGCATTTTCTACTGAATGGTAAAGTACTGATTGTCTCATGAAACGATAGTTTTGTCATAGCTCATAGGTTAGGAAAATGGTCTCGTGAGATAAAAGTCGTGGGCTCAAATCATGAAGACTGGTTATATTATTTTTTGCTCGTACAACTCCCGAAATATGCTTCTAAAATGTCATTCTGACCTGCATGTCCAACTAATCTGAATTTTCAATAAGGGATTGACTACTTGATGTTTTGTATTTTTGAGATGCGAGCTTGCGAGCATCCAGATCACCAAACTATACACTTTATTCTGACCTACAAGGGATTGACTGGTACAAGATGACACGATGGGGATAACAGTAAATAGTAGAGACAGAAGGAGTGATACCCGAGAAGAAAAAAGCGATGGTATCATTGGACATACCGGGCGGGGGCTAGATCCTCCTTTTTGCCCGTTTTGCGGCGCGCTCTAGCGGCCAAACGGTTAGTCGTAGGAAAAATCGTCCGAGGTGAAACATCTAGGGAATTTGGTCTTCTTTAATTTTGAACATAATGACATTTGCGAAAAAAACGTATGCTTTCCAAGATATGGGCAAAAAACCGGAAAAAATGCCAAAATCTTGACTAAAATTGCAAAAAAACAAATGTTCCGGGAAAAATTTCTGTCAGCAAACCTCATATTCGTGTTCAACGACCCAAAAAACATGAAGGGTGCAAAAATTACGACTGGATCAAAACACCCCCTCAGGCAACTCAGAAAGACATTTCAGTGGCAGGGGAGCGCTTTCTTGTGCATGTATATGGTTACACGGGGAGAACAGAACCATCTCTGAACCAGCTGAGGTTAACCCACTACAAGAGGGCAGCTTTCAGGGCCTCCTCACACATAGCTGCTCTGCCTCCCTCGGCAGCTGCTGCTACTCAGCACAGTTTCCGGGTGTACCACCAGGTCCAGCAATGGATGGGGGTTGAGAAACAACCTGAAGAGTGGGGTTGGAGGAGAACCAACAATGGTCTAGAACCCATCACGTCCCTCCAAGCCCCTGCTCCCCCCGAACTGCTGCGTATGGTGACGTGCAGATGCACAAAGACGTGTGAAAGATCGTGTGGCTGCAAAAAAGCAGGCCTCAGTTGCACAAATCTATGCATAAACTGCGAGGGGTCATGCACCAACATCCCAATTGAGGATTATGAGGAGGAATTAACTGCAGACTTCCTTCAAGAAGAACTTGGGGTCGATTTTACTGAAGCAGCAACCACAGATGGTCAAACCCAGGAAGCTGACATGGTTGAAGGTAGGTAACACTTCCATTTCCAACATTGATGGAGCAATGATGAACGTGTCACTAACCCACTAATAAATTGCTCCTCTTCTCATTTTTACAGATTCTCTTCCATCCATCAAAAAGAGGCGAAAATTAAGGAAATGTGAATAAGCGTAGGGGACAAGCACTTCTGCTACACACAAGGGTAAGAAGACTAAATTATTGCAAGTTACTACTTTCCACATCCATCCATTGAATAATAAACCTCCAATAATACAATTCGATCTGCTTTATCTGTTCCAGATGAATAATTGAAGAGCACTCCATCACTTTTTCTTTAAAAATATTGTTACTTACATAATTATGTATTACTTTTTTATTTTCTGCGTCATTTTATCAAGTTAGTGAGTTAAGTTTTATAATAATACAATTTTTCATGTTTATAACTATTTTTTAATTAATTTTGCACCATTCCACTGTGTGTATACGTTAATGTCTTCTCTATTTTCTGTTTACTGCGCTATTACTTGAACGTCCTCCCCTACATTTTCGGGGACGGGACCTTCGAGTTCCGTGGACCCGCGGCAAGGGAGGCATGTATATATATCTACAGAGTACATCATGCTTGGTTCAGTTGGATTTTTGCCATTTCGGTTGTATTGGGGTGGTGGAAGTGAGGTCACTAATATTAGCAGTTCTTATTTAATACATGCATTTGGGCATTTGGTGTACTTATCTCGTCAAGCGTTTTCACTCTTTAACATGTTAATTGCTCTACAACATAAAGTTAACCAAATTTAGCCTATTGTGTCCAGCAGAGCGCTTCAAAGTTGATGAAGATTTTATTTTGCCTGGTTAGTATGGTAGGCATAATTATATTCTTTTAGTAACTCATTTTATATTCCTATTTGTGCGTAACCAGTTAGAATTTGTATATATACGTTTAGATGTTCTTATATTCCTATTATTTATTTCTGGGCACTTAGATCTGCTCACACCACTGAGTAATATATACATAAGTGATAGAGAAGATCAAACTGCTTGATAATATAATTGGAATATAAAGTGAGTCACTTAAAGATGTAGGCAAAAAGAAATGTTCACTCACTACCAACTGATACAGACAGGAAATAGCCTAGAGCCACGACTATATCAATCCTAGGACACTCCTATATAAACCTAATCAATTTTACATCACCAGCGAACCTGGATTATGCCTATCGCACTGTCAAGCGAAATTACATACGTTGATGGGTAATCGAGCATTGTCTCTCCCTCAAAGAAACAAAGAATATAATCTCATGTGAAAGAACCAGGTCGCGTGTGATGTGTTTACTCAACACAGTAATGATATTCAGAGCCCAGTTAGTAATCAACACCTTCCGCCTGATTCTTGAGTCGGCGAGGATGAAAAAGGAGTGGTCTTGAATGTGAAAGAGCGAGTATGTAGTACTCAGCTCGACTGCGAGGTCCGGCCGGGGAAAGGTGCGTGACTTACGCATCGCGGGGGTCTGCGTGGAGGAATCTGTAAAAGGACAAAAGGACTCCACTCACAAATGTTCCGTAGTTCCTTGAACCTTTCCCAGAGGCAAGGAGCTTCTACGGACCGCTTCTTTCGTCGCCTTCCACTCCGGTAAAAGCCTTATCCCCCATTTCTTCTCAGGTCTGGACGGATCCACTCGACTAGCCAACTCTAGAGATCATTTGTTTCTCCGGCGCACAGTGGGACTAAAACGGTTTTTTGTGAGGGGGAAAAAACAAAAAAACGCAGTTTGCGTAAGCAGAACCAACTTTTCGAATCAATCAGCTAGAGCTAAGGTTGGAGTCGGTCATTTCATTCGTCCCTTGATATTCTAGAGAGGCTCCCGATCAAATTTTGTCAAATTTCGTAATGAGACCGACGACATAACTTTTAGCTCACTCAGCTGATCAGGTGAGTGAGGTCATGTTATGGTTACAGGCTGGTCTGTAAGGTGATTTGTCTCTTGTTGTCCCAGAGAGGCTCTCTATCAATTTTTAACGTCCTACGGTGAACAGGAGAGTTTTTGCTCACTCAGATGATCACTCAGCTTACTTTGCTCGTCTCTTGTTATCCCAGAGAGGCTCCCTATAAACTTTCGACGTCCTACGGCGAAGAGGAGATATTTGAGGACGGTTTTGCCATCATGATGATTGATATCACGCGTCGTGGTCAGCTGATCCTCACCAAAGTCAGCGAGGCACAGGTTCCGACATGTAATACAACATATCAAAATTTGTGTAGTGAGCACAAAATGATATCCATAAACTGATATATCGCAAGAAATCTGAAAATAAATGACTATTGTAAACGTGTTCTACACCCTCTGAAACACCAAGAAAATAAAATTGGAATGGTATTTTCTACGAAAAGTTGGGTTACAAATGACTTATGTTTAGCTCCATTCTTATAGGAAATTTCGCGCTGGTTCTGAATATATTATACCCCACGTTCCTATACCTGAAATAGCTTCTTCGACCCAAGAAATTGATTTTTGATAATTTGTCTCACTTTTTAACCTTTAAAACTAACCCTTATTTATTTTGTACGACAGGAAAGTTGTAGAGGAAAAAGTTCTGCATCACATAAGACAACCGCTAGGTTTCTATTTCCCTCGATTTTCGGTGCTTTTTCAAAGTTTTTTTCACCTACTCACATGGAAATCCTCGACAAGTGAGTGGTAGGTCACAAAACTTTGAAAAATCACCAAAAATCTAGAAAAAGAGTTGAAAGCTGGTGGTGATCTCGTTCGATGCAGAATTCCATCATCTACTACTTCCCTTCTGTACAAACAAATTTGTTCAAACAAACCCACTCTATGAGTGGTAGGAAGTTCGCGCCTTCTGGCAAAGTTTGGAACGGCACTGACACCACAGACGGTGATGAAATTTTTGGCGGTAGCAGTTCAATGCTTCAGATATGAGTGAAAACAAGATTCAGATTTTACGCAAAGCTTCGCACGGTTCGTGCACATCTTTGAATATTCAACAATCTTACTCTTTGAACGTTCAGAGGCTTAATATTATAAGCACTGTGCCGCAGAAAATGGAGCTGGCTAATCATTCCTAGGGCTTCTAGTAGACAAAATAAACAAGCAGATATAATTTTTCAAGTCCTGAATTCATACACACTGCCTTTCGGAAGTGAAGCCTTTATAGTATTGAAATGACGTATTCTGGCTGTTTTAAAAACAGCTTCCCAATCCAAAATTCTTATTTTAGGGTTTTTTTCCACTCTTGCCCCACTGAGCAGCGGTCGAAACTTAAAATTCCTACCTTCTTGTAAATGAAAACAGAGAATTACCTTCCAATATGCAAAATCAAATGCATTCAAGGAAATAGCCAACACTACTATGCTAACTTGTTGAGTTAATAGAAATCATTCATTTGTTTATGAATCGATGATTAGTAATGATGAATCTTTGGCTTGAAAGGATTCTGATTTTACCGCTACCTGTGGACTCAACGTTCGTAGGTCTTTGTCACCGCAAAGAGTTATGGAGATTTAATGAAACGATGCTGTTTGGCAATATGCCAATTGTTCAAATATTAGATTCGGGGGATGCCGTTCCGCGCAATGGTAGGTAGATATCTTTGATGTTGCCGTGTCGGTAACTTCTGTATATATCTTGAAGTGGCATCCGGGGGGGGAAGTACACGGAACTGGAAGCTCTCTGGTGGCTCTTGACTAGACGGGAGATGATCTAAGAATACCTGGAGAACAGAGGGACAGAAATAAACTGTAGAGTACTTCTTCTCCCTGGGGAACCCACGAGAATAGATTCTGCTCAACGAATCTCCATCGTAAATCAAACTTCCCGATATCCCGTAAGTGGGTTGTAGTAAACCGCGTTATTTTTGGGCAAAAAGAATTTCGGCTCATTTACAGATATGACAATGAAAACTATAGCAACTCATATTTTGACATAACGAACTATACTGCCGAAGCATTCCATTTCTCCATTATGAAACTCTATAACCTACAAAATCAATGATAATGATTGTTTTGTTTCAAGAGTAGAAAGCGAGAATAACTTATAAATGCTAATAGGTAGTCTGAAGTTCCTGACAAGGAACCAACTAGGGTAGTTGAGTGGCAATTCAACAACTCGTAAATCGTCGTTTGTTAACCGTAGGGCGGGAGGGGGGTCGAAGTAAGAATTAATGTGCGCTTTTTGGACTTCCCCGCTTCCCCTACCCCTCTAAACGGCCGTCGAAAATTCCGGAAAAATACCGGTTTCGTAGGTTTTCCTACGAGGAAGACGACGGCGCGATCGGATCGCGAAAAAAGTATCGGGAAATGCGTAAAAAAAATGCGAGAGTACGGACCCGTTTTCTCGAAAATTCCGACGAAAAACTTGGTTTTTTCCGATTAAAATATACCCCATAAAGGTACGTTTTTCGGAACGGTTTTCGCGGGCGAAATACAGCTTTGATCCCGCCGAATCTGAATCCGAAGTCGGATATCGAAAAAAGTGACGGAAAGTAGGTCAAATTGGGAGGGGAATTGCGAGGGAACCGTTTAACATCAGAAATTAATTTTGCCGTGTTCGCGAGAAGGCTCTGGGAAGACAGAGGTCTTTGGGGTTCGATAAGTCAGGTACAGGTTTCGGTGTTTGGGTGTTGCGAGCAGGTACCTTGCGAGCGAAGCGAGAGCCATTTCAACGGAATAAATTCGGATTTTTTCCTGCAAATATACAGCAATACCTTGCGAGCGAAGCGAGCAACATCCCCGAATAAACTTTTCGTGGTTCCACGTAGTTTTATAAGATTTGATTTGTTTGTAAGAATTCCCAACTGAAAAAAACGTCTGCCAAGTTGGGTGGGCAGTATAACTTCCTCAAGGATATACAGGTATACCTTGCGAGCGAAGCGAGCAACATCCCCTAATAAAATTTTCGTGGTTCCACGTAGTTATATAAGATTTAATTTGTTTGTAAGAATTTCCAACAGAAAAAAACGTCTGCCAAGTTGGGTGGGCAGTATAACTTCCTCAAGCGAGCGGAGCGAGCAACATCCCCTACAGAAGTTAAAACTACCCTTAGAGATCTACCGTTTGCGAGCAACATCCCCTACACGTTTCAATTGTAATACATCGCATGTATACAGCCACACTTTGCGAGCGAAGCGAATGCTATATAAATACGGATTCGTAAGGTACAACGTTAACTATATACCAGTAGAGCGCTACGTACATTTAAAATCTGCATAAATATCTTGTGGTAATGGATGCAAGGTTGACTTATTCACCCCAATATCAAATGTTATCATTCATCATTGTATCAAAACACAATGAGGTTAAGAAATGACTTGATACCGGTTATTTTCATCAATTTAGTTGTCGACAATAACAATGCCATGGCGAAGTACATGAACCTATTCGCCCAAACCTTTCACTTTGACTTTTAGGGAATAAATAAAAACCGGGATAAGATAGAAATTTCATATAATCCGCCTTTTTTTCCAAATATACCTAATTGAGGAAATACCGCTCAAGAGGTCATGCTTATTCGGCTGGGACTTTATTTTGTCGAAGTATATGTACTAAATTTCGTCTAGGTAGAGCTCGTTGAATGTGCGGAGTGCTAAACCCCTTTTTTTTTATAATCCTAGGTTTTCCATATCTAAAATCCGTATCAGGACTATTACTACACTTATTTTCTTTGATATTTACATAATACTCTGCTGGATTCTATATATTTTTCGTTCAGTAAGTAATTGAAACTATTGAGTTTCATCCTTTAGGCTGTGAGGAAAGTAACGAGAGGTGGAATGGGATTTCCTGATCACGCATCATCCCTAGCACGCTCTTGAAAATCTGTTACATCGGTCATGGCTCAGCGTCACACCGTCGGTGAAGCGATAGCGGGATATTGAACAAGAAAAAGGAAAACGACCTGTCAGTGACGACTGGAGCTATCATTTATTTACGAGAACCCCCGTCCTAGGGGAACGTAATCGGAAGGGCTCGCAAAAACACCATTTGGTGAATCAGGAGCTATTCTGATTTTTTTCCCCATTATAGAAATGGATCTAAAGTGATGGAGTTTTCTTATGACAGGAGTCCACGAAAAAAAGGAGAAACTAAAAGCTTTCAGACCGAATACAAAAGCAGTTCTCACATTTCAAGGAAATTAATGATTGGATGTTTTGCTTGTAATAATCAATTGCTGGCGTCAATTTGAGTGAAACGTATGAAGACTTACATATGCTTACGAAAGTAATCTATTATCCTCCTAATTATTCGACAAATAGGTAGATAACTTTAGTCAATATCAGTAGTAAACAAAATCTTATTACAAAATAACCATAATGGATGCATTGTTTTTTAATATAGATCTATAGATCTGCACAGGAGACATCATTGCATTTGTCCGGACCCCGTACTCAGAGTTACATCAGTAGTGCACTTCAGGATGTTGGTGAGGTAATGCTCCTTGGGATTCAAGGATTCTAGGATTTTAAACAGGTCATGTGGTTTCAATCCCTAGAAGATTGATTTGACATGTATGACTTTGGAATTAGAATCTATGACTGAAATGATTTTTCATGTATGACTTAATTCTAGCGGATCGGCAATATATATGCTGATATAAACTGGCGCAAGAAATTACAATGCCAAAAATGGATTCGAATGAGTACAGTGATGAGGAAACATTAGCATACTTCTATGTGGCCTGAAGTGACTTTCATATTATATGAATAAAAATTAGTCATTACTTATATAGGTGGTGTAGAAATATTCAAAGCTCTCAAAAGCGAGGTACGAGAAAAGTTGAATTCCACTATAAGCGGTAGTTACATCTTATAAAGCTCCGTAGTCTTTAGCTGTTATAATCAACATGCTATGTTGAGCGATAATATTCCATTAGTGAATGGTTCGAAAATCTGGATAAATGCCAGTGAATAATAAACATTAAGACATCCAAGAAACAGCGTAAAATCTACTCAATGGTGGTGGTGAAATAATAAACAGCGCTTGTGGATAGGATAGGCAGTGAGTTTCGGTGGCTAGAAATGTGAGAAGAGCAGCATAAAGAAGTTTTTACGTAATGCCTAACAGAGTGAAGACAATTACAACCCTTGTTGATGACGCATTAGCCCCAAAGCAGAACTCGTGCCGCTACATTAATTCTCTTCTAGACATTACCCTTGACATTGCGTTATCCCTGACTCTGGAAATAGTACTGGGAGGAAAAACAACGCGGGAATATAGAAGAGCATATCCACTCAACAGAAGATGTTATTGAACACAAAAAATGAACCAAAATGTTGTTATCTATTTAATTTATAACAATCTTTAACCACAACTACAAAGAAAATCAGACACTACAGCCAATAGCCGACCTTCATCTGACATAGTCTTTGAATACGCACTATATGATACAATGAAATAACTGCAGGGAGATACCTGGTACAAGACAGACGGAAGTAATAGATCATTATACCCGTTATCAACCAATCCTTTTGTATCTTGGGAAGGGTTGAAACTCAAGAACTAATCGGGGAAACATGTAGAACCTCACGTTTCAACCTTCGTTCGTAATACGGAAGGGGAAAAAAATCAGCTACCACCGAGCATCATAACTTCTTGATGAGCTTCCTGCCACAGCGACGGTCTCATAAACCTTCCTCATGCAACGTCTGAAAGAAGGTTCCCCACTCGGGGAAATGATGTCACCCCGCGACCACCAAAGACGTTGCCATCACAAGTTCACACGTTCTTTCTCCGATTGCTATCTTTCGCCAAAATCATCGCTTTTGACCGATATTAAATGACAAATAGCCATGCGAGAGTATCAACTTTTGTTGGGAACCAGTGAGAGAAAAAAAAAAGAAACCTCTCCGCCATCATGAATACCAAATTGAATTATTTTAAATATTTCGTTTGTTGACGCAGACCTCAGAAACACTATGCACTACGTACGTATTAACTATGGAGAAAGATCCAATTTATTTATGTGTATGAATGTTAAGAGAGCCACAATGATGGTCGCGTAAATGACTAGTTTAGACTGAAACTATATTGACAGACAGATTATACAATAACTACAAAACAAGGATAATGCACATAAAAAGTTACAGTCACGCAGCATGATCGCATAAGAGAATTTCCGTAAATTATCGTATTATATTATAATGTTACATTGTTTGGAAATTTGTTGCGCTGTTTTGAGATTTGAGCACTATGAGTGCAAAGAAATAGTTAACTACCAATTTCATCGCAACAAAACTCGTTCAAAGTAATATTTTGCAGTTGAAAAAAGATTTGGAAATTTTAGGATTTTAGACTTTTTAGTAAATGTTTAACGAAATTTGAGTACATTTTTCTGCATAACTTGCATAATTTTATAACGTTCTAGTTCATTGTTCATGAGCTTTTTTTGGCCAAAAAGTGTTGGCCAACGAACTCATTCTTTCGTTTGGAAAGCTACATTTTTTTGGCGCAAGAACGGAATTCATATTTCAGTCCTAATATATGAAAAAGTGTTTGAGATTTGTTTCAGGATGCGTCAAAACTGATTTCAATTAAGAAAATGTTCAAAAATTTTGATTTTAAAATTTTTGGAGCCATTGCAATAGCTTCACTTTCTACGAAAATTTGCTAAAATGTTCTAATTGATTGATATTGACAATTTACATTACAATTAAGAAACAAAAATATTCCTTTATGGGTAAAACGTTGTTATACTTTGAGTAATCAAAACTACCAGGCAACTGGCTTGATAATGGCACCTCTGAAAGCGACATCTACCATTAAGACCAAATGAGTTTCAAGTTTGGATTCTTGATCAAAAGTCATGATTCCATTGAATAACAGAAATGGCTAAAACGTTAAAATAGATTGGCTCTATCAAGATCCACAGAAGGGCTGATATTTTCAACACAAAACCCATAACCGACTCAAGTCTCGTAGTCACCACTTCGCACCTTCTAGAAATTTTAAACAAAACGACAAAAAGAATCCTCTCTTGTTGATTTCAAGGCGTTTGTTAGAATTGTAATTAGTGGTCACGGAAAACAGTTGGCACCAGGTAAAGTGAGCCAAGTACATGCAACACACATAACTACCGAGATGACCCACACTCGAAAAAAAGCGACTCGTGGTGGAATGTGTCCAACTAGGACGACGTAAGTTGGCTCAGAAAAAACTCTTGTTCTACGAAGGCAGGTTCAACTGTGAAAATACACATGACAACTAACTCGAAAATAAAGATTCATTTGCAATGTTAAATGCATATTGGTGACGCAGAAAACCTAAATTTATTAGCCATGTGAGCGTTTTTACATGTACTTATATAAAAGGATTTCATATGAATACCTTGAATAACCTTTTCTTTCCCAACATTGCAAAGCATGAAGGAGTATATTTAGTACTATAACCGACAAAATATGTTTGAGAAATTTGAAGGGTCTTACTTCAAAAACTACAGGAGTTCTCATAGAATAATACAAATGAACATACATAAAAACATACTAATGTCTACGCAAATACTTGAAAAACAATGAGTCATAATAAAAGACTCATAATACGTTGAATGGAAAAAACCTTAATAGGTAGTCACAAAAATCGTCGGTAAATTTGCCGTTTATATTAATTATCAATTGCTTTTCGGCTTTACTTTTAAACGGCTTCAGCGATTTTTGAGAAACACATTGTAAGTAAACACGAATGATAATCGCTCTGAATTACTAAAATTCGTAGATATTTGAATGAACAAACACAGAAAAATACCAATAGTTCCCAAGCAAGTTGAATTATTATTGGGGAAGTGTATGATAAATTGTGAAACCTATCATCAGATGCTTCCTTTAGCATGTAACTAGTACATTAGTGATGAATTATCATTGACGGTATTGCTGCAGTACTATTAAACGGAGTGTTGCTGGTTTGATGAGCTTTCATTATTAGATTTAACAAAGAAATGAACAAAAATCACAATTCTAGAAAAAAAAGTTAACTGAAGACAGGAAACAATGTAGTTGTAATCTTTCCGACTGATGGTATGTAAGAAATCATTCCTGAACAATTATGTCTCCAACAATTTGAATCGTCAACGGGCACAACGTAATTTTCAGTTGTCTGCTAGCATGTAATAAATACCTGCAATATGAGTGCACATTTCTATAAGAGTAATACAATTTCACATCATCCTCCAGCATCATCAGCATATCTCTGAACTGTATTTAAATACAGTTCTGAGGTATGCTAATACAGAGATATGAATAAAAAGTAAAATTTTCTACGCTGTCTGAAACATGCACATAGATAAATTAACATGCACATTTAAGTTTTAGTGATTTTGAAGCTGAAACTTTTAGAGCATACAGTTTTTTCTATAAACGAGGAAAAAATGATATTCAATTAATTAATTTCTCGAGAATCCAGTTTGTATCCTGAACACCTCATACAATAAAACAATGTCAAAAAAAAAAAAAAAAAAAAAAAAAAAATAATAATAATAATAATAAAATAAAATCCTGAGGAATTCCGCCATACTCGTTTTGACCAGAAGTAGAGCAAAAGTTTCTGGATAAAGAATGAATGAACTCGACCAGGAAAATTAATGCATTTCTCCGCGTTCGACCCACGCTGGCATGTCCGGATTCCATTAGGAGTTGCTGGGACCTCTTTTCATTATTTCTCCGGGAGAGTCGGCGATGAAAGTGACAGTAGATAAGATTAAAGTCCGTTTTGTAGTCTTTATGAACGCTCTCACGGATGGTTTTGAAATCCTCAGATGGAGCTTTGGAAGACTACTCTCCAGTTTTCCATTAATTATGATGACACTCATCAGTTTACCGGTACCTCCATCAGGACAAACGATCCATCAATTTTGTTATTTGTCAGAGTCCCTAAATTTATTATCCTCTATCAATTTTATGTTCTTTCCCTTTATTATTTTCTACTACTAAAGTTCTCTGGAAGGCAGGTGGTTTTGGAATGGATATTTATATTCATAATATTCAATCTTCGTTCCGTTTTTTCATAATATTAAACTGGATTTTTATCCATTTTCCAGACTATGTTGATACTTGACATGAACAGACATATACTTGACGAAATTAATGCTACCTAAGTAATTCAATGGCGATTTGATACGAGTCAGATGGAAGGTCTTATGAAAGATGAACAAAGATTTCATTGTAGGAATATTCCGATAATGATCCGAATGATAATGTTCGGCTGTACTAGTGCTGCTGGTATTTGCAGTGGAAAACGGAAGTTAGTGAAAAACGTTGTCTATTTCCACGAAAAATAAAGAGTTACAATGATAAATCGATTTCGACGGTTAGGCCATCATCAGTAACAAACAATAACATTTCAAGTTAGGTTAACGTTAAGGTTAAGTTTTAGTTATTTTAAGTTAAAATTTAACATTGTAACTCTTTATTTTTCGTGGAAATAGACAACGTTTTTCACTAACTTCCGTTTTGAAATGGGTTCCCACAACTTCGTCGCGAGTGATTTAGTTTAGTTCGTGATTGCAGTGGATTGTAACACGAACCAGCATTTATATAAGTATTTATTTTTATATCATAAGATGAAATAATCCTTGCGTTGTTATCTTCAGCCCTACAAGTATACATTTTGAATCATCAGTACGCCAACAAGTGAACTCATTGTTGAGATAAAATCGAAGATTATAAAGGTGACGAATTCATGTTGGTTAGGCACGTTGCAATTTCGAAGTTACTGTTTTTGACCATAGTGACTAAAAGCGAAAGACGAAAAAAGAAGTTTGGATTTCGTGTACATTAACTTGTTCGAGACTTCGCACAACGTGCACAATGTTGGCATATTTGTCATAGTTGACATATCACTTGAATTTTCGAATCTTTAATTGGAGGCTGATACCATGCAATGTGTGCTTTAAAAATAGACAGCCAAGTCAACATGCGCTGTGCGTGGCACGTTGCTTTCTCGTATCCATTTATTTCATTGTGTAGCTCATTAAGATCTACATTATTAGTAAGTGTAATATAATATTAGAATGTCCAATAGCATAATTCGTTGTGCATGATCATGGCTTAGTGAACTTCTGAAGATAAGATTTAGTAGTAATCATCTTGCAGATAAAGTCAGAGTGTTAAGTGTTGTTCAGTTTACATCAGCACATGGACAGGTGCTACCTTTATCGAAGAACAATTAAATTCCAATTTAATATTTATCTCTAAGGGATTTCATCAAAATCACTAGGGACTAGGGACATCATACTTGATATAAGAGTTCTACGCCGACTATTCAGATCCCAACCCGCGCAGTAGGTACTGAACTCGGGTGATTACACGAGAAATGATTACCGTTACCCGGACATTACTTTTGTGCATTCTCAGAGGTACTATAGATCTTAAACCACAGGAAAATGCAAGAACCGGTGGAAATAGAACTGTATGTTACCTAATATAGGTTTTTCATTACAATACACAAACTACAATAATTGTTCAGTATAGAAAAAACATAAAATGATAGAGGGTACCTATTTTAGTTTTGAGGGATGTTTCTTTTTTCTTCCCAAAAGCGAGAATAGTGCTTTTGCTACCAAGGTAGAACCAAAAGCAGTGCATCACATGTCTATCATATATATATCAATGGGTTTTTGCAGACAGTAATGTTGTTGTGGAGGATGCAGCAAACCTTTAGGAGGTCTGTGTGAAAGTTTCATTACCTATTGAACGAAATAAGTTGGCTAGGTACAAAATAAGTTAGATCTCAGGTAGGAATGAGATTCAAATGATTGATATTAGAGATTTCCTAGAGAACCGTCGGTCTCAATACGGCGTGCGGTAACGAGAAACTTTACTTTTTTTGAGAAGTCACGTGAAGTCCTTAACGGATCTAGTTGTATAGCTAAATCCACGGAAGGAGGAAATTATCCATAGGAGGTTATTTTAATCTATGGAAGGAGGTTATTTCAGATGATTACGTTTTTTTCGGATTGCGATCCGTTAACGTATCTGTACGGAACGATGCGTCACCAAACTCATTGCGTCAGAGTTACGGCGCCGGATTGTCAATACCGCACGACGTATTGTGTTTTACGAATCTACTAGGAACTCCCTATTTAGTACACATCAGTTTATCTATTGTAACCATCGGCTCTTAAGGAAACGACGTGAAGACGCAGGTACCGGGCAGCTGCGGGCGGCGAGGCGCCTTGCGGTTCCCCTGCGGGGCGTTCTTCGTGAGATGGGAAAAGGGTTATTGTGTTGTCAGCAGATGTAAACTCCCCCACCAGTTTCGACACTGTTAATGTTTACAGTCCGGAGGACTTCCGTCACTTAAATCAGAGAACCTAATTAAAGAGGCCTGGGCTCTCCTTCTTCCATGCAGCGTTTTCTCTTCTGTCGGGCCTCCAGCCGAGAACGGAATGGGCCGGGGGTGAGTGGGCAACTTGAATGAGGCAGCCAGAATCCTAACGGTACGGAACATCTGAAAGAAGCCTTTGTCCCCGTTTTTCTCTGATCAGAACTTACAGACGATGGGTGATCCGAAACACTCTCCAGTAGCAAGCTGTTTGTATTGATCAAATTGTACCAATATTCCGTGATGGTATTCGGGAAGTAAACAATGAAATGAAATCTGTAAGATTCTCCCATCAAAAAATTCTCCCCCATTAATGCGAGTCTAACCTTTGCAATTCATAACAGGGCATCACACATAGTCCTACTTATCTGATCAATGATGGATTACGAAACTATGTTCTAGAGGCAAATTTGAACTAATGAATATTTTTACTGGGATGTTTGCAGACCGTTTTGGTTGAAGCTACTCAAAATTTAACCCAATAAATTCTAAATGAATGATTATCGGAGTTGGGGTTTGGTACGCTATTGATTCATAATAATATATAGTCTCCGAAGAGTTGCATTTTATCTGCATTGACGGTAGCTACTGTGCATAGAGTCAAATCAGAAATCACACATTGACTGCTATCAAAATGATTGTCATCATCCGATTTGGCTCGCTGGTAAATCAGGGCGATGTCCAAGTTGTTGCAAAAGCGATTTGGTAATATTTGGTTGATTTCATAGTATACTTACATAAAATTCTCATTATGTATTGACTGAAAACTATCATCCGTACCTGAAACAAAAAGCAAATTACTTAGGTAAAACTAAAATTACATAGTTAGTACTGGCATGATCAATAAACATTATACTGGAACTTCAAATTTGTTTGTTGACGAATATTATCGACAACAGTGGTTTACCGAAAAAATTTACTAATAAAGGAATGTAATTGATTGAATGTTATTTTCGATATTGGTAATATATATTTATTCACGTGTCAGCTTACTACTCTGTCCGTGACATCCTATTTTTATGTACTGAAATTTAGTAAAACGACCTCAACTTTACAACGAAGATTTCATTTTGCCCCGATATCCTTGAAAGTACTAATCTGAATCGTATCACTACAAAGATGAGAAAATTGTGAAAATTGAGAATCCCTTAGTTAATTTTTTGGTAGGTTCTCGTATTCTTGTAGGTGACTACTGTCTTTCTCACATTCAAACTTGAATTTCTCTATGAAATCAACGAGGAATCGCAAAGTTTACCATACCATTAAAAAGCTGATTAAATAACAGTTTTCGTGAAATTTGACAGCTTCCAGCACGTATTTTGAAATGCAGTTAACGTACAAGTATTTTCAGAAATTTAATTTTCTTCAATGTTCAGTGTTTGAACTGCAATTGCGGTCCTTAGGAAGTCGTTTTTGATCATTAATGTGTGCGTACAAGAAATTTAACGCTGACTCCGAAAATTTTAAAAAAGTTGTTTTAAAGTAGTGGGACGTGGGTTTTCATGGCAAATAACAAGCTTTAAAAATTAAAAAAAAAAAAAAAAAAAAAAATCTCCTTAGGAACAGATTCTACTTCAATTCTAGTCTGGCTTTACTAATTTTTTCGTTACACCAAGCGCGAAACACCCTGTATATTTAAAGATGTGCTGCGCGTAATTGTAAGAATGATGTACGAGTAGTTCGTACCTACTACATTACTCTACGTGTCTACGGTGCGATTTACCGAATGCGCTAAATCGTTCATTTAAATTAGCAAAATCAAAAAATAAATTAAACTTAATACACTTGTGAAGTGCGTAGTGTTGGCTCTTCAATCGCAATGGAAACGGAAGAGATAAAAACAAAGCTTTTTCCAGTGGCTACTGAAAAGATGAATCATATTAATTGTTTCGTTACTTTTATTTTATATGTTTCAAATATATGAGATACTCGGAATCGCACTAAAAACTCATCGATTAAAAGGGGGCTGTTTCAACGTTCATCAATAAACGAACGTGAATGTTGCAAGAGAGTGGCATCATGAATATTAATATAGGTAAATGATCATAAATGAAATCTATTTGCCAATGCCAAAATACCTGATTAAATGATAAAATAAAGTACCTACGTACTACACTTTTCTAGGGGCAACTGTTGACGATCGACCACGTTACCACAGGTTACTAACCTACGTAGACTTGAGATAATAGTATGATGCACTAAATGGGACCAACTGTACCGAAATGAACCCTGTTTGTTAGTGATGCAAGGTAGCATGTTATACTGCTTTGTTAGTCAGTGATAAGGTAAGGGTTTCTGAACTCTTGAAGGACCCAGAACATAACTAAAAGCCCTAGTCTGACACTCCAGACTTTAAGTACTGTAAAAACGTGGGACAGTCATTTGTCGGAAAACACATAATTTAGCGTAATATTCGTGCCACGTACTAAATTACAGCTGATGTGGCAGCGTACGAACGAATTTAAACTTCGTACAGATGATGATTGGGTTAATGAACTTCGCGATCTCTCAACGATTCAATCTGAAAGATCAACCGTTAATGATAATCGGAAACCCGCCGGGCAAATATCTGGACGCTTCGTGTAATTACGCCTAACGTTCCAGAGACCACACGCGATTACTTTTTTTACCCTTCGAGCGATATGCAAATTCTATTTCTCCGGATTTCTGCGACGACCAACGCTAATGTTCGTAGTATAGCGGATTTAATACGGTGACCTTAGCCGTTCAAGAAAATTTTAAGAAGGTATAATTAGTGACATTATTCGAAAGAAAAAAATACAATTTTTTCATAATGTGTGGGATCTAACATGATGAGAACCACTAAGAGAGCTACTGGACATGTAAAGCAGGTGCTTAGAAAAACGATAAAATATGAAATCATTGATCAGTAATACGATAAGTAAGACATTATAAACTTCAAGATGCAAATGTGGACTACTTCGACCGATCATGGTTATAGTGTAAAGTTTTCTTGGATGAAATAATCCGATCCAGAAAATTAAAAATTATAAGGTTTTGGGAGTTATTTACAGATTTTTAAAGGAATTTTAAAATACTGAAGTAAGTTTTTTATTTATTTATTTTATTTTATTTTATTTTATTTTTTTCATGGCGTAACATATTTTATAAAGCTCCTCAATACCCATAAGATTTTCATTAAGGAGTCATTGGAAAATCATACTTAAGTTCATATATATATACATATATATAAGGCCCTCTGACTTCCTGATACTTTTCTTTCGTTATTCGTTAATAATTTCATATCGCAACCCTTATAGGTGAAATCATTTCATTCTGTTATTTGAGAGCGTACTGTTCGACTCTCATTCACACTTCATTGGTTCCGAATCTCAGCTGCCTACATCATCGTAGCCAAATTACGTATGGCGGTGGAGGAAAGAATGAATTAGTGGCGTTAATTAGTGACGAATTTAGAATTCATTAATCAAACTCCTCCTGAAAAACCCTATTACTAAAAATGTTGTATCGATGAAGCCTGTCTGACGAACCATAATTGCACAACGTAATTCCGCATTTAAATCCCAAAGAGGGAACTTTGGGTGCTATAATGAATTTATGACGTATGGACTGGGCCCCCAGCGACAAACTCGACATCCATGACGGTAAAGGAGTGTGACAGTTCCGTACAACTCAATAGAACATTGAATGCATCTATCAGGGATTTCATTCCTTGGATCTTGGATGCCCGAATTAGAGGTCTCCCCAACCGCCACTTAATACAATCGGGAACAGCCCGTTCGATTCCACGGTTGTTCTCAGGGTAGACGCACTTTCCCAGTAGAGACAGGAAACGTCAATCGTCCTTACAGCAAATATCTGGTGCGAGGCTTCAGACCCAGAAGTATGACCTCGTTATAAGTACAACTTTTCAGTCTGAAATACGAAATAACTGCATTGGGGGGAAGCAAAGTGTTCCTGCCCTCCCTTCCTGACTGGAGTTGGTACAGCAGCGTTTCGGTACAATCTTAGTTTAATCATAAAAACCACTTTTCTACAATTTCCTCAACTTTGGATGATGAATACTGTATATATGTACATATATAGTTGGAACATTTTCGTTCAACACATTTCCGCCACAAGGGGTTCTATTCATTTAGCTTCCACCCCCTCACGGTGTGGTTTTCAAACCCCATCCGAAACTTTCACTCAGAGACTTTAATTAACAGAACGAACCATAAATCACCTTAGCATCAACAACAGTTTCGCCCCTTCTCATCAATTTGTTTCCATCGCGTGAGATATGGGAGCACGTTCTTCAAGTAAACAAGCCAGACTGAGGATTGAACTTCTAATTGAAGTTCGCTCTACTTGGTTCTTTCATAGGTAATTCTAAAAATAATTTTATCAAGTTTCCATATTATTGAAACATCAAATGCAAAGATGTTTCCAACTGGAGAAAATCAATAGTAGTTAAAGCATAACAGAAAACGGAGAAACAACATGCAGCCCCAGCTAATTGAGAACTTACATTTTTTGTCATATATAATAACAGATCACATTGTAATGTGCGTGACAGCAACTTAAGATCTGCTGAACCCTCATTTGATCAGATCACTTAAGTTATTATTGCACGAATCTGTCTCAAGAAAAAATACGAGCCCATAAATTGATTAGTAAATTCCAACAATCTGATATGAGGTGCATAGTACTAATAGTTTTAAGCTAGAGAATTCCAGTGAGAGATCCGGGAGCGTTAGTGCTCGATCAACTATTCGAGCTCCGCAGTCAATCACATTTGATGTGAGTGTAAAATAAAAACCACCTTTGAACGTGGAAGAACTTATTACTAAAATTGTTTACCAATTACAGTTACCTTCTTACACTTTTTAATACGTGCTAGGTATTATGGATTAGATTTGACAAGTTGTAGTTAAATGCAAATTATACGCATCATATTGAAATTTATGGAATGTTTCGATCTGAATAAAATGAAATGTTTGAAATAAACGAATGCTTGATTATTTCCTAACTTGTTAGACATTCTAAATCATATATGCCTATTAAGTATAATATCATAAGTATCAGGTACTTTCGTAATCAATATACCTACTACCAAAGAACAGGGATGACGATGTTTCTATAAATAGGCTTTGGAGTCCTCTGGAGAAATTGAAGTGTTCCTATATCATTTCTGTTGTTGCACAAATGTATGCAACTATATATTACTTATGACATCAGCCCTCCACGATGAATTCATGGCCGTCATCAAAAGTGACAAGGCACCTTAATATAGAGAAGCTGCGAGATAGAATAGCGGTTTGGTTTCATAACCTGTCGTAACTACCCGCATATGAAGAAATCCCTCCCAGCTTTCCTTATAAGAATGAACCATAACGCAAGGTCGGAACTTGAAATGTTTCTACATTCCTAGGCAGACGAACTTAATAAAGATTGAAGTGGTTTCCAAGGCCCACACACTTTATTTAAAGATCGTCATTATTCCACAATGACGTCGACCGTGGGAACGCTAAATGTTGCGAATGAGTGATTTGCATTTGCGATCTAAACACGAGAGAGAGCGGCCGATTGGGGCAAACAGAAGCTGCGTGGCGGATCAAGCGAGCAACCGCCCATTCGAATGTCCTTAGGGCGGCTGAGGTGACGAATTTCAACGGGGGTGACGTCACCGCATTGTGTGCTAATATGATAAGGGGCTGTGGGCAGATTAATAACCTCTAATGAAGCGGGCCAACAGCCGTAACAGTGAGGTGTTGTGATGCCAATGGGTAGGCGGGCAGAATAGGTAGGTAGGCATCTCAAATGGGTGGGTTGGACGTGAGAACCGCGTATTCATCGACAAACGCTACAAAATGATTTCCATGAAGGCAATATATTGTCCTAAAACCCAAAGCGTCAATGGAAAGTGTATTAAATGGGTCAGAATTCAAACTGAAGGCATACAATTACCAGTCAGGGAAATCATATGATGTATGTTTGTGTTGTGTACGTTTTAATTCAAAGTCTAGTAGGGTAAACCTGTTCACTTACATTCGAACGCTCATTAAAATTGTTTTATTGTTCCTTTTTTACAGTCTAAAAAGCAGGCATCATGTAATATTACTGTGTGTGCGTTTCCAAGTGAAAAAGCTTCAGGATAGGCCGGTTCGGAGCTTAAAATTAACCATATCTCAGTTATTTTCGTGCGTTTTTATGCGGAAAAACAGCTCCAGGATGATGACGTCAATTTTAATGAGCGTTCAAATATAAGTGTACAGGTTTACCCTGGTATGAGATTTTTATACGCCTGTTTGCTGGCGGCCACACCACCAGTGCGCGCCAAATTAATGCATTTTTCAGCTCCCGACCATGGTTTTTTTGTTCCTTTTTTACTAACTAAAAAGCAGGCATCATGTAATTTTACTGTGTGTGTGCGTTTCCAAGCAAAAAAGCTTCAGGATAGGCCGGTTTGGAGCTTAAAATCAACCATATCTCAGTTATTTTCGTGCGTTTTTATGCGGAAAAACAGCTCCAGGATGATGACGTCAATTTTAATTAGCGTTCGAATGTAAGTTTACAGGTTTACCCTTCTCAGCCTTTATTTTGAATAAAATAAAATTAAAAACTCCCATTGAAAAATACAATTAAATGACAACTTCCCCAAGTTTCCCCATCGTGGGCGATTCTTCTCATTTGAACATCCGCAAATCTGAAATTTTCAACATGCGGGAAAGACATGTTTCTTCATTAACACAAAAACCGAGCTCCGCGGGAAAATCAAACGCAAACATATTTTCAGGAGTAGTATAGATTATAAATGTATGTATTATATGGTTTGCAAAGTTTCTGCTCTGTTTTCGAACGTTTATGTTAATCGGCTAATTAACAGAACTTTGTGAGAGAAGTAAACACTGTATCTGAATTGTCTCACACCATCTTTTAAATGCTGAGGTGCTTTCATTGGGAATTTGAAGTGTGAAACAGAAAGATAATTTATTGGGATAAAACATAATTTCAAGAACTTCGTTAAAATGCATGCTTTTGTTTCTTTCCTTTAGCGGAAACACAATACGCAACACATTCAAGTATGTCGAGTGAAAATGGTGGACCACCAAACTATACACATCATTCAGACCTACATGATGCAATCATCACGTACCAAACTATACACAGCATTCTGGGACAAAAGTTCTGAAATATTCAAGGGTTTTGTATATAGTATGGCACATTCGTCTAGTTGAGCTTACTGAAATTGGGGTTTTGTATATACCTATGGGTTCGCCTAGTTGAGCTTACGACCCCATTACCATCTATTACGTCCTAACCCAAATATTAAAGTAAAAGGTAAGCGAAAATTATTATTACTCGGCTTACAAATCCTGCAATTTCGTAAAAAACGCCATCCTAATAAATCGAGTAAGTGACAATAGTCAGCAAAAAATAGGAGTAAAGCAACAATATTGACGTTTACGTTCATTTTCGGAGGTCAACTGCTTATTGCTAAGCATTCATTCTTTCGATATGAGTAGAAGCAACAAAATCATTAGCAGTAGAGTAGCGCTAGTCTGGTTAATGTACAATGCTTCAACTGCAAAAAAGCAGGTATGTGGAATATTGACGTACCGATAGATTTTCCCCTATCTTTGGTAGTAGAAATCCAACAGAATACTGTCAAAACCTTGTCAAAAATTCATCAAAATCAGACCATAATTCGAACCCCCAGTGGTACTTTCAGACTCGTAAACTTTGAATGCTTTGAACCTGGAATTTGGAGTATCGCTTGCCTTATGATTGAATAAGGCCGTCCAACTATAGTAGGCTTGTCGAGAAATGACCAACAATTTGAATAGTGCAACGGCGAAAAAGGAGTAGGTAAATATAGGTAGCTATGGCACTCGTCTAGTTCTAGCCCCATGATCATGTTCCTTTCTATTCCTTCTCGGGCGGGTTAACCAAAAACCATCCGCTGTTTATTGAGGTCTAAATGACCACAGAAGTATCAAGATCATGAATCGTTCAATGATCAAGATCATGAATCGTTCAACCACCAAGATCATGAATCGTTCAACCCCTTTAACTGTAGCTACGACTATACTAATATAAATCGGCAGGAATGTAAACTCGTAAATAAAGCAGTGATGATGGATGGGTTACAAATGTACCTAACAGGTTTTCAGAAGTATCTCTGCAAATGCTCATTCATCTTAACGAACTGTCCAGTTAGCTGCCAAAAGTGTCTTATTCCAGCTTGAAGTGGATCTCCTCAAGCGATGTGCATAAATGCATGATGTACTATCGATGTTGTTATCAGTACTCCTGTAACACAAGACACGATGCGTTGAATTTCGCTAGCAGATTCGGCAAGCAGTCACGCAGATTCAGCCGCTTCATAGCTCCCGCTCGGTCAACCGGTTCAGATGATAGCGACCGCCCGATTAGCATAACAAGCTACCCCAGATCAATTTACCGACACCCTCCTCGACCCCCGCCCTTCGCGACAAGAGATTATGCAACTCGGTAGATCCTCGCGTTGATGGTAATCGAAACGAGTTCATCATTATAAATTCCACTTCCTTTATTGACAAAGTAGGTTAATTGAACATCACAAATCACCCAATCCAGGATCCTTATACAAAACACAACTCCCTTGAACTAAAAAATACGACAAAGACGTGTTATTAAGGTATATTATATCCCTTAACGGCGATTTTATGCTAAATGAAAATTGAGGAGAAATTACGAGTTTCCTCACCATTAAGCTTACTGGCTTAATCTGTTGTCACATGAATTAGAGCACCTTGGGATTTTGATCGAGCAGCCAGGCTTAGTTTTGAATGAATAATCCAAAGCTGAACGAAGAACAAGACACATGATATATATATATATATATATATATATATATATATATATATATATATATATATATATATATATATATATATGCACTTGATTGTGAACACTGTGCTACTGCACTATAGAGATCTGGTAGTGGAAAGGGTCTATATTTGCCCATTTTGGCAAACTAGTGGATCCGATAACCAGGAGCCGAAATATTAACCATACTGATGGCAAAATCGTGGTTTTTCATGGGTGTGGCCTCCGAAATCAAACCGCAAATAGGGAGTTGATTACATTGCCTCTAAAGCAGGTCACTAAGTAGAGCATTATCAACATCTCAACAACGCAACGATGCTAGCAGTCGTATGTACAGAACTGCTTCTCGGGGAAAATTAACCCCTGGCCATCTAGAGACTTCCGGTTTTCACTAAATGGTAGCGGAGTATCAGTGGTTTAATCAGGAGCCGCAATATTAACTGTTTGGTTACCCGGCAATACCCATGTATAGAATTTTGAACTTTTTTTTTTTTTTAATGTAAATTTTAAATCAATATTATATTTTTCTTTGCTGTTGCTCCTGCTATATATCGTTAAATAACTGGATTTGTTTTTTATAATTTGTGATTGGGCTTGTCCCGTAATGATAATACATAAATAAATAAGTGTTGCCCTCCCCTTGATAACTGATGAAAACAATGTCTGGAAAATTGTATGAAATAAAAATAGTGGCAAGGTGGCTCATAACCATTATTTGGATATTTGATGTTATAGCTTTTTCATGACAAGATAAAATGAATTTCGGAAACTTCTTTCGGCTCTAATGAAAAGTTGGGGTTTTGCATATTTGATGGTTTACCTTTTTAAGGTACAGAATTATTTCGCTCGGAGTAACATAGTGATATATTGTACATAGTTATACATTGGTATTTTACACGTTCTATAACGTTACAGCTTTGTATGTCACAGGCACGTACTCGATACACCTACCTATCTAATATAGGTATGAATAAAGAATAAGTGTACATTTCTTTCTCCAATTTATTTTAGGCTTTTTTAATCCTCCGAACAGTTATAATTCTCCATCAAAACCTGGATTATGCACCTGCTATGTATCTTGCTGTAATCCTTGTAATCCTTCTATCTCTTCCTCTAGCTAAACTGACATGGGATGGATGTCAAACCTGCTCCTAGTCCACCACGTTAGAGGATTAGACGGAGGCGGGTTTGCGAATTACGTACGATTTAATGGGACATATACACATAAGGAATAATACTAGGAATCGCGATAAACTAAATAAGCGGAATGACGTACGATTCTCTCGTTAACTGTCACGGTTTTAGCTTGACGTCCTCCACCCTGCAGCACAAGTAAAGGGAATGAATATGTTAGCGAATGGAAACGGAACGCAGGGACTGATCGAAGCGCTACGCTAAAGCACCAACTCGAATTTCGGTTACGTCATTGTCAGGTTTGGCCCTTCAGGGATTTGTCACTCTCAAGCCTGCGACGCCGTGTGGAGGCAGCGGACTTTTGAAAAATCGTTTGAAATGAAAAGTGGGTGACTGCGAAGGCTTTTAATAACTCCCAAGTATTTGAAAGACCTCGGCGATGGGATCATCGTCTACCCCGCTTGTGATGCAACGAACCCGCGTCTATTTTCGGAGATGAGGCTCAATATTCTCAGGAAGCGAAGAGTATATTCTAATATTTCGTGAGGAATGATGCAATTTTTTCTGCTATTAGTGGGTTTGGGTCAACCTGTGTGGATTGGGGTCAGCCTTAAGATATTCTGAATAATAAAAATGATTCTTAAAAGGTTGTATGACTGAATCTTTAAGACTGCACACACTTTTTGGTTTCAATGAAAATTTAAAATAGAAATCATCAGAGTCCAGTGATTCTAACTTTCTATGAGACCAACTCACGTCTGTGTGACCATTGACGGCGTAGGTTGGCATAGCTGAACATATTTTTCCTTAATTTGATAGGTAATAACAATAAAATATTTTGCTTGACTTATTACAGCTTTGATATATATTGAAAATGTAAAAATGTTTCGAGTTAAATACAAATCTTCCCAATAACTAGCCGAATTTGAGTAAATTATATGCTACTAAAAGGGGTGTTCTTTAAAGAATTTTCAGAAAAAAAAAACTAAAAAAATATATAAATAAATATAATTTGAAAAATCCCTCATTTCCAACATTGGGTCAGAGTTAAACACTAGCTACTTGTGTACACAACTTCGATGTAACTTACAAATTACTCAAGGGAGGGTTTGGATCTATATGCCAAGAAAGGGAGACTGTTGCTGTTTTGATTTTAATATTTTCATGTCTTTACCATGGCCCCCCTTTGGTGGGAAATTATAAAGTGCAACGGAAAAGCGGAAAATTATGTTTAAAAATTGTGTAATTTTAGACCCCTAGGTGATAAAGGAAAAAATGCATCGAATAACGTTACGTTGTGACGAAATACTTCAATAATAACAAAAATAATGTAGGTTTTGGCTTTGGGGTTTGCTTTTGGCTTTTTATAATCTTCGTAGGTAATGAATGAAAGGACGCGATCGAACGTACGGCAACGTACACAAACTAAATTATGGAAATGTCTCATGGTGTTGTGGATTTATCGGCTAACTGACGTTTCCTTTCTAGAAGAACATACCTATCTTTAGAGGAAATCGCGCTTCTTCATTAAATCCATTCAGAGGCATTTCTAAAAATTCTTTCAATTATCTTGTTTTTCAAATTTAAATATTTTTTCATTTTCATCGTACTACTCACATTCGATCTGGGGTCTATAACTAAGTTGTCAGGATTTAGGAAATTTCTACGTTGCACTTATCTCAGAAATTTCTGAGTAGTTTCGTCTTCAAATTCACTTCATGAAAATATCCCAAGCGTGATAGATCCAATCGCAGGGTATCCTAAATCATTGAGGTGGTGGCTGGCGTTATTTGCATATCGTTCATGTATTCATCTCTACATATATTGACCTCGGTATGATCCTGTTTGCAATAGTATTTCTAAACGAGAAGAAATTAGTTTCTCCGAGTCAATTCATCTTTATGAAAGCCGCTTACCATTTCTACAAAATTTCTCATCATGGAGGTGTGAATGGTACGTGGAGGATGGCACCGAAGCGTATCACAATTCAACACCGTTTCGCTCCGAGCTACCAGGTCCATTACGAGGTCTATGAACCAAGAATTCAAGTCATTCATCCAAAGTTGTTCTGCTGAGAAATCATGCTCTCTGTAGGGAAGAAATTCGTTTGCCGACTTTATCGTGAACGGAAATAGACTATTAGCTTCCTCATGCGTGCAATATACGACACTGGCCCCGTCATAAAATACCAAACTATATAAGTAGTGGATGGGACTTCAACTGAAAAGCGTTGTAGTCACTTCTCCGGGCTTGCGGCTCTGTTTCTTGACTAAATTTCGCTAAGACACAATAACTTGATTCTGAGGGCGGGACTTAGGAGTTGGGAATAATTAATGGAACCAAACAAATATGGATACATTTTTCTTTAACCTCCTCTTCAGCAAATGAACGAACGTTTCCGAATGTTAGGCCAAATCTCAAATATACCTACCTAATTTGTTTGATATAAATGAATTGGCTTAAGTGAAATAGGTAGTTTCTGCTTTCTGTTACCTATTATTGATAGAGTCATTTTAATGGAGAACGATACTAGTGCCGAAACTAGTAAGTGGAACCTGGACTCATCCAGAAATATGAAACTAACATAAGGATATTCTGGAATCGTGTAACATGAGGTTTTTTTCAACTCAGACTATCGAACTAAGTTATGGGAGCCCGATCCGGTAGAGAGGACCAATTACAGTAGTTGTAGCCTATCAATGCACATGTCCGATCAAACTATGAAACTTATATGTACATCAAACCAAAGTGCACAACTTTACTAGTGATCCCGCCGAACTGGATTTCCCAGAGAGTCTCCCCATCGAATTTCAACTTCTTTGGGCGCCAAAAAGAGAATTTAGCTCACTCAGCTGATCAGGAAAGAGTCCATAATTTATATTGTCTCTTAATGTTCCAAAGAGTCTTCCTATACGAATTGCAACCAATGCTAAAACATTCAACATTAGTTAACGAAAACATTAGTTAAACTAGAGCGAAATTGAAGTAAAACAGTCAAGCGCAATTTTTTCTCGTAACTAAGGAAATGTAACGCAGTAGGTTTTTCACCTACGAAAATCGTTATCCACCCGTTGGAAAGCTCTCGATTAAGGCAGAAATTTTATGCTGACTGCACGACCATAAAAACAACAAAACCATGTCAAACATGGTAACTTTTTTTGCGGACAAGATTGGTAACGCTTTTGTAACAATTGTTTGCCGATACTGAAGGCGGTTTTTTTCTGCCTAGATGCCCCAAGAGGCATTTTCACGAGTCGTACGAATTACGAATGTCCAACCCCGCGGATAATCAAATGACTCAATGAGTGCAGCACAATAGAAGATTGATTGCCCCTGTCATGGACGACAATCGACGCTTTGCGAGCTCATCCCCACTGAGCCCCTATCAGTCAAGTGGAAAGAATCACCGATTCGTGGTCGTCACTTGTCACTACTGCGGTGGAGTCACACGTCAAAGCGCCTCCCCTGACATTTCCGTAGCCAGATTGCTGTGCCGTTGCAAAGGGCATCAGTCCTACTCTCATAGGTCACTATAAGTTGGAGACATCTGCGAGTGTCACCATTCGGTTCAGCGTGAAAAAATACGCAGCAACCGTTCCAAAACCAGTATTTTCTTGAGGGGTCCTTTTTCAGGGAAACCCTCGATTTCATAGAAAAAACCACGTTTTTCAACATACAAACATACTTTTCTCCCCTAATTAACAAAGTACCATAAAAGTTGATTATACCATTGGAAAGCTGAAATATTGGGCAAAAGTATTTTCTGCAACGCGTACGGTTTTTTACAATTTTGGTTTAGTAATTAACGCACCTTAAAAAACAGTAATTTTCAAAAAGTCAGAAATTCTCGTGTTTAATTCATTTTTTCGCTTACGTGACCAACTGTAAAAAGACTTCAAATACCTTAAGGACATAGGAAATTTACCGGTCATTCCAACGATATATGTATTTTTAAGAATACATTCTAAACTAGGGAAGATATAACCATTTTAGTGATGTAAGGTCGAAAACATTAACAAATTCTTCAAAATTGAATAACAAGAAACAAAGCGATTAAAATAAATTCGAAGAGGAACTTTTAGTTGGAAATTAGTTTTAGAATCGATCCCTAGGAGATCTACAATCTTAAGTGTGAACACCCTGTATACAGGGTGTCCCGCATAAGGTGATCAGTACTTCAGAGCGTATAGATATTAATATGTCCTCCCCCACGATAACTCTCCTTAGGATTTGAGCACATTAAATTGGTCAAATTTTAAAAAAGTGCTGGAAAAAATTACGAAAAATAGCAAAAAAATGGCTAAAAATTATTAAATTTCTATTTTTTAGAAGCATTTTGCTCAAATTAGTTTATTAACTATAAAATAAAACATTAAAACATTTATGTGCAAAATTATGTTGAAAAACGTACTTTAATTTCATTTAATAGTTTAAATATCCAATCCAAATATCCATAGTTTGAATATAAAACCACAGGTCGTTATATTCGTTTTATCAAACCGACGAGAAGTGAAAAAGAAATTAGTAGTTCCACTTTAGCAAGGTCGAATGCGCCCACATGCTTGAACAAACAGCGTTGTTAGGATTGTTCTACCAGATGCCATGACCTCATTTGAGCAGGCAGACGTGCGATTTATATAATGAAATGCACTAGCCGAAACGAAAGAGATGTGGTATGATGAAATTAAAATAATCTGCCACCTTTACTGATAGCCAATATTACAGTGGATATATCTATACAACATTCAAGGATTTATGGAAGGAATGAAACTTTCAGAAGATGTTCTCAACCATCTTCAGTAATTGACAATATCGATTATCTGTAACGACGGGCTTACTCTCACAACTCTATTGAAGAAAATCGATCATTCGGTCTGCTTGTATGCTGATTCGAAAATTGATGAAAGCGAAAGATTGTCATATAGGAACAATTATATAGGGTGCGGCAGCATAACTTCCTTTTTTCACAATTTAATAAAACGCATTGCAAGAATCAGAAAGTTTTAATTTGGCTTTAACAATGTAGGCACATACCTAAAGTTTTGTTTTACATAGTTTTGAAGAGCTTATCATGTGAGAGACGTCCCCCGTTCTCGATACATTGATTATACCGGTTTCTGCCGTTTGTAATGACTCTTTCAGGCATAGAAGGCGTTAAGTTGGCAATTTCTTCCTGGATTTTGTTCTTTAAATCTTGAAGGGTCCTTGGACGGTTCACATAAACACGGGATTTCAAAAAACCCCATAGAAAAAATCACAAGGGGACCAATCGGGAGATCGGGCTTGCCAGAGCAAATCGCTCCTGAATCATGATTGAGATGAGGCGTTCTGGGAAGTGTTCCCTCAAAACAGCCATCGATGCTCTTGCTGTGTATGCTATTGAATCATCTTGTTGAAACAAAATGTCCCCCCCAAGTTCAACTCATCTAGCCGTGGGAAAAAATTCCTGTAATATATTAGCATACCGGCAAGAGGTTATGGAGGTGGGGTGTTAAACTGAGGGACCTCACAGGCTAAATTCTGTCCTGGTTGGTTCAGGTGCTGAAGTTAGGGATGTAGAAAGAAGATTTGCTCTTCAAAACTAGGTATGTAAAACAAAATTTTAGGTGTGCACCTACCTTCATTGCAAAACCCAAAATATAACTTTCTGATTCATACAATGCGTTTTATTAAATTTTGAAAAAACGAAGTTTTGCTGCCGCACTCTGCACTACCTATGTAATACACACAGAACTTTAGAAACAACAGAAACAGGCCATTGTTGTTTCTATGTTCTGTGATAATACAACGTTGGCACTCAGCTCTTGTTACGTCAAGATAATACTTCATATAAACCAGAAATATTCTGAAAATAATTCTTTATAGGAGCTATTAATATTCATAATTAATTACAAAATATAAGCACGATCCAGTTTGAGTAATGTACACTGTGGTTATTTTCGCTTCCCAGACTTGATAACAGGAATCTCCAGCCATCATTATTTATATCTCCTTCTGATATATCCTTGACGCAGAACGTCTTGTCCAACATTCCAACCTAATTGAGATGCATGATAAATGATCGACCACATAACTCATGCTCTTTTATATTTTGTAGAAACATGACAAGTTGTAGGAGAAAGGCGGGCTAAGTGTTCGCTGAAGTAACACAATGATACTCCATAGGTGGCCAAAACCTGTCTTGAGAAACTACGGGAGATGGAGTGGGTGTGAATTATATATATTATTATTGAAAGGCAGGAGAATGGAATTCTTGTGTATAAAAACAATGGGTAGGGGTTCTCTCTCAAACCCTTCTACTGTCGGCATCCACATAAATATAACCACTGGAGACCGCGACATTTCATTGGACCGTGTTTAACACGTCACAGTTGTCCTGTAATCTCGGAGAACATCTCCTAAATCTTAACCAGATAACAAGGAACGGGCTGGTTGTCGCTTGGGAGATTTTCGGTGGTCGTCCCTGAATAACCCTAGGTATTCGTTGCTTCGGTGGATGATAGATGGAACACACAGAATAAGTTCCCATTTAGCTCCTCATGGCATATGATAGGTATGATTGAATTCAAGTAACACATTCTGTGAAAACCGTTAATCTAATGTAGGCATTCTACGTAACGTACGAATTAATAAATTATGAGTACATATTTGTTGGTTAAATTCGACGATACGTACAACATAGATGGTTGTTATCGAGAAAGACCGAAATCAATTTTCGGAATTTGAGGGGCGTTGTAGAAAACCACGTCGAACAAATGTTACAAGTTATTGTGGGCACTCTTGAATGAAAGAGAATTAGTCCTGTCATCTTCACGCCGAATGCTGAGTTACTGGGATCAGCATCAAGAATCTTGAGAGTTTTACTAAAATTCCGTTCAAACAATTTACAATCGCACAACTTTAAAAATATATTCATTTTATTGGTTCATATAGAACAGGAGTTTGATCGTATGAAGAGGCTATAGTTATTTAGAGTGGGACGTATAGAGTTCGTATGCAAAAACATACTGGAAGTACGTAAAGGGTGGATTGTAAAACACCCAAGGTTCAGCTTGCTAAAACCTTGCTAAAACTCATTCCTTAAACAACTTCTAAAACACTCGAAAATCGCAGAAATTGGCACACTGTCTGTTTCATGTACTGCATTACATTACCATCATCTGGACCATCCTGTGACGTTGGAATTCTACGAAAAATACATTAAAAATACTGTTGTTTTTTTCTCCCGAACTCGGTCAATACATTGGTTTGCATTGGAACTGAGACTAATTATTATAGTTTACGCTGCAGTAGTATGTGATGCTGTTTACCAATGTGTGCTTGTCTGTAACGGCGAAGAGCATCAGTAGGTATTCCCAGGAACGAAGTAAAGCAAAAATTCTCGCATCATTCGTGAGTAAAAAAAGATCCAGTTATGCATGCACGATTGTATGAGCGAATTTTCGTAATTTGTTGTACTATAGTATATTGAATTGTTTTGAAATTTGAGCTTTTTGAGTGCAAAAAAAAAACACACACACTTTTATTTTATATTATTTTTTCAGAAAACTCTCCTCAAAGGCTGAGGGGGCACACCATTAAATTGAAAAATAAACAAATGAATAAAAAAAAGCTGGGAGGACGCCCAGGTTTACCCGACGCCGGCACTAGGGATAAGGGAAGTTGCAGGATGAGGAGGAAGAATGGGATGAAAGGAAGTGCTACTATAAAATGACCACCAGTTCAAGTAAGAAACCCTCAGGACGCGGGTGGTGATACCACGGAGCACTCCTGCCGAGCTGCCCAACTCGAGTAACTCCGTGGCACTCTTCCCGCATCACACCCCGCGCCATGATACGGTTGCAGCCATGACCCAGATGTTATAAGTTGCCACTCTTTTTAGCTCGGAAATCGCTTGCGTCAGGTCACACTACACACACGCACGCACGACCGAACGCAAGCACAACACACACACCACACACACACACACACACTTAAAAACTGCAAACTTCAGAAATCGTGTTAGAATACCTCAAAACGGATCTCATGGAAGAAATTTTTCAAAAATTTTGAATGAAATTTTTTAAGCCATTGCAATAGCTTCATTTTCTACTACAATTTGCTACAAGATGAATAAATAACGGATTACGTCCAATCATGTGGGCGGTAAGGAAACGTGATTTTCATTTTTATGAATGTTAATTTTCACATGATTTACGTATGAATGATGATAGCTGATTCTTCCAGCCCACATCATATGATTCTGAAGGATTCTAGGAGCACTAAAGTGTCGTTGAAAACTTCAAACGTCTTAGGTACATTATAAATAATTAAAACATGAAGGACAAATGCAAGGTAAATTTAAGAGGGAGAAGCCTCGCACCAGATGTTTTGATAAACCGCTTCATGAGTCGCAAATCCAGTCAACAGTTGCAATAAGACGTCTAATAGAAGTCTACATACGTACACTTAATTCGAAACGATGTATTCGAAAAACCTGATTTTACGCTACCTAGGTAACTTTAAATAGCTCACGTGATACTGGAATTTAGAATGCCAATTTTTAATGCATAGAACGTCTCACAGGAATAACAAGGCATTAAATTAATGATTCAAAATACGTAGATATGGGCACATTGGCAAGCACGCTAATGTTCGATAATGCCCAAGTCATTCGAAGAAGGCTTAAACTAACATTGCAAACTGTTTTCAGGACTTCCATTTCTCATATTATCCGGCCAACCAACTTGACAGCCTTGTAAGAAGTTCCTAATGTGTTTGCAGACCGCTCCCTCCGGGTCAAACAAATACGCCCCTCTGGCTCTGCGTCCATTCGTATTCACGGAGACCGACGATGAATAAATATTGAATGGGTCAACGCTCCTCGTGTTTTTTTTCCGGCCACTGAATAATTGGAGATATTTCAACACAAGAGTACTAAACATGAGCTGTATCTATGCTGATAACAGGTTGACAGGTGTCTGCTTTTGGCCCGGACAATTCGGTTTTTTATCAAGGTGTCGGGGCGAAAATTGCTCTGAACGCTAAGTGTCCGGTTATCATTGAAAGATCGAAAAATGACCGGTTATTTGGTTTTTACTAGAGGGGCGCTGTGTCGACTGTATTCGTCAATCTGGAAATGATTGCTATAATAATAACACTTCTTCCAACCCCATTTCCTCCTCTGAGACTAAATTTGCTTCCTAATTAACAAGGTAGGGAAGCTTTGTGTTCATGATTGAAGTCGAAAAAATGTTTGTCCAAAATTAAAATTTCCATTTGCTTTTTGCGTTTCAGAGCTTGCTGATCTGTTTTGGTTCCGTATCTGTCTGTCTGTGGTAGATCCTTGTCACGCCCAAAACTATACCAAGTTTTAGTCCGATTCCGTTGAATTTTCACGTGTATCCATGACGCCAAGACACCAAATGGGGTTCCATAGAACTAATCCATTCACTTACATTCTGTCTTGTAGTGTCCACAACGATTTTTCGCGTCAGTCAGTTAATACCCTCTCGGAATGGTCGTTAACTATTCGCTCCAAGGCCTTAAAATGTGCCTACTTGATGTGACTTATAGTGTATCGATGAAGAATTGAATGAGCAATTCAGATCAAAACAAGAAAACGATAAAAAATTAATAGAAGGAAGAGGTTAAAACACTAAATGTTCTTTGGCATGTGTTGTGTCTATCTCTTTACATAGTCATGTTATAATATTAGGTTATATAATTTGTCCAATTTAAACCTACTATCTTTTCCATTGCAACGTTTATTCATTTTTTCGAACTCACAGTACGCAGTTGCCATGGGTTGGAGAGCATAATTGTACCTGAAACATATAATACATCTTTGAAAATCTCCGCTTTCATATGATTTCTACATTGGCAGTACATAAATCTATTCCGATCCTTATTTTACCAAACACATAGAATTCAATGTGATCCTGGAGTATTCAGCAACGCACTGTAGTTTTAGAACTCCCATATTATTGAAAACATGAGTCACCACTGATAGGAACTCTTGTAAAAAAAAAAAAAAAAAAAAAAAAAAAAAAAAAAAAAAAAAAAAAAAAAAAAAAAAAAAAAAAACCTATACCTAGTTCGTGGTGCATTGGGAAGGGGTTTTGGGAAAAACCACCGTTTCTTTCTCGATCTTATAATATAACAGCTCTTTGAAAAGCCCACATTGAGATCGTAGAGAGAGGAATAAATACGACTACGTACTATTGATTTAGACTTGTTTTCCATTGGACGATAATTTATCCATCGGACGTGAAAGGGATACTGTGAAGTCGGATTTACCATAATCCATTTGGATGAAGCTCGGAATCATCGACCATCCAATATCTGAGCACTCTCATTTACTGTGAATAGCTTCCTATTCAGGGTTTTGCTTCGCTTTGAGTCGTATAATTTGCATCACAAAGTGGGGCTGATGTATGTAAGCACTAGGCTAGACGTCACCCCCTTTTTGTTGAGAGGTCCTTCGGTTCCATTAGGCAATAACTTCATAGTTTCGTGGTAATAAGAACTCTCTAGTTGGAAACCGATTGGAAACCAGCATACGTATTAGTTAAGGTTGCTTATGATTAACACACGAAAACAGGGTACTTAGGTCTTCAATTAAATGCCTCTCCATAATGAATGTTTTCAAAGAATATGTACAATGAATCTTATGATTATAAACATAGAAGTGATGCTGTGAAATGGACAACCTGAAGCAAGAAAGTTTTTGATGACGGTTCCAACGTCGGTATTTATACGGCGTTTTTCTAACAGATTCCGTAGAAATATTGCAGAAAAAGTTGGTGGTAAAGATCGGTGAAGTTGCTGGAGTTGAAAATAGAGGAAGAATAAAAAACAGCATCGGAGCCGATGGGAAGGGAAAACTTTCGTCGTAAAATTATTTTATGGAAGGACGCACAACCGCTGTAACTGCAGGGATAGCTGGGGTTTATTGGAGGGACAATCCCCACTGATGGGCGCGGGGTGGGTCGATGTGATGGTCAATTTGGTTCAAATGTGGTGTTTTGCGGAGAATATAAAATAACCGACTGTTGATGCGCAATATACACCCACAGCATCGATTCGGCGTGATCCCAAACTAAACGATCTTTTGGGATTTCGGAGATATCCTTTTGGTAAAAAATTCTTTATTGTAAGTTAAAAACAGCATGGTTATTATCCTACACGAATCCAGAAATCGAAATCATACATGGTGGACATGTATTATTCCCTGCTCTTTGTACTCAACCACCGTGTCGTTGTGATTTGACTATTACTTGTTGATGGCATTAAACTTGTGAAGTATTGAAGTATGGATCATTCTGCGAAATGTTCATGCGGGCGGAATTAGTTTTTTTAAGGGGAAAATGGCTTTTAGTTAAGAAAAAATGAAAAGAATTTTGGGAGGCACGAAAGCTGGAAATTAGAAAACGTTCACTCGAAAAAATCCCTAACACAAATTACCTAAACAACTCTGATGGGCTTTTTCTGATCTTTTGATTGTTCTTTCGTATATCTCATTCTGCTGTTATATCGTCCACTTGTGCTATCCTCTAAATTGAAATTTAATTGACCCTGCATTAAGAAGATTAAGAAGAAACATGTTCAGTGCTGTCAGCACTAACAAAAGCTTGTAGGGGTAGTTGGAAATATATTCATCAGATTCATGTACGATCATTCTTCTCCAAAACCACGCCGAGAGTACGGCCAACCGGTAGGTACTGACTAGTAATTCCATCAGGTTGGTTTTCATTTGAGACTAGGAGACTCTAATGAAATTTGATAAAGTGGGGAAAAAACAGCTAAAATGCATTTTTGAACAGTTCTAACTTTATTAATATGGTCTTCTGTTGAAAAAAGAAAATGAGGGGAAATCGGTAGCGAAGTAGAAAGGGAAATCGTAGGAGGACACATAGAAACACTGCTATGCTGACAATTCATGAACTAATGGGTAATATAACTGGAAATCATTACCTGATGGAAGGAGTATATTTCAACCGCGGCACAGTTAAAGAAATGAGTAAAATGCGACAGTGAGTTCTTGCTTCATCATTATCAGTGTTACAACCCACATGTGTTCCAACGGCGGTGTTCGCAGCACTCTTTTTTTGCCCTTCTGCTCAGTCACTTTATTTCTCATGGCACTTTCGTGGCTAGTCGCTCCCTTCTCCCGACCCACTTCATCCGGCCAACCTCGACGAGCGATATTTCTTATGTCCCTGAACACGGAGCTCAGCGGGTGGGAGGTTATCCTCCTTAAGAGGGTACGGCTGCAGAACTTTTTGTTACTTTTTTGCTCTCTGAATGCGCTAACTAGTCGCTCTTAACTCGTTCACGCTCCGTTTCAACGCCTTCAACTAAAACCTCGACACTCCTGATTAGTGGAAATGCCAGACGCGGTTCTCGGGTTCTCCATTACTCCTTCATGCATCTAGCCAGATGGATCACGTTGTAAATATAAAGAAAGAAATGTTCAATTATTTATTTATTTGTTTAGCGAATTTCCGTAGAAAATGAAGCTATCGCAATGGCTCCAAAATTTTTAAAATCAAAATTTCCGAAAAAGTCTCCATTGAAATCTGGTTTGAGACATTCTGAAACGAATCCTAGAGTTTAACGAGTTTACATATATATATATATATATATATATATATATATATATATATATATATATATATATATATATATGTGTGTGTGTGTGTGTGTGTGTGTGTGTGTGTGTGTGTGTGTGTGTGTTGTTATTCCATACGATAACTCTCCTTATGATTGAGATAAAAATTCCGTTCTTGTACCAACAAATCAAGCTTTCCAAACGAAAGGATAACCTCGTTGGCCAACACTTCTTGAGCACGTCATATTGGTCGAATTTCAAAATATGTCATAAAAAAAAATCTCTACAAATGACTAAGAACGTTCAAGAATAGATAAATTTATATTTTTATCGGAATTTTAGTCATAATAAGTTTATCAACGATGAAATAGAGCATTAAAAAATTTATTCACAAAATATGGTAAAAAATGTACTTAATTTTCGTTATATTTGCTGAAAATCGATTAAAAAACTGAAAAATCGCTAAACATCCACAATCTGTTTTGAATCGTAGAAAATTATATAAAAGGAGTTTATTTGCCATACAATCGGTAGTTAAATTCTTTGCACTCAAGTGATCAAATTTCAGAACAGAGTAGCATAATATAACATGATAATCCACAAAAATTCGCTTATACGATCAACAAGTTCACTAAGAATTTTATTTCACCAAAGTGAATAAGTGAACAAATAGCACTGTGCCAAAACCACCAATGTGCATTTAGGCCCCTAAAAAAGAAATGTATTGCAAATTTATGCAGCAGGTATGAAACCATGTCTAAAACACATCCATTAATGCGCATTTGAGGCCAAAATATTGTTTACGCCATTTTTCAAGGCGTGGCAAAAACTTGGAACGCGATTTTCTCAGAAAAATGATTTTCTAGATTGGTGAGTTTGGCGTGGGACCGACGAATGTTATAATCAGTCATGGATGGTAGATCAATGGTATATTATACCATAGATCTATTATCCATGACTGATTTTAACATTACAATAATTTTAGATTCTTTACACATATTTATTTCAATGTACAATAAAATGCATGGACACACCAGTTGGCAGAAAGATAAATAGCCCTGTCAATAATTGAATATCTTAAGAGTTGAATTGAAGTCTTCAGGTGATTTCTACAACAAAAACCACAGAGACCGCCGCACATCTAATTTTAGGCTCGGTGAGACCAGCTGCTTCACAGTTCACGCCAGTATCGAAGGTGCAAGAGAGGAATGGGAAGGGGCACAGCTGCGGGTCTTGTCCCTTGTTTTACGCTCTATCCATATATGAAGGATTTATGGGTCACTTTTACTATGCGTGGGGGGCAGATGAAAACTTAAAACTTTCTCGTTCGCTCAACCTCCTTCTCGAGAGCAACTGTTTGGAAGACAAACTTGAAACTCCAACTTCTTCAGGGAATCCACAGTTTTCTCACAGCCAACTACTGTACCACAATCACAGCTTTCATTGTTTGTTTCCTTTTACTGAATATGTTACTTTGAACCGAATATCTCAGCTGCTGAACAAAGATATTCTGTTTCACCGGTTCAGATAAATCAATGATCAAATGCGCTAAATCAACGATCAAAACCAACTAGCCGAATTCGGGTGGTTAGCGTTCAAATCAACGATTTACTAGGTATGAAGTACTTTTCGCCATCTTTGTTTACACGACCGAAATCCTTTGTTGCTACTTTTTACCATCTGTTTTGCTATATTTCCCTAACTATTTAGTACGTGCACGAAAATGAGCCAAAGAGGATTGATTAGAGCATTGGTTTTTGGGACGAATTTGACGAGGATGATGAAGGGAGTGTTAAAGTTACAGTAATCGATTAGGATCAGAATATTGAGTCTTCAGACATTAGGTAAAAAGACTATGGAGTATTTCAAACTCAATAAAATATAAATGATAATAATTTGATAATCGTGTATCTGCAGCAATTTATTTTATACGTAATTTTGCCGATTGTATCATAGTTAGGTTAGGTGTCAGGAAGAAGACAAGATTAAGAAACCATTTGTGGTGTGGGGGAGATGTGTATATGGTTCTTTTAAGTACATTTATTATAATGCGTCAATGATGTGACAATTTCAATATAGACTGAAAGAAAATTTAGAACCCTGCGAGTGGAAGACGGAGGTGTCTTGAGTCATGAGTGATATTCAAGCCACCTCATTGGAAAGCACCACAACATGCCGTACAGTTACCATCATGCAGTTCAGATCGACAGATACCTACCTCATCATATTTAAAATAAGGTGATGTACACCCACACACACTTATATATATACATATATATATATATATATATATATATATATATATATATATATATATATATATATATATATATATATATATATATATTCATTTGCGATGCTTTGCCAACGTAGAAACCTTGTTGATTCATGTTCGTGCATTTCTGGCATATTAATTGGTAAACACACATTTTGGATTGGCACTCTGCTGAGTTTACACATTTGTAGGAATGTGTAGTGTTTGCCGAAGTAAAATGTGTGCTTTCAATCACAAGGTTGCAAAGTTTGCATCTGAGTCGGCCGCAAGGATGTAACCCAGGTTGCTCTGTAGACTGCGTCGGTTGAGGGTGACGGTGCGACAAGATTTCACCAATATTTTTTCCTTGACGATACGTCACTCGTGGTGTTTCTTGGAAAATTTCTCTTGTCTGTGAGTTGGCTGTCAAAATGGGTTGTAGCTCACGAAGTATACTATTTAATTTTTGGGCTCCAAAGAAGAATGTAGTGACTAGTGGCACTCGGTCCGTAGTAGCTTGTGGCGTTGCTGTGTACTGTACGTGGGCTGGCACTAAACGATCTTTAACAAATTTCTTTGGGTAGCCCCTTTCAACCAGCTTGCTTTGTAGGCTTGACAGATAGGATTCGAGATTTTCTTTTTTGTTATTGATTCGATGACCTCGGATTGATAACGATCTCGGGAATTCCGTATTTGTATGTAGGAGTTTTTCGCTGATTAAATTGAAATAATGAAATCCGTTAGAAATAATAGGCTTTAATCAGCGAAAAACTCCTACATACAAATACGGAATGAATTAAATTAGAAATTTGAGAATGGTAATTAATTGTGGTACTAAGCAACTCGCTGAACAAGTGTTATTATAACTACTAGACTATAACATTCTCCCCATCTAGATTTTCCTAACATAGTCTTTCAAATAGTTGGGAGGTCGTCTGTTCCTCTCAGATCTCCTCAAATCTTGAACTGGAGAAGTTTGAACTGTTTCTTCAGATTGGGGATCCAAGGTTTCTTCATCAAGAGGAAGCGGTGGGAGGTCAGACTGATCTCCGGATTCTTGATTGGGAGACGGTCTCAAAGGTTCAGGGTCCCGAGATACATTCAAAGTTCCAGGATCTGCAGGTGGGTATCCCTCGAACATGGATGGAGCCGAGTCTCCTATTGGGGCTAGGTGCCGATTCGACACAGTTGTCTCCCTCCCGTCAGGTAATCGTACGTACGAATACTCAGGATTGGCTTCCAATAGCTCCACCTCCATCACAGCGGGATCGTATTTACTGTTGGAGGGAGGACATTTCATGAGTAGAGGACCGGGAGCTGTAAGCCAAGTGGGAAGAGAATGGCCGTTGATGGATCTTCGAGGGTGATTGAACATTCTCTCATGCGGAGTTACATTTGTCGTAGTACACAATAAGGATCGGATCGAATGAAGTGCTTGAGTAATGGCTTGCTCCCAATGCTCCGTTTTCAGACCAGCCGTACGTAAGGCTAACTGGATGGACTTCCATATTATTCCGTTGTATTTTTCGACTTGCCCATTTCCCCGTGGGTTGTACGCTGTAGTCCTACTGGTAGCAATTCCTTGAGAAGTAAAAAAATCCTTAAGTTCTGCGGACATGAAAGCTGATCCACGATCCGAGTGGATGTACGACGGCATACCGAAAATAGAAAACAAATTTGTGAGATGGTTGATTACAGTAGATGCTGATATGTCGGAACAAGGAAAAGCGAATGGGAACCTAGAAAATTCGTCAACTACCGTTAAAATGTAACGATTTCGAGTTGTTGACGGGAGAGGGCCTTTGAAGTCGAGATTCAGTCTCTCGAAGGGCGAAGTTGCCTTGATGAGAATTCCAGAATGCTTGAAAAATCGTGGCTTGAGTTCGGCGCAATCTCTACAATTGGAAGTCACCCTCTTCACGTCTTCGACTGAAAATGGTAGATTTTTACATCTGACGAAATGGATCATCCGGGTAACACCTGGGTGGCACATAATTTTGTGCAACTCCAAGAGATCGCTAATTGAGGCGGATGCACACACACGCGATAATGTGTCTGCTACGATATTTTCCGATCCTGCTCGGTAGCTGATTTCGTATTTGAAACACGCCAGCTCAAGACGCCATCTCATGATTTTCTCGTTTTTAATTTTGCTCCGCCTTCTTGAATCGAACATGAATGAAACTGCTTCTTGATCAGTTACTACCTGGAATGGTCTACCAATGAGATAGTGACGCCACTTGCGTAGTGATTCAACTATAGCTGCAGCTTCCTTCTCCACTGGTGGGTGTCCGAGTTCAGAGCCTGTGAGTGTTCTTGAGAAAAACGCCACAGGACGGCCAGCTTGAGACAAAGTAGCAGCGATAGCATGTTCAGAAGCGTCTGTTTCTACAGTAAAAGGCAGTTTTTCATCAATAGACATCAGTACAGCTTTGGAAATATCAGCTTTTATAGTTTCTATTGTCTGTTTCTGCTCTGAAGATAATGGAAACGTTTTAGCGAGCACAAGAGGCCGGATCTTGTCAGAGAATTTGGGGATCCATTTAGCAAAATGTGAGAACATTCCCAAGACTCGTTTCAGATCTTTCTGATTTTCTGGATGTGGCATTTCCTTCAGAGGTCTAAGTCTATCTTCGTCTTGTTTAATCTGATTATCTACGATATTGTAGCCTAAAAGATTGATGTTGGTCTGAGAAAATTTTGATTTTTGCTCGTTAAGCGTGAGGTTGTATTTCTTTGCGGCTGCCAAGAAAGCATTGAGGTTGACATCATGTTCTTCTTTCGTTTTACCACACACGGTGACGTCGTCAAGGTACGCGTATGTTTGTTTTAAATTTTCTTGTTTGATGATGGAATTTATGAATTTTTGAAAAGCTGGGACCCCATTTGTTACGCCAAATGGGATCCTTTTGAACTGGTACAGGGCTCCATCAGCCTCAAAAGCAGTGTAAATCTTTTCTGACTCGAGGATTGGGACTAAATGATAAGCTGATTTTAAATCTATGATGCTAAAATAGTTATTTTGAGAGACTCGTTCGATTATAGTCTCAATTTTTGGAATTGGGTAAGCATCTAGTAGAGTGTACCTATTGATAGTTTGTGAATAATCAATACACATCCGTTTCTTACGTCCTTCACTCTTCACGACAAGTACCTGAGCTCTCCAAGGTGATGTGCTCTCCTCGATCACCCCATCCTCAATCAGCTTTCGAATTTCTGATCTGATGAACTCGGCGTCTTCTGTTGAGTAGGATCGGGATTTGATGGCGATGGGCTTACAATCCTTGGTCAAATTTGTGAAGAGTGAGACAGGAGGGAAGATAGCTGCTTCCAGGACGCATATTTGAAGTGGAGCTTTGGAACCACCCAATTTCATCTCGAGAGAGTCATGAGCTGCTAACAAATCGTGGCCTATAATTACGTCAGCACAGAGATTTTTCATTATCAATAATGTAGCATCTTTGTAAATATGCCCCTGAATTTCTACTTCTACTTTACAACTACCCTCAACTGTTGAAGATAGGGCCGAACTCGCCATAGTGATTCGCTCTTTTGATGGAGAAGTACGAGTGTGACATTTGTTTACTATGGCGTAGTCCATGAAGCTAGTAGTACTGCCTGTGTCTACTAGTGCAGAACAGCGGAAATTGTTTATCCTGACTGGAACGATAGCCTTGTGTAAAGTCGCTGAGGCAGCTGATATGGCTCCTAGAGAGCTAGTTGAAGCAATTTTCTTGGAATTTAGTTTAGTTTTAGACTTACAAACTGTGCTTAGATGACCGAGTTTACCGCACTTTCCGCACTCCTCCCCGCTTGCAGGACATTGGCTGCGAGGATGTCGCTTCTTTCCACCACAGAAAAAGCAGAGCCACTTCGTAGGAATAGCAGCCATTGTCTGTCCTTCATCTTTTTCTGTCTCAGCCTCAGCAGCTGCTGAAAAAGATCGAGAGTACTTTTGGGCGTTAACTTGTGCTAATTCTAAGGCTCTCGCTTGCTCCGTAGCTTGGGACAACGTGAGTGTGACGTTCTCTAGGAGACGCTGACGGATCTCGCTCGATGACAAACCTGTGATAAAGGAGTCTCGTACATAATCGTCCATGTTCTGCACAGCAGTAACAGCCTTGAAGGAGCATTCCTTCCCTAAAATGACTAATGCCTGTAGGTACTGGTCAACGGTCTCACCAGGATTTTGTCGGCGGGTTGCAAGGCAATAACGAGCGTAAATTTCGTTCTTAGGTTTTATATAAATTTCATCGAGTATCTGAAAGGCAGACGCGTAATCTTGCTTGTCTTTTACAAGTCTATATACGGCCGGTGAGAGGAAATTAGTTAAAACGCTTACTTTATCAGCATCTGCGAGTTTCGTTTCTTCATTCTTCTCAAGGGCCATAGTGAAATTTGTGAAAGTTTGCTTCCAGTGAGTATAATCCTCTTCAGCCGTTGTTGAACTGGGGTCAATGGATAGGCGTTCCGGACGTAGGTATTTATCCATGGTGCAGGCAAATTTTTGTACTCTTTTATTTTTATTTTTTTTTTTTTTTCGCTGATTAAATTGAAATAATGAAAGCCGTTAGAAATAATAGGCTTTAATCAGTACACATCAAACCCACGAATCAACAATTATACTTGCATTACGACAGCTGCCACCCTCCACATACAAAACGATCAATCCCGAGATCGTTATCAATCCGAGGTCATCGAATCAATAACAAAAAAGAAAATCTCGAATCCTATCTGTCAAGCCTACAAAGCAAGCTGGTTGAAAGGGGCTACCCAAAGAAATTTGTTAAAGATCGTTTAGTGCCAGCCCACGTACAGTACACAGCAACGCCACAAGCTACTACGGACCGAGTGCCACTAGTCACTACATTCTTCTTTGGAGCCCAAAAATTAAATAGTATACTTCGTGAGCTACAACCCATTTTGACAGCCAACTCACAGACAAGAGAAATTTTCCAAGAAACACCACGAGTGACGTATCGTCAGGGAAAAAATATTGGTGAAATCATGTCGCACCGTCACCCTCAACCGACGCAGTCTACAGAGCAACCTGGGTTACATCCTTGCGGCCGACTCAGATGCAAACTTTGCAACCTTGTGATTGAAAGCACACATTTTACTTCGGCAAACACTACACATTCCTACAAATGTGTAAACTCAGCAGAGTGCCAATCCAAAATGTGTGTTTACCAATTAATATGCCAGAAATGCACGAACATGAATCAACAAGGTTTCTACGTTGGCAAAGCATCGCAAATGAATCTGAGGATGAATAACCATCGTGCTTCAGTTACCCATAACCAGCCACTCCCAATCAACGAACATGCAAGATCTCATGATGCATCATTTGATCAATGTTTTGGGGTGAAGGTTTTGAAGAAGATGCCACCAGGTTCTAACGACCGACTTCTCCACCAATCAGAAAAAGCACACAAGTGGGTTTTGAAAGCAAACGTACCTCCCGGCCTCAACATTAACGATTGAAATTATCTTCACCTTGCGATTGAAATTATCTACATACATCTCCCTGTCAACAAGCCATCCCATCACCTGAACAATCTATAAATTATTTTTTCATTTTCATTTTCAACTTCTAACTGTGTGTGGGTGTATATATAAATATATGGACAGAAGTTTTTAATGGACAGAAGTCCAATTTTCTTCTAAAAGAACAAATATATAATTAATAGTGAATATATAATTGTCTGTCACTATTCCTATATCAACGGAAAAAATTAATATTGAAGCAGTTAGAGGAAAATAATATCCATGTAAAGAGCAGCAGGCTGTCTCGGACGCGCTGGACGAAAAGTCTTACGAGGAAGAGGACCGGTTGAATGGGGAAGACGAGTCGCCGTATTTGGTATTGGCTCAGAGCACCGTAGGAATAGGGGATTGACTTACGTGACCATTGTATTGCCCTTTCAAGTCAACCGAACCAAGAGACCAGCTCAATGAATAAGAATGAGTCACCCCCCACCATGTTCCCCCGGTACAGGAAATCATTGGTAAGTGAAATTGCTGTAAAATAATTCCACAGATATTTATTCTGGATATAAATATAATACCAGTAAAATGATTATAATGGAACAGAGGTTCAGGAACATAACGAGTGCTCTGAAATTATATGAACTGCAACAACAGTATTCTCGTATAATTTCATAATGATTACCTATAATATGAGCAAACTAGTATATACACTGCATGCAAATACATCGGTACATGGATATGTTGTTCGTGAATAGTTCGCGTGTTTGTAACTGTCACTGACACTGAACCTTTACACTATCCTATTACAACCCGGTTATGCATAACTACCAGGTTTCTACCTAGTAGTCTCAATTCGTTTATCGGTTGTTGCGTAAAATTCTTAGTGATGTTGCATTATTTTGCTACGGAAGAATTTTATTGACCCCAAGCCATAGGACATATCCATGTCAATGTGATTTGATGGTTCATATTACCAAACCTAAAAACTATGTCTCGGTACGTCTCATTGTAGTTCCATGCACTTCTTATAACTACGAAGTGGTTCTCATTGAGAATGAGGAAGTGAACAACTGCGTCACTTGAAATATCAATATTTTTGTAAGTGTGATTAGCGTTACGTTGCAGTCCAATAATTAATTTCAATTCCCAAGGAGAAAGAAGGGGGGAGAGAGAGCGAGAATGAGAGAGAGAGAGAGAGAGAGAGAGAGAGAGAGAGAGAGAGAGAGAGAGAGAGAGAGAGAGAGAGAAGAGAGAGAGAGAGAGAGAGAGAGAGAGAGAGAGAGAGAGAGAGAGAGACTCTGCATGGATTTATATTTAACAGAGGGTTCATTGCTGTCAGATCATTGGCAACGCGTTACGCCGGTTCATTGGTGAATCACCATTTTCCAACCACCAGACTGTCTGCTTCGAGTTCAAAGCTGGAGAGTTAAGTGGGTAGTTGGCAAAGAAATTATGTACCCCGGAATTCCATTGGAATTACATAGTGCAGTAATTTCCATGTTAATACTAAGTAATATATTCCAGTTACAATATGTTAGAGAGTTTCTCTATTAGTTCCTGTTTTGTAGATTCTGAATAATACGAGCTGTGATGCCTTGAGATTATGTTTTATTGACTATATACCTCTATTGAATCCTTCATTTAAACAACTGCAAACTGTAACTGTAAACCACTAAATATTAGGAGAATCACTTTGAATTACAGTTTACAGTACGCTCTGAGGATCACCCGCGAAGAGGCTTCGTATGTAGTCTTATGTCCAGAAGTCCCTTTTCCATAAAACAATGTAAACATCTCCACAAATAAGAGTGCTTCTTAAAATGTGAAAGTGCGAGTGAACCACAGAGATGATCGTAAAATACACGGAGGAAAGGGAGGCTTGGCTTAAACTTTATTTTTTTTCTCCAGAATCAATGGGGTTTGAAAAGGAACTCTTCGATCCTCGTTTTGTGGACTCATACCATCCAGTATCGTCGGGGAAGTGGCTTTCCTTGTACGGAAACTAGTCCCACCCATTGAGGGACCCACCAAGTTGCTTCGAGCGAAGACTTCTGCAGACAATACTTACCGGTGACCAGGCACTATACCAAGGGGGCTCTCGTATCCGCGATGTGCCATTATTTGTCACCGGCCTTAGAAAACAGGGACGTACCTCTATGGAACAAATAAGAGACCTATGCAGTGTCACTTACACCAACTGGGTGTTGGATTTACAAAATAATAAATGCTGGGCGCAATATCAACTCAAAATATTTGAATAATCCTTGGGTGGTATGAAAAAATATGATTTGTAGTTTTAACTCGGCAAATTTAATAACATCAACTGCAAGTCCTACATTTATTTCTGTATTCTACTTGGTTCACAAATGCCGATAGTTACGAATCAATAAATATAATTATATAAAACCCATCAAAAATTTGCAGCATTATTTTGTCAATCATTTTCCGTGTGATCAGGTACTGGTAACCTGAAGGTGGCAAAATCAATTAATGAATTCACCTTTCCTATTCCGCAAAAAGTTCTCGAGCACTGAAATCTCGATCATGAACTAACGGAACTAAATCAATACCTAATTATTATTGCAAAAGCCTTTGATCCACCAAAATTATTACTTTTGAGAAGCTGATCATGCAGCTTTCAAATTCTAGAAGATCCAAGTGACTTTCGACAAAGCAGTTTAATTGTGCATCCACCCAAGTTTAAAGTTACGTGAAAATATGATATTTGAATATAAATTTATGAAATCAAGAGTCATCGCCAAGTCACTGAAAAGCTTATTTCTAAAGAAGTGAAAAAATTCATGTTGAGGCTATTTGAAAACAAAACCATAAGTTAAGCAGCCATTCTGATCAACGGAATGGTCTCTAATAGGGGACGATTTCTGTCGATAATCTTTCGTGCAGAAATTTGACATTTGAAGCCTTTCAAGATGGCAGGTGAATGAACATCATGGAATAACATCAAGCTAGAAGCCATCTTATCAGCAGAGTGAGCTCGAAGGATAATTTCATTTTGTTAATAATGATACAAATGGCAGTTTTGTTATTCTGAAACCATCATAACCATAACTGAAAACAGTTTTATTCAAGCCTGTCTGTATACTTAGTAAGTTTTCGTCGTAACTAAGAAAAAAATAGCATCCTCGAGTCAATAAACCGTAAAATTTGACTATGAAACGAAGCCGAGAAAGGCGGAGGTAGTAAGTATCGATTTTTATTTTCACGAAATTAAAGGTTTTATGATCACTCTCACCCAATTCTCGGAGAGGGTCTAGCCTTTATTTAACGCGGGTTAATTGCTTGAGGAGGAAATGGGTGGCCAAACAGCGCCATAAATTACACCTCCTTCGTCATATCCAACCATGACTCAGCCGTCTCAAATAAATCTATTGCCTACACAAGAGCCCTCCCCCTTCTTTCCTAAGAGACAACCGCAGCCCTGCGGAGAAATACTGTTTCACTAAAAGAGCTCCTTTTTGAGGGTAGCGATAAAACCAAGGAGTCTTCGATTTTTTCTCTCCCGGTTACCCATAGGGCGGAGAAAGGGGGATTTTTGGTTTATTTTCTTATCGTAAATCTTTCGAGTTCACAGACCTTGTGACAATAGCTTGTAACAGTTTTGTGAGTAAGTCCATCATGCTCTATGTACTAATGACAGAAAATATTAGATAGTGATCTAATTTATTCTTATACATAGTAACTTATTCTAATGGGGTTTCAAGCGATTAATATTCATATATATTTTTTAAATACACAAATCCAATCGAATTCTGAATTAAAACAAATTTCACGTAAGGTATCAGCTTGTCAATTTATACACGCTACCTATTCATAAACATTATCTCGCTCTTGGCACCTCCAGATTCCTTTATCTTCCCAGGACCCTTATAAATGAGATTTCATTTGAAAACTAGACCAGCCAAGAAAAGGTGGACGCTGGGAGCTGGGAAGTGCCACATTGAAACTTTCATTCACTCAAAGGAACATTGCACTTCATTATTTAACTAAATCGAGTTGAAATGTCTCCAAACTGGATCAATATCAGATGACTGGAAGAGGGTGAAGGCAGGTCTTGTAAAATCAGTTACGAATACGTTTTAGCCCTCCACCTTCCTACGAAACGTTCCACGGAGAATAACATTAATCCTCGTTTCCCTTTTTATGAGAAACCTATTCGGGATATCGCACAGCGTATCGGTACATGGGGTTTTTAAAAGCGTTGAACCCATATTGAAGTTCATAAAATTGATGTTCCGACTCAGTGAATACTGTATTCTTTTAACAGTACGAACGAATGTTGCATGCTGTGTACGAAAAAAAACGCGCTTTTGCGGGTGAATCTCACATTCCAATAGGTGTAATAAACCCCGCAGTATTAATTTTTCATACAAACAGGGAGGTCGGTACGGTCTTCATCAGTTACAGACAGATATAGGTAGACTGACAGACTACATACACACTTTTTTATGATTCGTATGTGTATGCTGACAGTTTCGGTTCAGATCCCTTCAGATACCTAACTTCCTCTATTCGGGAAGATGGGGAAATGAACAATTTGACACAATTATTCATAAATTGATGCAGTAGATAATCTATGTTTCGTTATGAGATCATTGTGGTTTTCGATACGCCTATTCCTATTCATAATAACATGTTCCTATTCATAATATGTTATTATTAATATCTCTTGTTAAACTGTTCAATACCATTCCAGAATTGAATCATGTATTTACTAAACTTCTGCCATTCTCCTATTTGATGTGTAATGCCTCCAATATGATGTGTAAGCCTCTAATTTGAGGAGTAAAACCTCTTAATTGATGCGTACAGCCTCCATATTGATGTGTAAAACCTACAATATGATGAGTAAACTTCGGGTTTAATAGGCATTTACTATACCAATATATGGGTAAACTCTTCAATTTGATTTGTAAAACCTCTGATTTGATGTGTAAAACCTCTAATTCGATGGGTAAAACTTCTAAATTGTTGTGTAAAACTTTTAATTTGATGTGTAAAACTTCTAAATCGTTGTGTAAAACCTGTAATTTGATGTATAAACCCCCAAACTGACGTGTAAAACCTCTAAATTATTATGTAAGACGTCCAATTGAATGTGTAAAATGAAAATACAAACTTTGGATTGTGAAAATCTCAAAATGCTCACTCATGAATGTGTAGAGGATGCTGAAATCTTTCTTAAAATAAAGATGTTGATGCGGTATTTTCTGGCTCCTATAATGATTACTATTGGCTTGTGATAGCGCAGGGTGGATTTAACGATTATTTGAATGACCAATATGTTCTCTTTCAATTTAAAAAGTTTTTGCATAAATAAGATTGGCAAGTAAACACCATTTTACAACAAAAATTAGGAATTATCAATACAGAATTTATCCAAATAAGTACTGTAATAATAAATAAGTACTCTTAAAAACTCATTTCATGTTCTATTTGAGTGTCCTATGTCTAACTGGTTCAGAAAAAGATATATCTCGAATTGGTGGGGGGTACCGGAAACTTGATAAATTTTGGGTCAGAACCAAGTGAATTCAACATAAAAGCCTATATTTCTTCTTAAGTGAAGTTTGAAAACTGAGGAATTTATGTTTGACTGAAGGATTAACTCGCATATACTGGTACTGCCTATGTTAACTGATCGAATGTTTTTGAAATTATTTATGAAGTTCATTGTGTGTTTTATTTTGATTGTTGTTTACAATATTTATAAGGTAAAGAGAATAAGCTGAATTAATAATGAATGTTATATTATTTAGTATTTTATAAAATATTTGAAATTTCTACTTTCGGTGTAATACTGAATAGATTATTACTAATTGTGAGTAAATTATGTAACTGGACACCACGATCAATTTCTAAAGTTTGTACTCTTATATTTATTCAAATGGGTATTGAAAACACTACGCTAATGATGTTTACACTACAGCTGTTTCAATTACGTATTTTTTGTAAAGCATACACGAATGTAAGGAACATACATATTCGAATACATTAAATAAATACATGTGTAAAACCACCAATTTGACGTTTAGATGCTGCATTAGGTACCGTACTCGTTATCAAAGTACTCAAGCAGATGAAGGAAATGACGCTGCTAAACCAGGCGTAATTACTTAGCTTCAGGCACCTTTTAACGTCATTAGTATCCAAGCTCAAACTTCTTCAGGTTGGCCTTTTCCTTCCTCATCAATGTCGGCCTAGAGTCTCAATCCGCCCCTTGTTCTTCGGTGAATGGAGACTATGAAAAGCTTGGCATTTCCCTCCCGGTCGCTGACTCGCGGGGTTGGCTAGGTCAAGGGCATTTCATACCATTTGGCGATGTCACAAATTGGACGCCTTTCGCTTGGGTGGAGGGTCAAAAGGGACTTGGAGAAGGTCACTTCCGAAAGGCCAAACAAAAGTTGAAGTGGAAGTAAATTAATACTATTTTAGGCAGTCGAGCAGTGGCGAGGTCAAATAAAAACACAACTGATTTATTCGATCTATGTTGGAGCGTATTTGAGATATATAAAATGAGTATGTATTTGGAATATAAAAACCAGTGGCAACTTTACTAAGCGTCGGAACTACGAAAAATTAAAATCTCACTTTACAGTAATATTCAGGAATATATACGGGTATATCAATATTTTGCAGCTATCAAAGATATTACTACATGTATTCATGGAGAGACGATTGCGCCACCCAGCATTATCATGAAACTCTTTAACGTTAACGAAAATATATTGAGCAATATGTAATAACATATATGAAGTTTTATGGTGAAAGTAATAAAATTGTATTTCGCAACTCAACCTTCAGTCTACCCATTCCTCGTATGGAGGCTGAGCGTTCATAAAACCCGTCGGCTACATATCACTCAAATGGATTCTCCATCAATTTGAGCGTGTCCCATAAAACCCCAAGAGGGTATGAATTTAGGTATTTAGGAGATAGGAGTGATAAAATGAAACTGCAATATCTGCAGTGCCGCCCAGGCATTTATACATGTAGGGAGGCCTATTCATTATTATTGACTGGGCGACAAAGAATCATGAACAAAAGAAGAAGAGAGCAGGATGCAATTTTTATTCCAGCAATCCTTGTAGCCAAATTGAATCAGCATGAGAGATTTAGTGTATAATATCAAAACAATACCGGGGACGTAATAATAAGAGACTTGAGAGAACTTGAGGAGTTCGTGAAAAAATCAAAATCTGGATGAATGTTCAGAAGATTTGCAGAGCGAGGGATGCGGTGTAAAGGACGATTTTGTTAATAGTTCGTTGCAGAAAACTGAATGTGGAAGATTGTTGACTGACGACAATAATTAGATATTCATGTTCTAATAATTCTGTCATGTTCTAATAAATCTACTTACAGGTAGCAGAAGCGCTTTCCGAATGACGACCAATTTTTTGTCTCTAAAATCAAATTTCCACACTCGTTCTGCGTTTTGGTCCATTCCGAACACATTTCCTTCCACGTCTGTATGTCTGCCTTTCTGGATGTTTGAGTGAGTGTCCTCAAGTCCTTGTAACAAACTTAATTTTCACAATTTCCATTCTGTTTCGATTAAATTTTCAGGGAATGTGCGAAATAGGGTGTAGGATAGTCCTCTTCTAGTTTCATTGTTCCTGAATCAAAATTTCCTCAGCGCTTCCACCATTTCATTAAGAACAATTTTCTCACGCCCTAGTCAACCGATTCAAACAAATTTAGAGGATGGTTGGGAAGAAACGATCAGATCATTTTACATCCATTTCAACGTGATTGTACCATCAATGACCGCTGCGCATGCGCAAATGTGAAATCCTTGTAAAAAGCTTAATTTCGACAGTTTTGATGAAATTCCATCCAATTTTGATAAAATTTTCGAGGAATTTGCGGTTAGGCTGTAGATTATCACCTTAAAGATTCATTATTCTTTAATCAATAATTCACTTTGCGCTTGCGCAAACGTAAATTACAACTAGCATCATTTTCTCATTTCCGAATTTACCGATTTTGATGTTTTACGCCATATCTTGGTTTACTATTTCTCCCAACCTTAGGAGCCTCTAAAAGAAATATCTTAAGATTATTTAAATCCGTACATTCATGTTACGGATACGAGAACCTGTACTACTTGTGTAATTCTTCCATCAAATGGACATTCACGGAGGGGAATAGACTTGCAACACAGCAATCTCAAAACTCGGGCTGGGAAGAAAATCCACTGATTTGTATGTAATATAATAGTAAATTGTCAAAACATGGTGCCTCGTGCCTCTCAAAATGGTTTACACCTTTACAATTCCAGAACCCCACAATTTTACGCCTTACAGTAAATAAAAAAATTTAATAAACTAGAAAAATTAAGAAAAAAGGAAGAAAGAAACAAAGAAGGGGGAAAAAAACTCGAAAAGGGAATAAATTAGCCTCAGAGGCCCGCCAGCATATCAGTGCGCCTCCGTACCTCGTAATTGTTGTCGAGGTGTCCCAAAGGAGCTCCATCTAAATTTCAACACCGTGAGTCGATTATTAAAGAAATTAGCGTCAGAGGTTCCGAAGCTGATCAGGGTTCCTCCACACTTTGCGTGTGAATTTCGGATGGCCGAAAGGAGCTAAATTTCAGGTTTAAGCATTATAAGTTGATTTAGAAACAAAATAGGCTCAAAGGCCCCTCAGCTAATCACTGCACACTGATATTAAATTCTAGGTATCACAAAGAAGCTCCAAATGTAGAACCGTAGTTTGTCATCAATATGAATGCGTAGATAGAATGTCAGGCCCATGCAAAGTGAAAATTAATGCGATTGATTAAAACATCTAAACTTTACCAGTTCCCCTGATCTAAGTATAAAAACATTTAGATAGGTAGGTACCTACTAACAAAAAATTTATGAGATCTACCAATGCTTCACTAGTCCATCTACACAAGCAAAAGTAAAAAATCTCGATTTTGCAAAGTTAGAATTCCATTTGGACTATATCGGCTGATAATTAAATTGGAATTATATCAGCTAATATTTACAATGCAAGTTTTATTAGTTGTTCCGATCCCATTATCAAGCGGTCATCAAAAGAATTTAGCGATATACTCAATAATTCAAAGATTCAGTGATAGCATAATTTAACTATGTTCTCGCGCCTAGTAATCCAAGGGCTTTTTTTTCGAAGCTCTAGTTTTATTCTTATTCGATTCTTTGGGGTAGAATTTATCTATGACAATAAAAAAATCATTACTTTTACCTCGGAAGTTTTCTAGATTTCGTATTTTAATGTTATATAGAACGAAGCGCTCCCTTTAGCGTTGATAAAAATTTGCACAAATGTGGTTTTTAACCCAAGTTTCATCAACTTTGGTCCAGTGGTTTTGGAGAAAAGCTCAGAACAGAGGACGAACGGATTTTTTATTTACTTTTTCATTCGTTTTTTGATACTAAGCAGTTTGAAACCAACTAATTTTAAGAAAGGGTTTTAAATTTTCGTTTTTCGTGGTCGATAAAAAGGTTCATTATTGAAATTATTAAACCAAAATGAAATCAATGAATTAAAAAAAATGGGAATGTAAGTTTGTCTGAATGGTTTCCCCCCCCCCCCCTCCCCCCCCCCCTGAAAGATGAACTAAGAGGAATTGGTGGAGAGAGCCGATATGACGCATGGAGGTGATGTACATCTCTATCTCTATTATTTATAAGAATGAAACTCCGTTTGTCTGTCTGTCTGTTTGTCTGTCGTGTCTATGCACGGCCAAACGGCTGAGTGGGCCGGATCTACGAGTGGGGGGATCTTCTTGGGATTTTCCAAAAGTGGGAGCGAGCGAATTTAAAATTGTTTAATCCCAGCCGAACCATGGGCCGTAGTGCGGGAGGGGGGTCGAAGTAAGAATTAATGTGCGCTTTTTGGACTTCCCCGCTTCCCCTACCCCTCTAAACGGCCGTCGAAAATTCCGGAAAAATACCGGTTTCGTAGGTTTTCCTACGAGGAAGACGACGGCGCGATCGGATCGCGAAAAAAGTATCGGAAAATGCGTCAAAAAAATCCGAGAGTACGGACCCGTTTTCTCGAAAATTCCGACGAAAAACTACGTTTTTTTCGATTAAAATATACCCCATAAAGGTACGTTTTTCGGAACGGTTTTCGCGGGCGAAATACAGCTTTAGGTCCGCGGAAACCGAATCCGAAATCGGATATCGAAAAAAGTGGCGAGAACTCGGTCAAATTGCGAGCGGAAGCGAGGGAAGCGTTTAAAATTACATTTTTAATCGACCCGGGCCGCCGTTTCACAATAACGCGAGTTGAAGGGACTCAAAGTTCGCTCTTGGCCTCTTGCGAGCTATTCATAACGGTCACATAACGGTCGCTAATGATGCCCTAACACCCTTTGGGGTTCCAAATCCCAAGCGGTGCAAATTCGTAGGTAGTTTTAGCTATTCACATGTCGGAATATGCAGCAATACCTTGCGAGCGAAGCGAGCAACATTCCTTAATAAACTTTTCGTGGTTCCACGTAGTTTTATAAGATTTAATTTGTTTGTAAGAATTTCCAACAGAAAAAAACGTCTGCCAAGTTGCGTGGGCAGTATAACTTCCTCAAGCGAGCGAAGCGAGCAGCATCCCTTCAGACTTTAAACCTACCCTTAGGGATCTATCATTTGCGAACAGATACACATAGGTACCTTGCGAGCGAAGCGAGAGCCATTTCAACAGAATAAATACGGACTTTTTCCTACACATATACAGCAATACCTTGCGAGCGAAGCGAGCAACATCCCCGAATAAACTTTTCGTGGTTCCACGTAGTTTTATAAGATTTAATTTGTTTATAAGAATTCCCAACTGAAAAAAACGTCTGCCAAGTTGGGTAGGCAGTATAACTTCCTCAAGCGAGCGAAGTGAGCAGCATCCCCTACAGAAGTTAAACCTACCCTTAGAGATCTACCGTTTGCGAGCGAAGCGAGCAACATCCCCTACACACGTTAAACCTACCCTTAGGGATCTACCGTTTGCGAGCAAAGCGAGCAACATTCCCATATTAAATAAATGGTAGGTACAGTTTGATTTTTCATTCAAACATGCATACAACTAACACACAAGAAACACACAAAGAAACAAACACACTTTCCTATTATTCAGGTACATATACAGTGCTTAATAAATTTTCCTATGTGACGGCCCTGACCCTGAAAACCAACTAATTAGGGTGGAGCGGTTCAGGAGGTTAAGGTCGCTGGCTCAATTTGCGAGATTACACGTGACGTGTTCATCTCATGGCTTAGTCTTCGTTCCATTTACTGAGTAGGGCTTAAAATAAATATTCATTGAATATTCATCAGCCGACCCCGCCCATTCGTGCCAACTTACTTTTGAGGCATCTTTATGAAAATGAGAAGACAAGGATCTTATTGGAACACGGATGCAAAGTATCACAGCCATTTCCCGATGAATTCAATTCACGAGAGTGTTATTGAATTTAACGTGTTTAAAAAAAATAAGAACCCAAGTGCTGTTTTAAGAGCGTTTGATGACCTTCTTTGTATAGTTTAAATATGGTATTTCATAATGCTCTTAGTGATATGGATCGTGTATCTATGAATATCATTTAGAAGTTTCAGACTAGTTCATTCATTCATAGACTCATCAGTTAGAGTGTCATGTGAAATAGCCAAGCTGATCAAAAGGTGGATTTCATATATTTCACATATTATGTTTCATACAAACATCAAATGTTATTCTATCCCTAGTCAAAAACTAAATTTTAGTGTTGGAAATCACAAAGCGAAATGTGGAACGAGCGGTCGATCCATATTCCGTAACGGCCCGCGGTTGGGTTGGCATCTTTGATAGTTCTGCCAATCAAAACGAACAAGATTGATAGGCACAGAATCAATAGAGGCCAATCTGCGATATTGGAGAGAAATTTTTGTGGGGTCATCTGATTTCCTGGCCCACCCGGGAGACCGAAACCTTCTTGATGCGCGCCGGAGCCACGATCGAATCTGAGAAAAGCTTTCGAATCACGCTATCTTGTCTACTAACTCGCGAGCGTGAGACTCTGCATTTCGCATCACTTGATTTGATTACGACTATGACAGCAGTGTTGTTTGATTCCTCGACAAAATCGCAGCACATCAAGATATCATCCTTGCTTTTCAATAATACTCGAGCTTGCATAAACATGGATTACCTATGCCTAAGTAAAATTATATTCATACCGCGATTTTCGACTATGCATAGGTATTTCTAGTTTCTAATTCAACAACTCAATCTGCTAATTATCGCCTAATTATCCATTATACACTCGTATCCTTACGCCTACATCAACCAATTCATCAAAGGAACCGTCAAAGATCTGTAATCGACTTGAAAACCATTACATACAAGTATAAACCACGGCCACCTAAAATATATTCGTATTAAGATATTATCATGGTGGAGGTTTTAACAAGCAAGGCTTACCATAAGCAAAGTCATAATCAACATTCATCATAGGTAGATGAGGGGTAAGAAAAAATGTAAATAGATAGAAAAGTATTGTGGACATGACCTATATAAAATGTTTGTATTTTGATTTATTTTTCTCACAATTACATCCTAGTGAACCACCAAGGCAAAGATTTATATGGCCTCTCATAAAATCTTTGCCCGAGTAGAAGAATTATACTCGATTTTTGATAAGGTTGTAGCATGGTTACCAGCTCCTCCCCCTGGTAAATAACTGCTTGAAAAGCATAAGGTGTGATCATGGGCATTGTTCTCAATTTCGGAAAATGAAATACGAATTTTGACAAAATCAAAATTTTCTCTCGCGTTTAACGTATTACGTGATTCTAATAAACTTTGGTTTCATGTATGTTTATCCTCAAAGCCTTATAACTGGCCTCATTTGTACAGCTTCAATCGGATTTTGATACAATTTTCAGGGAAAGTGCGAATTAAGCTGTACATGGCCCTCCTATTCGTCTGATTTCTCTTAAATTCGGAGGGTACTCAGTCGGTAAAATATGATTTAATCATTCCATATTAATTTTATCACGATCGTATTGTTAATAATAACTGCAGTGCATAAACGAATATTAACTCCTTGAAACAAGCTATATTTCTTCAGATTTTATTTGCTTCAAATGAAATATCAGGAAATATGCAGGTTAAGCTGTAAATGGTTCCGTATTAGTTTCAGTGCTCACAGATTAATAGATAATCCACTCTTCTCATGACCAAACGGAAAATTCATCTAGCTCGCTTTTATCATGGTCTATTCGTCTTATCTCTCTCAAATTTCATTAGTAGCCGCGCATGAATGCAGTGAATCTCAAATCCATGTAATGAGGATGATCTATTGTTCTACGGATACGAGAAAGCAATGTGCCACATTCTGCTTGGCAGGCTTTTTTTGGAGAGCTTCTTTATTTTACCGTAGCAGAAACGAGTACGAATGAAATGAAGCGATCTACACCATTTTAATTTCCATAAAAGGATCATTCAACTTTGGACTAGCTCGTCATCAAAGCTTAATTACAGACTGGCTACTGGGATCGCGTGTTTCAGTCAACCGACTATGTGATTAGCCCATGAGCGCTAATTTTCACCAATAAGTACGATAAATGAAACTGATACTCACTCGGTTTCGTTCACACCAGCGGAAGACGTCTAATGGAGACCGTCAGGTCAATTGAAGGGAGAGCAATATGTATTCAAGACGGGGACCCCTTCCGACGATTGGCGATTCCCTGCGTAGACGAATTGGTATCAGCGACTCGGAGGCCTAACGACGTTTTTCCGGCTCCTTCCACTTTCTCAATCAGCCTCACTGTCACCTTCCTTTATTGCCAGCGCAGTTTGTACCATTTGGGCTAGTTACAAGTTGAAGGACAAGGACCTCGTTCGAGTTAGATGAACCCTCTGTCTGGCCGTAGGGGGTTCAGTCCAGAAACATTGGCACGACTTCCGATCAACCCCGAAAGTTGATATTTAAAGGGTTGAACAATTAAAGAGTTTGTTATGAAAAACAATGGTTGATACATATTGTTTGAACAATCATCTTAAGAAAACGAAGGTGTGTCAATGTCTAAATCTTTGGAAAGTGCTACTCGGCTTGCGGGGCATGCGAGTTATGTGGGTGGGTTAATTCTGGGATCTGGTTCCTTTGAATAAATATAACTACTTATCTAATATCTGTATTAGTTCAACTTGACATGAGATTCAGAATTGAGTCTAAGTGCCTAAATGCAGGAGTAGAGGGGATGATGGGGAGGGGGGGAGTAAGATTAATTAAAATATATAGCCTTATATATATAGCGATTATATATATAGCACTCGCTGATGACTTTATCATGCTCAAATTAATTTGATAATTAATTTGAGCATGATAAAGTCATCAGAATGGGCCATAGGGATCAAAATAGGTGTGCCCACAACTTCTTTTGGCTCTCCTGTAAAATCGCCAAAATGTCACTTACGATAATCGACCTCTGAGGTACAGATATATAGCATATATATAAATGTATAGCGAAATATATATATAATTATATATATAGCATTTGCACTTTGAATTAAACCTTTTGCGAATTGAATTAAACTTTCCAAAATTGAATTAAACTTTCCGTAAATTAAATTAGGCCTTGGAAAAATGTGTTTTTTTAGTCAATAACAAATTTTCTACTTAAAACAATATGTATAATTGTAAACACAAATCATGTAAGTGATAGAACGAACACAAAAAATGTAGATTTTAACATAATCCAGCACCTCATGAGGTTAATCTGATGGTAAACTATTTATTTAATAATAACAAAACTGCTCTTGCAACTTATCTTGTCTTCTTGTCCCACGGGGACAACAACTGCAGCTCTGTTTAGTGATTTTTTTTTAGAGAACTGAACTCGAAACTTCTAGAATCGGTGCCAGATGCTTTGCTAATCATGTACAACGCACAGATACACAGTTCACTTGTAGTCAATCAACTCATCGCTTCAACAGAAATGAATATCAAACTCTTGCACCCCTACTCTTCGATGTTGAACCCCATGGAAAAAGATTTATCCAAAATAAAAAATCATGCTAGAAGTATTCAATGCAGTCATAGAGAACAACGACTCCAAGAGGTAATCGCAGAAAGTGTACACTCCATCTCGCCACAGGATTGTGCAAACTACGTGATGGATATGTTCCGGCTGCTCCCAAGAGCTGCTCTTGTACGACCTCTCCAATAACTTTTGCCTTTAGAAGTCTTTTTACTAATGCCTATTATACCAAGAGCAGTTTTGATATTAATAAATATATAGTTTACCTTCAGATTAACCTCAGGTGGTGCTGGATTATGTTTAAATCTACATTTTTTGTGTTCGTTACATTACTTGCATGATTCGAGTTTACAATTATACATTTTATGGAAGTAGAAAATTTGTTGTGGACTGAAACAACACATTTACCCAAGGTCTAATTCAATTTGCGGAAAGTTTAATTCAATTTGCGAAAAATTTAATTCAAAGTGCGAAAAGTCAAGTTCATTTAGTGGAAAGTATAATTCAATTTTTCGAAAGTTTAATTCAATTCGCGAAAGGTTTAATTCAAAGTGCGAATGCTATAGTTTACCGTGATCTAAATGTCATTAAGGGGATTTCTGGGGGTAAATGATCTGGAGACTATGATGGAAGAACATTAAAAAATTCCAAAAACAACCCAACACACCAACACTATATCGAAATGTTGGTAGTGAAAAGTTGGAAGCTTCAACTTTTAGTGAGGTTTAGTAATATGTGATATTTCAGGGATTTTTCGGGATATTTCCTTAGCTCTTGGCCTTGGCCGATTTTCATCACTGTTTTACCGTACCTACCTAGTTAAAAAAATATAGGTACCTAATTTATAATGCAGGTGCCAACCAACAGCACGTGTATGTATTGCGTTGGTGTGCAGTTTTGGTGGCAAATGTACCAAAAGGTCCGAAAACGATGTGAGCAAAACGCGTTTTTGTCATGGAAACGGTGTTTGACGTTTCCATCAATTTGTGTAGTGCATGGAACTGTTATTACTTCGAGAACATACTGGGTCATTGGAAGAAGGTAATGTCCAGCTTATTCACGATTCCGAATTGGTGGGAAACTTTCATCTTTTGAGTTAATAAAAACATTAGCACAAACACTGATTTGCTGAAAAAAAAAAAAAAAAGAAAAGAGCAAGGCGCGAAAAACTGGCCGAGACTCGCAAAAGAAGAGTGAACATTTTTTCCGTGTTTCAACATTGAAGTAATCAAATAATTACGAAAAGAACTTGACAACAACCGCTGTATTTATTGTTCAGATGATAATTCTGTGATCTGGGGAACCACAGTTTTAGCATGGAACCTACTTTAGCCATTACATAATTACCTGAAAACGTGTTGGTATCAAGGAACGGTATCGAAGAACAAAATCTTCCAATTCTTCTCACGTACAGCCAATCGTTGCTAGGGATTTGTAACGCTCATATTCCACCCCACGAAAATCGTTCACCACTTGGTGGAAAGCTCTGAATTTATCACATCTCACACTACATCTAATGCTGCCAACGTCCTCCTCCTTCAACTTCCCCCTGAGAAATACTCATAGGTACACAGCCAGGTTGGTACGGATTTTCTGTTTGATTACATAGAGTGACGAATGAGCTAAATTCTCGCCTTTTCACCATAGGAAGTTTAAATTTAATAGAGATCCTCTATGACAGATCAAAGATCCAGTCACGCAGCATGATCGTATGAGCGAATTTTCGTAAATTATCGTACTATATCGTGTTGAATGGTTTTGAAAATTGAGGAGTTTGAGTGAAAAGAAATTGTTAACTGCCTATATTATGGCAGAAGACTCGATGTAAGTAATAATCAGCTGTTCTAGAAAAGATTCGTGATTCTTAACTTTTTTCCAGTTTTTATCGATTTTGTAGTAGGTACATTTTAATGAAATATAAATACATCTTTCAGCATAACATTGTACATACATTTTTGAATGTTCTATTTTATAGTTAATAAACTTCATTTGAGCAATAATATGCTAAAAAAATATAAATTTAACCGTTTTTAGTCGTTTTATGCTATTTTTAGTGATTTTCTCAGCACTTTTTTAAAAAAAATTAGTCCAATTTAATGTACTCAAAAAATTCTGGCCAACAAACTCATTCTTTTATTTGGGAAGCTTGATTTTTAGGCGCAAGAACGGAATTTTTATCTCAATCCTAAGGAGAGTTATCGTCTGGAAAGACACACACACTCACACGCACGCAACACACACACACACACACACACACACACACACACACACACACACACACACACACACACACACACACACACACACACACACACACACACATATATATATATATATATATTTATATATTAATTTATATATATATATATATATATATATATATATATATATATATATATATGTATCGGCGCTTCGCGCCTCGCCGGATCTTTTCTCTTTTGTACTGCGTAGAAAACGAGGATAATTTGCTATGCAATTCTTAGCCTGAATCAACTTAGTTTTGGAATGTAGCCAGGTACGTAGGGAGAGGGAAATTGGTAGCTTGAAATGTGAAAATTTATCAGATAAATCAAGTGGTTTCCAAGAGTGGCGAACGATTTTTGTGCGATGAAAACTGCGGAAGTTTCATTCCCCTAACAATGGCAGGGTTGTACGTGAAAAACACTGAAATTGTGACACAATCTATAGCAACTACTCAGCTACTCGGTTGTACGTGAAAATCATCGTTAATTTCGTTACGGACATTACAAAAAAAATTATTGGGGGTCGGCCTAAGAATTGCATAGCAATTAATATAAATACATACATATGAAAAAGCGTTAAGCTCTAGGATTCGTTTCAGAATGTCTCAGAATTGGAAACGGATTTCAATGAAGAAAGTTTTTATTTTCATTTTAAAATTTTTGGAGCTATTGCGATAGCTTCATTTTCTACGAAATTAGCTAAAAGGTGAATTGAATGACAGGTCTATCCTAATCAGCTGAATGCACAAAATACTTTTCTGTTAACCGAAGGATGCTGAAATTTGACGGAGAGCCACTCTAAGACATCTGGAGACATCAAGGGTGAGAAATTTTACGTATTAATCAACGTGGTGATACGTATAATATTGTAAACACTACTCCTTATCTGCTTTCTCTCGATACCATTCGGTGACAGGACAGTTGCAGATCGTTGAAGGTGACCCTATATAGAAGCCAAGCAATCGTTTCACTTATGACTAACTAAGGGGTTGTTGCTCACTTTTACAGTCATGTATGACCCTTTTGTCAATAAAATTATCAGGTATAATACACCAAAATCATCAGAGTTTTATTATTATTCAGTGACATAAATTAACATTCCATAGATACAGTTTATGTTATCAAGAGGCTGGATGTAGATATTGTTCGTCGAAATGAACGTCTCAGATGGAAACGCGATGAGTGGTTTCGTCAAAAGTAAATGTAAAAGAGAAACCAGAAGAGTGATCCGGTAGGAAGACGTGCTTGAGGGTGCAGTATAGTTCCTCTTGACTTTTTGTTACTTGTTTTTTATAAACGTCCTCCGAGATTTTTAAAAAATCCTCTCCCGACTAGTTACTAGGTGAGCATGATGAAACCATTTCCGATGTCTTAGCCCGGCATCGACGACTATTAGGACCTTGCAGTGCACGAGTTGTAAGGGGAGCCCACGTGGGGTTCATTAATCTCACGTTGGGGTGAGGGTGACGAGCTGCAGACAACCTCATATGAGAGGAAGGATAACTGACTGACAAGAAAAAAGTTTAGAGTCAACTTCTGCTTCGTGGGCAACAAGGAGAAAGAACTGAAACTGTAGACCTTCTCCACGATTATTTGTTAGCAATCAGCTCACAACAATTGTTATTCCTTACAGTAATTGTTAGCTTCTAGGTAGGCCTGAGGGTCTGTAAAAAATCTGTACTGTCGAAAGAATGCAACGGCCACCTAGTTACATGTACCAACATTTGTTGCGAGAATCTTTTTCTAATGAGTTCCGCTGACAAAACCGTTCCTAGGGAAATATAACTTCATCAATTTCCAACCGACCAAATCGTTCACCACTCATTGAAAAGATCTCAAAATATGTTAAAACCTTACGCTGCTTGGGAGACAAGGATTCATACAAAAGGAGAAAGGATCGAATCCACCCCAAGATGTTCAGATCTCAAATGATCCAGGGTTAAGAGTAGTTATATATATATAGTACTAGGTACTTGATTCATTTAGAAGTTTTATGTGGAAGATCATAAAGATTAGGATGATTGATTAGGTGCTTATAAGTTCGTCAAGGTTAGTAATATAATTACTTTGATTTACTTTAATTAGGTACGTCAAATCATGTGGAATAAATAAGGTGTGCAGCGAGCACCTTTGAAACGAAAAAATATATCACATGGCTGGATTTGCTATTACACCTATGAAGTGCGTAAATACAGGTTAGTTTTCCAGGTTTAATGGATGTTCGTATGGGAAGTTCAAAATTTTTTTAGTTAGAATTAGTTATGTTTTAAGGTCTTGAAGGTTTCCTGGAAGGGGATGAATCTCAGAAGGTGCATAATTATATTCTACAGAGAATTGTTGTTTTGCAAGTCAGGCTTCCATGCTCTGCCAAAAAACCGGAGATTATACAAAATAGCTGAGTTGAATTCTGCTTTTGAGCATTCTAACAGATCAATATAGCTTGTCATCCAGTCATTTCAGTGATTGATTGGCGATTGATGGTAATAGTTCTTTAGATAGTCCCTGTCTTGCGGTTTGATAAAGCATTAGTAGATGACTGAAATATCATGAGAAACCCTTTGATTGTATTTTAATGAGACGAAAATACAATTAATCTAGTTAGAAATTTGTCTATAATAGATTTATTACAGAAATTAGATAAACAAATAATGCCAAGAGGTAAAACTATTCCTTTCCAATAAAAAACAGCTGTTTAAATCTTCAGATGTTAATAACCTGATAGGTAGATTGTAAATTTATTGCAGACAGTTTCTTCTGCGCGTTTGAAATTCCAACAGTCGCACTTTAGCTACTATTCGGTTCGAGAGGAGACGCAGCGGAAAAAGAATGGTCACATTTATATATAGCCCGGTTGAAAAAGAGTTGCGGTATTCATCCATTCATACGATCCGATATCCGTTTTCATTTTTTAAACTTTTTATCTCTGATAGTCTCGGAGGATCATAAATTCAGTTCCTTTCCATCCCCAATCCCACTACCGTTCGTAACGTCTGCCTAGTTGCATTTGTTATTGTCTTCCAAGACCGAAATGGAACGACGTTGATAGAGTTCTTTCGGTTCGACGAGAACGGACGCGTTTCTACCCCCCCCCCCCCCCCCCCCCCCCCCCCCCAACATAACCTCCGTTCTATCGCAGCTGTGTGACGACGAGGTTCATTGATCCCGCTCCCGATTGATATTTCATGGCGATACGAGGATGAGCTCAGTAAGATGACCTTTTCTTATCTGAGTTCAGAAGGGAAATGCTATTTGCAAAGTTCGCAGATTCAGATTAACATTTAAGTCACAACATTAAATGTAAGGAAATCAGCAATTCCAACTTCAGTCAGAGCATCTGAAATGTTCATTTCAAGAAGACGGTTGGCAAATAGCTGTCGTAATCACTACTTATTTAAAAATTTATCAGTTTGTCTATAGTTTCGTGGTATTTAAGTGGAACTAAAGCAATTGAGCTGAGTCAATGGTCACATAATTTCTGGATGGAAAAACTCATTGAGTGTGAAATTATCTGAGGGAGACTGGGAAAATGTTATCTATGAGACGATGGGTCCGAGAGATGACGTGGTTTTGGTTGCATTTGTTCAGCCGCACTTTTGGTTAGGTATCATCAACCAAGGGCAGTGCTGCTCGTAGATTTGACCCCAAACTCCTCAACTTACTATCTTCTTGTTCCCTGGAACCGCATAGCCACAGCCCTTATAGTGGATAATTGTATTTTCAAGGTAAGCACACGCTACTGCCGGGGAGGGAAGGACCGCATCAAGAAGAAAAATACGCCTCAATCGGTTTAATTGTTTACGGAGACGCGCACACTATAGCCGAAGCGGAGCTTGGCGGTGGGTACGAGGGGGAGGTGGTTGAAACATCGCTAGCTAAAAACGGAAGTTAGTGAAAAACGTTGTCTATTTCCACGAAAAATAAAGAGTTACAATGTTAAATCAATTTCGACGGTTAGGCCATCATCAGTAACAAGCAATAAATAGTTATTGTTTGTTACTGATGATGGCCTAACCGTCGAAATCGATTCAACATTGTAACTCTTTATTTTTCGTGGTACAACAACGTTTTTCACTAACTTCCGTTTTGAACTGGGTTTCCACAACTTCGTCGCGAGTGATTCAGTTCGTATCGCTAGCTAGGCGTATTTCTCCGTCAGCTCGCTGCGACCCGCTGGACTCATCCGCCCCGGCAGCTGAGTGCGATATCCAGCTGGATTATTCGTCGTCAGGGCACAGTGGGAAAAAATCCATGACGGAAGAAACTCTGAGCACAGGAAAAAATGCGTACATTTTTCCGATGAGTTGCGGCCCGACCCGCCGCTGATGAGCTAATCGACATTAATAAGTTGCGATGCGATACAAGACGACCTGACCCGCTGCATCACTAGTGTGCGTTTGCCTTTACTCGAACCCACCCCATGATGACAGAGAAGAAGCGTGACCATCTTTCAATTAGATTGGTTGCCAACTGTCTTGTGAATACTTCATATTCCCAATGCATTACACCTCCACAAGAGATGTAAACTGGAGTGAATGATGCCCGCAAATGTTCTGCTTCTTCGTCATATTTTGAGCGTTTTTGTTGTCCGGCCTGATTGGAAACATACAGTCCAGTCCTGGGTGTCATAAGATGGAATACAAGCATTAACGATTCATGTATACAAAAAATTAATTCTCTTGGTATCCCACACACTCTAAACCTTTATGTGGGCAACCAATACTGGAGGAGTCCCCGAAGGCCCCCTCAATACACTCTGCTGTCACCCCTTCCCAGGCCAATGCCGCATTAGCACCTCAAAAACCCGTGCTTTAGACAACCACATCTCTTACCATTAAGTGCGTAGGCAAAACAGTTAATTCAAAATTACACTTCGTTTTTTATAAGTTCTTCAGGGATCGTGCGCATAAGCACCAAACAAACATGTATTTCCGAGCTATTCCCATAGGTCTATTAGCCAAACTTGGATGGGTACGTATGTTTTAGCGACACATGAAATTTGGTGACACAAGCAAAACACCTAAAGATTTTGATAACATTTCCAGGAATCAAATCAAATCTCTTACTGGTTTCATTGGTGTTGGATCTTAAGTACAATCAAAGGATATTCTCTGTGATGCGTGATATGGATTTCTTTCAACAAATTCGTACTATTTGCTCTTTACTGATTTTATATGTCGATGGTGTAATCATTGAGGATGGATAGGATTTCCGGAGGTAGTAATTTCCTACTTTGAAAGAGACCTTGAGTGACAGGATAAATTTTTTTCTAAGAACGTATTCGCAATGTATTTACCTGGTAGTATTAGTAGGAGTATTAATAGTTAGTACCAGTATAATAGTAGTAGTTATTTAAATTACAATCTTGATTAGATTTAATTTATTACCATGAATTAAAGAATATGGTTCAATTACCTCAACTAATAACATCAAAAAGTAGTAGGAAGTTACCAAAGTATTTAACATGCGAGCAGCTTTCTAATCCAATCAATTTCATTCAACTGAAATTTTCAGTAGAATAAATTCAACAGGCAATTAAACGAGGCACCCTTCTTATTATTTAAACAACTCTAATTGGGTTAGCTGAAAATTAAAGTAGTCTATAGGTCAAAGTTACACGAATCTGCTTTTAAAGCATGGTTTATTCAGTGACTTTTAAATATTGCAGAAACGTTCAGTTTGCTGATTTGTTTTTCGACACCCGAGTAACCCATCGCTAGGTATCATTTCTACTCTTCTTAAACCCCAGCTTAATGCACGTCTAAAATGTGAGATGATTGAAAAAAGTACAAGCATTTGAAATATTGTTTGATCTTTACTAAATGTTGAAGGTTATTATGAGTATGCATATAGCAAAAGTAGCAAATTACGATGGATCGATGGTTCAAAACAATAGTTCTCTGCTCCTACATAAGTCGAAGAAGTCTCTTCCTATTATTTGTATTGTGTCCAACAGAATTCATACATAATGTTCTCAAATTTCAATAATACTTCAAACCAAAAAGACAAAGAAGTTGAATGAGTAAATCCTAATCTTGATGAATAGGTTTTGATCAGAATGTAAAATATATTTATTTTGGACATACGCATAAACTTGTGTCTTGTACAGATTTCATGCCATTTTCATGCATCAGCAAGGCTCACCTAAAAACCAAATAAAAACGTTTTAACCATTTTATTAAAAAAGTAATAATATTATTTTAAAGCAAATAATCAAGTTAGAATAGTTAAATGTTTTCATGAGTTTCATGAAAGTAAATTAGATACAGCCTATACAGCCCTACCCCATTCCATTCACATGTTTGCCAACCGACTCATAAAAAAAATGATTGGATGGCAGACCTGAACTAACGCTGATAGACCATCTGTATGCAAGTAGTTCCTTTTCATTCAAACTTTCACCAGATTGAATGCCGAAAAACTATGGAACGGAACATTTTGGTTCGCACTAAATCACTCGCGACGAATTAGTTGAAAACCATTTCAATAATTATAGAAAAACAGGAAGTGAAAGAAGAAAGTTGTCAAATTCCACGAAAATAAAGAGTTACAATGTTTGATCAAGTTCGACGGTTAGGACATCATCAGAAACAAACAATAACTTTTAAGTTGAAGTTCAACTTTTGAGGTATTGTTTATAACTGATGATAACCTAACCGTCGAAATCGATCTAACATTGTAACTCTTTATTTTTGCGGAATTATACAACGTCCTTCTTTTACTTCCTTTTATAATAATTTGATTGCTGTGATCTATTAACTGAACACACATTATAAAACTGTGGAATCTGAAGGAATCACGTAAATATAAATGTATTAAGCCACGTCAATATAAATAGTGCGATCACTCAAAGGTACATTGTACAATGGTACATACATAAATAAGTCTATTGCGTGCCTTTGCTGTCTCCTAATTTCGTGACATCACAACTTCTTATAAAATTAATTTGCTGTAACTCTCTCTCGCTTCGACTGGAATAAAAAAGTCTGGACTGGAAAAAAACGTCTGTCAAGTTAGGTGTGGGGCTCAGCTTCTTAATACCCGTAAAGTGACTATATAGATCATTCAAACGTGGGAGAAGATTTATGTGTATTGATTTATGAATTTGCATGCAGGGTATTTAAATGAAATGTGCAATATGATTCATCATAAATATGAGGAAAGTGAAAACAAAGTGTTTACGGGATATTACTTGTTAACTCGCCCAGATGCACGAACCAAGCAGGAGCTCATGAGCAGAGTGTATATTTTATCCACAAGTAATTCACTGGTTATGGAACCATCTGGGGCCCAACCCACATAATTTCTGAATGATTCATCAAAAATTATGAATGTGGACACATCAAATACAGACACAAAACCCAAATTAATCAGGAAGTTTTGAAACGTAAAATGTGAGTGAAACTCGCAATTTCTGAGCGAAACATTGAGTCAAATGTTCACCAAATAGTAGGCAGATTCTACAAGTGAAATAAAACAAAGGGGTTTTTAGTAAAAATGAGCGGTTGACTTCGTTTTCGTCTCTGCTTAGATTTCCGAGCAGATTCGTTGCTCGGGTCACATGTTGACAACGGTGAGCGAATGCCAGCAACCCAACAAGTCTGGCTTGGCAATAAATTTTATTGATTCTCGGATATTTGCTTTCGGTTTCCGCGGCCGAAGGGCTGTTGGATGTTCGATATAAACATATTCGCCTCGCCGGGAAGATTTTAGGGACGGAACGAAAGATTTTATGAGATATACAAACTTTTGCTATGTCTAGAAAATTCTGTCCGACCCGGGAGAGTTTGAGTGCTCATACTCAACGAAAAATGAATAAAATGCAAACCTTCACCCTCAGGTGTTAGAGGTGTTCTGACGTGTGCTCAAACCTGGACAAACTAGAACTCATTATGGCTGCATAATATGTTCTATGCGTTTAAGGTGACTCGATGTTTTCTTCCTAAAAGTTAGTAATCTTTTAGCTCTACAATACGGTCTTGCCCATTCGATACTCGAGTATGGAATTTCGCTTTGGGGGTGTGCTTGTCAAACTTATATTTAAAAAGTTCAAATTATTCAAAATCGCCTATTCAGAATAATTCTGAGTAATCTGTTCGAGCTATTCGACAGCACTATTTTATAAGCAATTCTTGGTTCAGAATATACATAAGATATTTTTAACTAGGTCATGTTTACATGACTTCGCTACTGGTATTGGCACTGATCATTTATCCCTTGTGCAATGTTCCCGCAATTTTAATAACTCCTGAATTATTCCTCCTAAAACTAATACATAATTTTATCGATGAAATTCCAACGTTAGTGCACATTGATTTCTTTTTCATAAGAGAATGAATTTATTTTCATTGTATAGCCTCTCCGGTTTAAAAAAACAAATCGCTAGTAGGTTTTAATTTAATTTGCTTCTTCTCCATGTATTGACTTATTCTGTTATTGTTTCAATTTATTATTTTGAATCCTTTTCACCTCTCTATAGTTTTATGATTTTACATATTCGAGCATCGCTGATTTTCAATTATTTCGCTGAAGGTTGTTGTGGCCTCCATTAATTTTCTAATTTTGTAAGAACTCCTCCAAGGTGCACAACTTCTCTGGAACTTATACATACCTTGGTGGGCAGACTATCTTTTAATTGATTCTTTTAACATTTTTATACAATCTTGTATTGACTGAGTCTGCCAATAAATCATTCATCCCATTATAACTATTGATAAAGGAGGATAAAGGATCCTACAAAAATTTATGCGACTGCCCGAAAATTGGAATAAAAATACCTACTGCATTTGAAAAAATAATGATAACAATAAACATTTTAATAATTAAACTTGTATAATCTTGACTAAACAGAAATTCATATCAAAATCGAAATGGGTTTGCACTAATTTCATATCTTGGTTTATTAGGGTCTAGTGGTTCCGTAGTCGAATCATCTTAAGTTTCGACGGGCATGCACGTGGTTTTACGATTCAATGCTGACGATTCACTTCAGACTGGCTGAAGTGAAGCCTTCGTAAGTCAAGTTTTGGTGTCGAATCATTGAATAGAAATTAAGATCCTACCGGCTGTTTAGCGAAACTGACGTTGTCATAAGTTATAAGCGATTGTTTATAACTTATTAATCGATTATGTCGTTATAACCGATACGAAGTTAATATCTTTACATAGCGGGCCAACCATCTGCCCAAGACTCCGTCTTTATAGGCGGTTCGTCGTTATAACCAATGTCAATATTAACGGTTTCTACTCATTATTTAAAAAAAAAAAAATAATAATAATAATAAAAACAAGATTAAATTAAATTAAATGATAAAAAAAAATAAAATAAAAAAAATAAATAAATGAAATAAAAAAAATCGTATATTCTATGTACACTGTTTGGAACAATCCTCCCTTACTACTGGATCAAATTGTACGAAACTTGGATCAAAAATCGCAAGTATCGCTAGTTGGTCTTGGAATCTTTGCATCGCTTTGGACAACTCTACACGTAAAAACTTGAATTACAAATTTTTTATCCAAGTCATTTATCGAAAGTTTTAAAATAATAACTCTAACAGATATATTTCATTACAGTGAATCGAATGAGACGACTCAGACTCCGCACGTTAATCAATTTTCTATAAATCTTTGGCTCCATAAAAGGAAAAACAGCTTGAGTCTGGATGAGAACACGGGTGAACAAAGAGAAAATTCCCTTAGACACTCCGATGAAATATTTACAATAGGGCTCTAAATTGAGATTATTATAACTTCTGTCACGAATAGACGGACTAGTGAAGTTTAGGTAGGCATTTTATTTTATGTAAATTAATTTCGTTCAATCGGTAACTATCAACACCAACGGAAATGTAGTTATAGGTACTTAGATGATAGTGAACTAGAGCTCCGATTAAAATAATCCAGTGATCGACGCAAGTACCAGAAGATCTACCGTGATGTACTGGGAAGCTAAATCTCGTAGTTACTTTTTACAGCAGAAAATGGTTCAGAATACCTGTAATTATTCACAATTTGTATTTGAAAAAAAAAATAAATAAAAATGTGGAAAGAAATGAGCTTAATGAAAAACATGAAGTCATTGAAATGCGTTAGAAAGAAATTGCTAGAAATCGTCCATATCGTCAAATTTCAAACATGCCGGCAGTAAGGTCTGACACAATCATCTTGTACGCAGAAGAACGGTTTCCTCACCAGACCCAACAAGCTGACGTATGTTTGCTGAATGATAAGAAAAACAGAATCTTCCTCCATCCCTTTGTTTTACGCATCCTGTTCGACTCATAACACCCGAAGCCTTTCCATCCTATGAAGATATAGTGACAGTCCTTGCATTGTTTTCTACACAAGAGAATGGTTTCCAACGTCGTATTCATACATCCTGCAGTAAAATAAAATATCGGTATCCCTGAGCCTTTCTTTACAATATAATGTGCGATTCACTCTCCCAATTTTGAAACAAAGACACGCAATATAGATCTGTGTCACCTATTTTATAATAGATGCCCTGACCTGAGATGGCCAATAAGACTGACCATCCCGTAAATGAACTGATGATATGATCTGATGTGAACCGATAATAGTTTTCTAGTTACCTAGAACTATCGAAGATGGTTCGAATCTTCACCCGTTCTACCGAAATATTGTACAGAATTCGATTTTGTACAGTGATTGACCAGTAGAACCAAAGTAAAACCAAGAAGGAAGAACCAAAAGTTTAAACATTCTACAAAAATGCATTGATGCAGGTACCGATCCCTATTTGTGGTTACTCCATTATCAAATTACCCCTAGAAATTATTTAGATTCACCATCAAATTTATTAATGTCTCGACGTCTGAGATGCATCCAACCGATTTCCCCAAAACTACTTATCTCCAATTAATCCTTGCCAGCACAAAAAGAAGTTGCTAACACACCAAAATAAATATAAAAACCAATATGACAAACAGCCACCCCTTGACAAAATTAATGCCTGGGCAACTATTACATTTTAGGAAAACCCCTGTCAGTCATTGGACAAGTTGTAAAAGTACTTGACAATCGAACGTAGATCCTTGAAAACGAAGAAGGTTCAAGATGAAGGAGAAATAGAAAATTAATTTATATTGGAACAACCTAAATCTATTTTAAATAACAAAATTTCTGATAATAATAGTTCGCAATAGCGCAACATTGATAATTATATTATAATATAACTAGATAAATATAGAAAACAAGATACCATTATTATTTTGACTTTACTTAAATGTATATGGGAGAGTATACTGTATACTTTAATTATAAACAGTAAATTTCTCCTCGAACCGCAAATCATCCATCATAACTATGGTAAGAAGTAATATAGTTATTAAGAGAATAGGATTGTGGAACTCTTCTACATCCCCTTCCCATCTTCATTTGAGTAAGTAAATTACGACGGAAAAAACTGAGGAGGGAGAGAAGAAAGTAGGAACTTCCTAATCAGATTAAGGCCTTAAAGCAGAAAGTGGAGTCACTGTTCAATAAACGTTGAAGGAGGAAAGAGTCCTGGTTTTGAAAGTTCAGAAGCCACTTATATAACCCACGAAACCAACGAGGTTCGAATAACCGGGTATTTCAACAACACTGTAGTCATCTACAGTATTTTTGATGCTTGGGAAAGCATCTATGATATAATATCCTTCCAAACGAAGAAACGCGCTGATCTGTATAGTGTTCAATCAATTAATAATTAAAAAGTGAAACTAGAAAAAAATCAAAGTTATGAGAAATTCACGTTTGCGCATGCGCACGGGCTACTGTTGATTCTACAGTATTGAAAATTATAGGGAACCGTCTAGGTGCTAACCCGCACAATCCCTGAAAATGTCTTCGAAATAGGACTGAAACTTGAAATAGTTTTGGGCGTGACAAGGATTAACCATATACAAAAAGAAGACATCAGACAGGTAGACATACAGACAGAACCAAAAATGGTCAAGAAGCTCTGAAATGCAAAAAGCAAGTGGAAATTTTGATTTTGGAGGACAAAAATTTTTTCGACTTCAAACGCGAACACAAAGCTTCCCTACCTTCGGCAGTGAGGTGCTTCCTCACTGAAAGAGACAAAAGACAAAAAGAATGTTTTGTCAAAATTTGTAATTGATGGAAAAACTTTTTGGTTTACACAACAAAGTTCACATTCACCTTTCGTCAACATAGAATATGAAGTCCCTCTGATACTCCATTTTTTCACACTCTAGTCGTTTGATTTCGCTTAAATTTGGATGATATTTGAAGATGATATGTAAACCAGGAAGCTATGTGCCACACCCAACTCGGTAGACGTTTCTTTCTTCTATTCAGATACTCCTTTTATTTACTTCTTAGTTTCAAATTGTTCATTTTTTATTCTGTAATACTTTGTACTACATATCAATTTCAATACGATTGTATCATTAATAGCTACTGGGCATGCGCCAATGTGAAATACTTGCAATGAACTTAAATTTCACAGTATTCTTGTGATTTTGATGACATTGTCAGCGAATGCGCGGTTTAGGTTGTAGATGGTCCCGTACCTATTTCATTGTTTTCAACTCATCAGTTCATTCCGCGCTTGCACAACTACATGATCGTTTCCTAATTATTGACCAATTATGACATTTCGTGCTACTTCTTGATTTACTCTTTTCCGGTATAGAATTTTTCAAGATAATTTAAAACTTTTCAATGATCTATGCATTCATGATAGGTAAACGGGTAAGCTATGTGCCACATCCAACTTGGCAGAAGTTTTTCATTTATTGCTAATGGATAGCTGACCTTGTATATAGGACCTTGGAGTACAAACTTTTATGGTTTTTCAAAGATCAAAACCTACTGATGTGATTCAGCAGATAACGAAACCCATATATGTAAATATCTCGGAAAGCTGATTTTGTACTAGTACTGTTTATGTACTCACCGATTCAATTGCTTGTAGGTACCTGCGTACAGAATATTGTTCCGGGTGATGAGGGAAGTGGATGTCTGAGAGCATACAATAACTCCGTTGAACGAGGAAATAACTCCCATATGGGGGCTCCCCAGCCCAACTTGAAAGAAGTTCCTCCGATAAAGATTGACTCCTCGTTTGACCTCATCAGACCATCTGCTACCCGCATGCATCTGATTTACACCCTTCGTGGCTTGTTGTAGGAAACGGGGGGTTCATGGGGTATTTCAACACATCAACCGACCTTGATGATGTGGCCGGTTCAGTGATGGACTCTGTGATAATAATTATGGAAGGATAGGAACGGCCATCGGGACACACATTCTCCAAGATGGAAAAGCCAATATTTCCAAAATAGTTTAAATAGTAGTTTAAAAGCCAGATGGACAAGAACTTATATCGACTAATCACTTGACTAATCACCTTGTATCTGAACGTTTAGTTCTCACGTTTGTGGTGAGTGAACACGTAGTTTTCCTTTCAGATGAGCGAAAACGAAGATTTTAGATTTCGTTCTCCCAACGACAAGGAAGGTCTATAAAAGTACTATTATTATTTTATTTGTTAATTTCTTTTAAATTTAATAATTTACTTATTTTAATTTTACGTCGTTTGAAACAGAACAACGAAAATTAAGGGAGTCGATGACATTCTAATAGTGATTCACATGGTTCTTTTTTTTAAAAACAAAAATTCAATTGCCTTGGTGTCCAACGAATTTCAACCAGTTAAATTCTTCATAGTCGCTGGTTTCTTGTAGTGTTTATCAATGATAATCGATTCCAGAGAAATTAAACTGAATACAAGAAAGTTTGAGTAAGCTTTCCATTGTAGCTAACCTGTATAGGAAGCAAATGTTCAAAATAAAATACTTCACCACCAAATCATACTGACATTTCTAGTAAAAAATTCGTAAGTTGGAAAGTCAAGGTACAATGAATTTTAAATCGAAGGATTCATGATGGGATGTAATTTATTGAGGCTTGCAGAAACCTAATCATTGGAAAACCATAATTATACCATGTTGATTCATAAGGTCGTATCTGTTATAACGGAAATCTCTTTCGGACGCGTAACGATTGTTTTATCTCATGCCAGAATAGTAAAAGTGGACGCGGATACAAGTAGGTACTGTCGTTAGGATGCCATTGGGCACCAAGGTAAACAAGATCGTCCTTCTTTCCAGCCTCCAGGCCTAACAAGCCTTAACAACTTGTCTAAGGAGCTAAAAGCGTACTTCTAGCATCATCACCTCTTTAAAGGGCCAAAACCAACAACCGGACCCCCCTCTCTTCTTAACCATCGGGAACCCGAACAACGTCTTAACAATTTGTTTTAATAACGAGAGAAGCCCCATTTTCTGAAATAAAAAAAGTAATTATCTCTGAAGGCCTTTTTTTCGAGTTCCACGGCAGCTGGCTTTCTCTTGTTATGTATAATTAATGTTGTTTTTATTCTGAGATGAATATATTATTATGTGCATTGAACAAAGGCGTTCATCACAATCCCGTTCAATTCAAAAGAAAACCAGCTCAGCACAACATTGTTTTGGAAGTGAAAGGTTTTCTTGAAGTTTGAAAGTGAATTGTGACACCTCAATTCCCAACAGTTTCCCATTCCATATGTATATAAATACAGCAGAGACGTACCTGTGCCAACAAAAGAATTAAATGTGAAAATACGACGATCGTCCGAAACCCACATTTAAAGATTTTCTTGATATATTTCCAAACGGAACTTATTTTCCGTGATTATCTATCGCTCCTGTATCAAATGTATATACATATGTCCTCCTAATAATCTTAGGAATGAATGTATTCTATCCATTCCCACAGCAATTGAGATATGGCCATTTCAATAATTATGCTGTGGTTTATACTAGATGATTTGATAAAATCATTATGATGAAGGAGTAGCTTCACAACAACGCTTCTTAGCGATAGGATGAAATGGAACCAGCGTGGCGTGCACCACCCTGTTGGCAGTACAATGTTTCATCTGACGTTAAAATTTGGCCATTCTTCAACATTTTGAACAACCTAAGTTCTTATTTGTCTTCAAAAGTTTGCTAAAAAATAATTTTCTACAGTCAATACATAGTTTAACTGACTATTGGAGTTAATTCAAAGTCCCATGCATCAAGAGGATTTTGTAACTGCTTTGATAACTAAATAACACATTTATAGAGAATGCACTCAATAGAGGTCTAACACGTTATCCCACTGAACCAACTTAATAGTCACTCTACTTTAAACTCCACGAAAGAAGTTCAGTTTTATGTAAACTGATTTCAACGTATCTCTGTCAGTAACTTTTTCCCTCGCCGATCTCCATTAGCCGAAGCTTGAAGCAATCCATTGGAGAATCTTGCGCGAATCGATCCAGGAGTTGAAATCTAGTGTAATGCGTGCTGCCTCAGACAAGCTGGTCCTGGATATTTTCTTTTTAACATCAACGACCAGAGCTATTCTCCACAACGTCTTTGTTACCATAACTAGACCCCAGGGCGACATGGGGGAGCGAGGTGAGAAGCTACACTGTTCAGCTTGGTCCCTTGTCTCTAGTTGTTTAGATGACCTTATAATTTCTTCAAAGCTCATGATCAAAACAGTAGACCCAGGTAGTTTTGCTATGAGTGTAATACAAGGCTATCGAACCCATCACCCCCATGAATAATCCTGAAAAACTAACCTCCTCTGACTTTCGTTACAGATTTCCAACCGTATTGAGAACCACATAAGCAAATATTATTTTTCTTTGCAATTCATTTTTAACCACCGACCATTTGTAACTACTTTTACTACCTATTTTCGATCTTGAGTACCCTGCAAAATCTTTTCGCCAATACATAATAAAGAGTCTTGGTTAATATTCTACTAGTATTTTGATTTTGAGAATTTTCCAACGTATTAGGGATTTTCGTAGTACCGGTTAAGAACAAAATATTTGCTCTGAGCGCCGATTTTTCCTAAGGTTGCCCGGTTTTTTGCAGAGATTTCCGAATTTCCTTACATTTTGCTAGGATTTTCGAGTGTGGATGTCTTAAATCGCCAACAACAAGTGTGGAAGGTTTAATTATTTATTGGACGAATGCAATAGTTCAATATTAAAAATTGAGAGAATTCACAAAACACTGAGGGGATTCAAATTACACACCGGACTCTGAAAAAAACTTTGAATGTGTTCTGTTGATAACTTTCTATGAAGCATTGCGGTAGGTTCATACAATCGAAAACTCCTTGTGGTTTTTCAATTTTTAGCACAAATTACTGGGAAAGCTCCAGATTATGGATATGTTGATTCAAACCCAAGAAATACTCTAAGTACAACAATATCCCCGGTCACTACATTCCTCTTCATTTTTCTCATGGTTAATGAAACAAGTAGTAACATAAGCCAGGTTGCTACCAAACCACGTTATTTTACCTCTATGATTGTTAATGGCTTATTAATCAATTTTCATATAGCACTCCTGCGTTCACTTCGGAGCAGATCGATTTTTCGATTTTTCCACCGAGTGGTGAACCATTTCAATCGAATGCGAACTGATAGTGTAATTTCCTTATATACGATCGGCTTCGTTGTAATCGAAAATATGTAGAATAGAACGTGGTAAGTCAAACCCTGATTTTTATTTTTCGCATCTCACGAATCATTTTTATTTACTTCAAGAACGAATAAAATATCTGTGTCGAAACAAAACAACTAATTAGTATTAGAAATCAAAATATTACCTATTGTGTGATATATCAACTATACTATTATTATTCCTTATAATTTCAAGATATGATATATTGTGTAAAGGTATAAAATAAGTCGTATTCGTGAGAATCGTTCCTTCATACCACTATTATGTACATTGATAAAATTTGCACGCTTTGTGAGCGATAAACATTTCAACCTTGAAAGCATAAAAGATAGCTGCAAGGTAACCAACTCTAGGACGCCTTATCGTTCTATTCAAAGTGGAAAAGGCACGCGCTGACTTCACAACTAGTGTATCGGCAGGTAGCTCTTAACCAATAAAATGCGGGAACAGCTATACAATAAAAAGATCCAACAATTAAGTCGTAAAATACAATATTCAGAGCTGCACGATGACGGCGAAACGGAGCGTGTGAAGTATTCCGTAGAGCTATTCATGGATGGCCACCCGAATGAGATTAAAGTGATATATTATTCAGATAGTTGCTGGAAGTAGTGAGGGAGTGAGAGGGGGGGATGGGATTTGAATACGATATGAAGGAGGAACAATGGACTTGATCCTCGGGAGAGTCGGGAGGACTGGGGACTTTCTCACAATCGGCCTCTCGAAGGAGCTTATTGCGGTTTGAAGGAACTGACCACAAGAAATGCAGTTTATTGGAATAGGAACTGCGGTATAAAACCAAGATCGAAACGATGGTAGTCCACAATAGTAGTAGGTATGTATATATGCATTAGGTAAACGCAAATCTTCTCGGCTTGCCAATTCGAAGCAATTCTTTTTATACATTAGTATGTCTAAATTCATAATTTTTCCAATTTTCGATATAAGAATAGAGTCCTGCGGCGTCCTTGAAAACCCCACATTTTCAGCTCAAACCTCCAAATGGTCCAGACTAACTTCGAATATAAAGTAACCAATTTACGCCATAGGTGGATAGTGATGAGGTTCTGACCTTCTCAGGTGGAATCTGGAGTTAGATCTTTCTCCTACGACGCAACTCAGCCATCTTTAAACAAGTGTTGAGGCTACTTTCACTCACTCGATACCCACCATGTCGCAACTTTTTGGAAAGCCCACATCAAGATATTTCAGCTGATGGACTATTAAAAACTGGAGGAATTTGCCTTTCATCAATTTCAAGGTGCGAGGATTTAAATAATCTTCCTTAGATGAATTCAATTCGAATTAGTTTCACCATCAGTTTCCACGCAACCTATGACTCCATTAATCTCTTCGTAAAACCATGACCGTTTTTTACGACATTTAAATGTTCTTCTTCCCTTCAGATTTTGGTGGTGGCGCTGTGAGTTTCGTCCGTAGTTGTTTCTACAGAACAATACCTTTCAGTATTAACTCATGTATTGATTCTGAGCCAACCTGTCGGCAGAATTTTCACTTTCGGTAGATGAAAAATGTTTCGTCTCCAAGAAGAAAACTACCACTCATATTTCTTGTTATAGACATTGTAAACAACTTTGTAAGTGCATGTGTGTTTATGCGTGCGTGTGTGTGTCTGTCCACGTGCGCGAATCCTTGCTACAAGCTGAATTTCCTCAATTTTCAACCAATTTTATTTAAATTTTCAGGATGTTTTTGGTTAGAGTGTAGATAGCCCCTGTTAGTTTCATTGTTTCCTAATCAATACTCAATGCGCGAACGTAAATTCCATCAAACATTATTTTCTCACGCCCTAGTCGTCCGATATCACTCTAATTTGGAGGATTGTTGGAAGAAGACGATTTAAGCATCTCACATCAATTTCAAAATGATCATATCACAAGTAGTTCCTGCACATGTACAAATGTAAAATCCCTGTAACCAGCTTAATTCCCACAATTTCTATCCCAATTTAATAACATGTTCAGGGAGGGTGCTTGATAGCTTGTTTTGGTCCCCTACTTGCTTCATACCTCCTAAATTAATACTTTACTCAGCGCATACGCAAACATATATTCTATGATGTAGGTTTCATTCCACGCCCCAGTCGTCCGATCTCGCTCGAACCAATATCAAATTCAACATAATCGCATAATTAGTAGCTACTGCGCTCGCGCGAATGTGTTATCTTTGCGATCAACTAAATTTCCACAGTTTTCATCCGATTTAGATGAAAATTTCAATGAATGTGCGGGCTAGACTGCAAATAGTCCACTACACATTTCATTGCTCTCAAACCATTAATTCATTCTGCGCATGCGCAAATGTAAATAACTACAAGCATATATCTTGATTTACTATTTTCTGCTATGGAATTTTCTTACGGATCATTTAAAACATTTCAACGACCTATGTATTCATGTTATGGATATTTTTCATTTACGGGTGGTTTTTCATTCTGCCATGATCACGCACACCTCTGTAACAGCTATCGAAAACTGTTAGCCCGTTGGTACGCCCAACGTGCACGGGTCCGCTTGCTCTTAATCGTTGTTCAACCTTCAGAACGGTGAGTCTACTTCTCTCTTTCACTTGCGTTAATAACAATTGATATTATATAAACTCCCATTGTTTATACTAATACCTAATCCATTGCTATCCCGCATACCTATAGCTTAATCAACTAATCAACCGACAGGCTAGATAGAAAAAAACCCTGATTACCTTTCTTTTGGAGCTACATAAAGAAAAGCGTAATAAATTATCCCAGTGATTGAAATCTTGTCCTAATTATTTCACCTGAGTCCCAAAATTACATCAAAATATTGAAATACACTATAGAAGCCCAAAAATTTAGATCACGACAATCGGAAGATTGTCACACATCTCAAGCAGAAAATATATTTCAATGAAACAACTCTTCTGTACTTCACTGACAATTCAAACGAAAATGGGTGTTATGTGTATACTACAATAAATATGGTCAGCTGTCCCCGGGCCAGATCCTGGGACTATAGTGGTTCTATGTTGGTGGGCCTACACGAGCACGTTAACGTTGGAAAATGGGTACGAACGACACAGCCCGCCGCCCCCATCGGTCCAGCCAGGAAGGTGGCGTCAGTCTACCGTCTCCGGCAGGCGCCGCCTTCTAACCCTATAGACCCCCTCAGAGACTGAGCTTTCGACGCACAATTCCATCAGTTTACCATCCAAGCGAAGGCTTTTTCGGAAAGGTTCCGAAGGGAGAGGTTTTCTCTCCCGAACATAACGAAGTTAACCCACCAGGGAGAGCAACAGAATGACGTTTCCAAGGTAACAAAGTCGCCGCTTCACAAACTTGTTCCACATAAATACCTCATAGACAGATTCCAATTCGCAGCTATGAAATGCAAATAATCTAAAATACTTTGTACGGTCTGTTAGAATGATAAATATTGAGTAAATTACAGTGATCAGCTGTAATTGTTTTGTTTGTGGAATTGTGCCGTTTTAGCCATATTTAGATGCTGTAATTTTGTATTGAAACTGTTACGACATGACAAACAAAAATTTTATCACTCAGAATGGATTTAATTTTCAAAATGATATCTCATTCTTTCTTCAACAATTAGTTGAACTGTTCTTGTGGGGACCCAGACTATTTCTAGCTGGAGTGCTGTTTAGCAGAGCGCAATCGCCGAGTCTTTCAAACTAGAATGGCAAATATATGTTTTAACTCCATACTGGAAATAAATACATGGATGGGTTGAAAGGGAATAGGCTATCCTTTTTTCACGAGAATTAGCTAAAAATAGAAGTTCAGATTTTCCATGTTAGACTTGTCGCTTTTCCTAGCGCGAGTGATTCAAGTCCGATTCTTGATTACACTAATAAACGGTATACATCAATAGGTGTGATGTTGGGCCTTATTGTGAAAAATTGCACCTTTACTATGTACAACAGTGAAACTGATTTTCATCTTTCTATGGGTTGAACAGCAAAGACCTTGAATATAATAAAACATGTTCAGATTAAGTGCATAATGCCCAATCGTGCATGTAGATTTTTTAAAATTATTTACCAGTTGAGCGTTTGTAGCTTTTTAGGTATGTGATCGGTGTCCCTTTGTTTTCCATTACATTTGATACCAAACTGGTAGATGTGAAAAAATAATTTAAAAAAAAAATTAAATTAAATGAATGACTACAAAAGATAATAATAAATACATTAAAATCAGCGCGTTGATCCTAGGTGATCCGTTGATATTCCAAGGTTATCTAGGATATGTACACATGGTATTCAAAACAAGAGTGAAAAATTGAACGTTGAAATTCATGGCGCCTTCCGATCGTGGTATTTCGTTATCCGGCCATTGTATTCACATCTATCATTCATTCATTCAATCAGTCCCATAGCCAACGTGAGGGTTTCAATTTCAACCGGTGGGGTCTGCCTATTGTCTCTCTGTAATGCATGCTCAACCCTAGGAATTCGAGTTTATCATCTCAAGAGATCATCCAATCAAAAGTCCTCATCACCTCAGTGATGAAGGATTCGGATCGTAGTTCTGTAGATCAAAACGTTGATTCAGCTCGTGAGACATTATTGTTAGAGGCTGAAACAATAAAAGTAAGTCCTTTAGTACTACATAAACCAACTCAAATCTGGCACACTCAGCACAAGGTGATTTCAATGAAACTAGTAAAAATTTTAATTTAGTCCATATTGCAGATCTTTAGGTTAAATTTCTTCACAGATAGGGAGAACAGATAGGATTGTTCAATTTTCGCTCTTGAATTCCAGCACCATCAAGTGCGAGACTCTTCAGACGGCCGTTGCAACGTTGGAGGACTGGTGTTTGAGGAACCATCTATATTTGATCGAGTATCAATCGAGCAAGTTTTGAATATTTGTTGAGTGACTGGCACTGACTAGACCAGATGAGTTTATGATAGAGTTGTGTGTTCGCTGCGTTTTAATTTCAGCATCGAGACCGTTGCTGGTAGAGTTGTACAATTTGTAGGGTTCATCAAAAGTAACGCCAGGGAATTTACTTTCATTCCAACCATGACGTTGCCTACATAAATGTCTGAAGCTTCGAATTCTAGAATAAGCTTCTACAGCTAGGTCACCACACTAGGCTATCTATTGCTACTATTTTGAAAGGGAGCAACACAAGGTTCTTTGTAAGAACATGAAGTTCTTCGACTATGTACCGTTTTAGCATCGTCGGCTGTAAAGTATGGGATGTTGATGGGATTCCCTCATGTGCACAAAAAATTGAACAGGCACCTGAATTGCCCCAACCTCCGCTCCTGTGTCAAATAGCCAGGTTCCAAGGTTACATGCAGTACCAGCTCCTCCTATAATATATAGAGTACCTCGCCAGACCTAAGTACTTGCTTCTAGAGATAAAACCTAATTTTTATTTTATTCTATGATTCCATTGTAAGTCTAAAACCTATTTCATTTGCGTAATCAATTTCAGCTAATTTTCATTGAAATGGCTCCGAAAATTGTAAAATCAAAATTTATTATAATTGACTTAATTGAAATCCGTTTTGAGGCATTCTGAAACGAATCCTAGTGTTTATCGCTTTGAAAATTAGGTGTGTTCCATCATCCAATGGAAAGCTCTCAATTTACCTCAGAACATCACGATGTAAATTCCTCTTCAGCTTATTTGTTGAGAAAGACCTTAGGATTGAGAAGAAAAAAAATCCGTTCTTGCGAAAAAAATCAATCGAAATAAAAAGATGAGTTCGCTAGTCAGCACATTTTGAGCACATTGAATTGGAAAATTTTCAAAAAACTTGCTCAAAATAGCGTTAAAAATGGGTAAAAACCCGTAAAAAAATCATTACAATATTATTTTTTTTGTAGCAGAGTTGTGATTTAAAAAAAAAGTATCCACGATGAGGTAGAACATTAAGAAATGTTTGGCCAAAACTATGAAGAAAAACTTACTCAAATTTTTAATTTCACGAAAAAGTTGAGAAAAAAAAACTGATACCTAATCCTAAATTATTTTCAAAACGTTGGATACCATTTAGAAAGAGTTTTTTGCTACAATATTGGTTGACAATTTCTTCGAACTCAAAGTGCTCGAATCTCATCCTATGTAAAATAATAGGTAATACGGTAATTTACGAAAATTTGCTCATAAGCTCATGTTACATGAGTGGTATATTTTGTCTTGTGTTTCAAGTTTGAGAGTTTGAGAATTCTATGTGTAATAAACAACTAATAAATATATAGATACCCATAGCCCATAATTATAAACACGCTCATTTTAAACTCTAACTAACAACACTGGGGTTGTTCAAAGTGTGAAAAATAATGAAAACTAAAAATGTTTAATGAACGATTTAACGGGCTTTTTAATGTTTTCCCATACAAACTCACAATAATATAGAAATCGTAGAGGTATTTTAAAGATCTTTGATGTTTGACAATGAAGCATAAGATAACCAATTATCACTTTCTTTTGTAGACAGATCATTCACTAATGGTTGATGTATTAACACTACAATGTGTCTTTAACAGGCTTTGTACCGAATTTCTACGTTCTAGAATGAACAGGAGAATGTTACAGGACGAACTAAGAGCCTGTTGTGTCGTTTGGAAAATTTCGCGGGTCGAGTCATTCACTGGTATAAATGATAAAGAGCAACTTCTTGGCCTTAAGGGGTTTTGGAATTGAACATATCCACGTTTAATTTTGTAAATGAGTTAACAGGTCCATGTTGTTGGTATACATCAGGGTTCGATTCATGAATAGTTTACCGTTGGTGGTGAGCAATGAGTGATTCATGCACAAATGCAGACTTCACGACCCACGCGCCGGGTTTGTCAAACACCCGCCGCAGTCGATCTTTCGTGAACCCACGCACCTTTTCGACGCCAGCCCCTCCTCAGACGCTGCATTGTTACCATCGTATTGTTTCGTTTTCAGTCGGGATGATCCTATTCATTAAAGCCCATCATTATTCACTGAGAAGTAATCCGTTATTCAGTCACCAAATCGAGCCCCATCATAATTGCTGCCCATAATATCATTGTTCCAGGAGCAGAAGTCTCTTGGAAGGAGATACTTTTTGAATTTTAATTTAATCCATCAGTTATATACACCTATTTCCCACCATATTGATTTCCCATAGGCGGATTGAATTTTCAGTTGATTCTTCGTGAGCTGTGGAAATATTTTTCGAAGCATTCAAGTCTATCCTACAAGTACTAGTCAGTCCCTCCAGAAAATAAATTAATGGCCCTGGGCCAATTTATTACAATCTTCCGTCTTTGCAATTTCAAGTGACATTTAAGATTATCCAGAATCTTATCCAAAACGAAATGTAGACTGTATTGAACGAATTCAATTTTAAATGAATCGGCTCAAGGTATCTGAATGAGTAATTATATCATTCTTTGAAATTAAAACTTTCCATTTGTGTAAGAAAACCTTTATTATAACTCGGGAAACCTTGAATTTGAAGTATTACATTGAATGGTAATTGTTCATAAGCGGAGATATGCTTGTGATGAACTTTTATATGGGTTTGATTAAGATTCAGGAATGGAATTTCTAGAATAGACTAAATGTTTCGAAGTAAGCTTCGTATGTTTTAGACGACTCGTCATTATCTTTTCAGAAAAAGGAGGATCGAAATATCTTCCGAATTCTGCCACAATGTAATAACATGCTTTCGTCAGTTTTGGCCTATTTCGTCGAAGAAATCAGTGATTACGGTATTCCTATGATAAGGTTTATTTATTTTTCAAAATGTCCATCTTCAGTGGCAAAATATTTCAATATGTTGTTCCTGCATAGGTACTCCAACATTGAGGATAGAATTTAGCTAGGAAATTCGAATATTGATTCCGACATCTTAATATTTAGAGTTCCTCTGAAGATGACACTCTCACGTTTCCATCGTAGCACATCTTGAAAATGCTGATGAGTGTTCAGAAGCATTATTAGTGAACCTATATGGAAATGAATGATTTAGATATACACTATTTAATGCCAATGTAATTCACAACCCACCTCATTAATTAAGAAACTTCGGTAATAGTCTCAAGTACTTGTAAAGTATGGTTTTTGCCATCAACTTGGATTCAAATACTGTAATCAATACCGAACTTGTTTACTAATTTGTAATTTATCGAAAGAAGTGATTTTATATTTTATATTATATATTATGGCGATAATGGAGATTATTATTCATGATTTACCATGGAAGTGTGGTGTCCTGGTGACTATGAAGGTTTTCTGCACTGTTGGGGTCCCGCCTATGAGGATGTACACAATCTTCTGCCAACTTCGCTTGTCTAACGTTTTTACAAATTCCGGTAACTTGGGCGCACAAGACGAAACTTGATTTCTTTATAAAATCAAGATTTCCTGAACAAATTCGGTTTTCGCATGGCATATTTGCGATACCCTTTATCGAAGGGAATTGATTACGTTAAACTTTACTGATTGATTTCTGACGGTTTTCGCCCACAACCAGTGTATACTGATTTGAAGAGGCGTAAATTAAAAAACCTAGAGAGAGAGACAGAGAGAGAGAGAGAGAGACAGAGAGAGAGAGAGAGAGAGAGAGAGAAAGAAAGAGAGAGAGAGAGAGAGAGAGAGAGAGAGAGAGAGAGAGAGAGAGAGAGAGAGAGAGAGAGAGAGAGAGAGAGAGAGAATTCTATAATAGTACTTTTGAATCTTTGAATCTGGTACGTACGCTTAAATGGGCTTGCGATGGTCCTTGCGTTCATATCAAATAGGCTCACCTAGAAAAAAACGGGTTATTTTATTAAAATTATGAATTATAACTATCAACAGACAATATAATGGAATAAGTGGGTTTTTATCAGGAATATCAGTGCACCAATAGAAAAATCAGTTGGAATAATACGAAGAATAGTCGACAAAACAATCTCAGTTAACCTAACAGACAGCGGAGTAACAGAATCTCAGTTAGGTACCTATCTATCTACACATGGATACATAAGAACCTTAGCTGTCCATCTGTCAGTGGCCTGATAAAGATATTACTCAAAACAGACAGGAATATTCTAACATGAACATGGTTTTGTTCAGGATTTCGAATTATCTGAACGCGTCGACCATTTGTGTGCACGGATAAGGAATCGGCAAATCGAAGTCGATGGTAAAGAAAGATCAAGCCATTGGAGGTAGTGCATCGAGATACCGAATGTATCTATTACATATCTATGATCTAATATATCTAATCCATCTATATAATCTACATAGGTATAACTAATATATCTGTAATAAACCACCAAACACCATCTCAACTTTAATCTAACTTTTCTTACCCTAAATAATTCATATTAATAATCGCATTGTGGTCAGAATTCAAACAAGACACCTAGTGGTGCCGTTGAGTCAGAAAATGAGCTCTCGGTTCAACCTACACGCCAGAGAGGCGATACATGATTATGAGTCTTATTTTGTGAACTTCAGTACAGTAGTTTCGGAGAACCACTTCGCACTGCTACGGTGGCAGACGGTAGGATTTTTTTGTATAATGTGACAAAAAATTGATTGAAATTGATTGAAAGATGTTTCATGTTTCTTAGATAATTTCACACCAGTGATCTGCGTAGAAGATAAGGGCTAACCAATACAGAAGTTATAAACTTTTGTGTATGTAACAATTTACATAGTTCTTAAAGTACGAGGAAGTTGGAGTGCCTCAATCACTTGGCATATTATTGTTATGGAAATTAGGAAGTTATTCAACGAATGAACTTCATATCTCTAAAAAGTGTTTAGACAGGATTGTAAGAACAACGGAAACACTTGTTTGACTGAGGCCTCAGTAATCAGCATGTCCATAAAAGTTGTTGTGGACGCTTGGAATCCATGACGGTAAAAGCTCTTTGACTGTATATTCCAACCCGAGTCACACGTGACAACCACTATCATTGTTTCTAGTTTTAACTGGCGATGTTCACACCAAACTCGCTAAATTAATTGGATGATGAAAGAAGTTTGTTTCGATGATAAAAATCAGCATGGAGCTTCATCACACGACGGTTTACTATCACTGAATTCAAATTACCAGATCCACTTTTAGCTGTTTTATTTAGCAAGCTCTTGTTACTGACTTATGTAACAGGAGTTTCATCACACGGAGCTTCATGTGCTTCATGAGCTTCATCACACGACGGTTTACTATCACTGAATTCAAATTACCAGATCCACTTTTAGCTGTTTTATTTAGCAAGCTCTTGTTACTGACTTATGTAACAGGAGTTTCATCACACGGAGCTTCATGTGCTTCATGAGCTTCATCACACGACGGTTTACTATCACTGAATTCAAATTACCAGATCCACTTTTAGCTGTTTTACTTAGCAAGCTCTTGTTACTGACTTATGTAACAGGAGTTTTACATTATTATAGTACTAGATTATTATTGTATTAGAAATATTACAAAAAAGGTAGCAAAGCAAAACGATTCATCAACACCTCACTTAGTCAAAACATAGCCAAGGCAACTTTGGTACTTCACAGATTACATGATTTGTATTCATATTTTTTTAAGCCTCACTCCGGATTTCTCAGATGCAATCATGTGACTGAATGATTACAAATTGAAGTACATTCAATTTTCAATTGGATTTTGGACAACGTTACATTTGAAAATTTGAGTTGACTCCAGGCAAATGTTTACCAATAATTATTATCAAGAATAATTAGTTTCCTGTATTATTAGTATTTTTACGGTTGAGTCATAATTATGTAAGGCTATGGAAACAAATTTGGGAACATGTTATAATTTAGAAAAAAAGCACTCTCGTCTAATTAACGTTTGGTGAAATAAATTTTTCCATCGCTCTTGACAATATTATTTACCTATATTTGCTCTTCAAAATGAGTTATATGCAATTAAGATCATTTAAAGAAATATTTATATATTCTGCAATACGGACAATATAAGTTTTTATAATAGTTAAACATAACTATGAGCACCATATGTGGATTTTTTCTCCCAAAAAACGCATCAAAGAGCAATTTTATGTACAGGAATGTGGGTTATATTCGGAATCAGTATTAAAAGTTCCAATAATATGACAGGTATGAAGAATAATTTTGTTCCCCAAGATTGGTCAAATTCCGCATGGCCGGAAACGATTCACACTGATCCCATAATAATAACTTTATTTTGCTGGGTAGTCCTATGCATCTTCGACTGGGGTGTGGATTTGTGACTGGAATGAACATCAAGGGAACGTCCTGAGTTTTGGAAGTGCCTAGCGATAAAATGGAAAAGAATTAAGGAAAAATGCCTAATAAAATCCACTAAATCGTTTCCAAAGAGAGAACAAAGTGAGGTTCACAAAATCCAACTAAATTGATTAAAGTACCCAGCAATATAATTTTATTATTATTATCGGATTAGAGTGAATAGTTTCCGACAGCCGCACAATGCGACGAAAACCGACGAAATTATTTTTTGGTCCTATCATATTGGAACTTCTATGATGATTGATGATGCGTTTTTTGTTTTAGAAAAATCGTTTTAAAGCATATTTCCCATTTTTCTCCAATGAAAAAATGTTCGTCTCGCAAAAAGTTGCAGAAGATTGAAGTCTGCGTTTATTAATCACCAAAATTTTTTAAATTGATCGATTCATGGAAAAGTTATTGTATTCATGAAAGGTATTGTAGTACTCGGAAAATACCAGTTATTTGCAAACTAAAAGTAAAACTTGATATCCGAAGCCAAAAATCGGCTAATTAGATTGAAGGGCTGCAGGATACTTCCCAGATGGGCCTGAATTACTTCTTTTTTGGCACACGGTACGCCGAAACCCAAACTCCCGTCAGCTCTCTACTCTGGACGTTATAACAAGGAGGTGGGGGGAGGTTTATATAAATTAAACTTTTACGAATTAACTATTAATACATACCCATTCCCTGCCTACTTGGATCCCCCCTCCACTCGAGCCCCCCCCCCCCCCCCCCCCCCCCCGGTTTCTGATAGCCTGGGAATTGTGATGGAAATGGAGTAGTTACCCCTTCAAATGGTAGAGAAAATTAACCTGCTACATCCAGAGGGTATCCTGAAACCTAAAAATCCCAGGAACTATCGCAAGATGAAGCATTTGCAAGAATCGAGAAGAAGGAACGGCCCATATCCATCATATCATCTACGCAGGAGTTCTTCACTTCAAATCGCCATTGTGTCAGTACGTGCAAACATGCGCAAGATTTTCAAATGAGTATTGACTTTAAAATTTCATCTTCCCAGCAAAACAAGAAATTTCACCCGACAAGATCGAGAACTATATTAAGAGTTTAATTGAATTTACTGTTATAAGCATAATTTCTCCAATACTAGTGTTATTCTTAAACTCGCTTTCCTGAGGCTTAAATAAACTATTTAAATGATGAGAACGTAGGTACCTCATAGTGCGTAACTATAACGATTCCCTGACAAGAGTAAGAGTTGATAGTTTTACCAGCGGTAGTTAACAGTACCTAAGTAAAATCGCTCAATTTTTTTCTAGCTGAGAAACGTCATGTTTTAAGAAGTGCTACCTAAAGATCTGGAGATTTTGAGCTGTCTCAAGTTCCCATTCATGTACCTATCTCGTGAAGCCCTGCCAATTTCAATGACCTTTAATTTTTTTAAAATAATTTTTTTCCCACTGGATCCTTTAGATTTTACACTGAGAGCTGCTAAAAATGGATGCTGAATAAATCCTCAGAACCACCTACCGCACACCTTTCAAAATAATCATTTAGTTGTGATCACATATCTAAATATTTAGCAGCTCAGTCCCGAAAGCTCTCCGTTCGAATTTCGTAATGATCAATGACAAGTGGAAATATTACGTAAGTATAACAAGTATTTTCAATTCGATTTAAATCAGTGCAAGAAACCCATGTGAAAAACCGACTTGATAATGATTATATTTTACTGACTTGATAATTCACTTTACTAAAACAACCTCGATGGACGGAGATATCATGAAATTGGCCTGAAAGACACTCAAAATATGGGACTGAACTGACACTACGTACGTGTATGTCTTTATAACTCGGCCTGTCATTCCTGTATGTTTGATACTGTTTTGTATTAGTCACATTGAGAAAATTGACGAGCATCAAGACAATTTCACGCTCCAGGAATGATCGAGAACAATGATTCAATGCTTTCGTGTGTAGTGGAGGATCAGTTCCTGTCTTGGAGAGACATCTTGGGTGAAGATGATTTCAATAGAAGGGGCCCTAGGGATGAGTCGCGAGTTTGAGAGATTTTCAAGGGGAGAAGTGAGGGACTCCGATGATTAATCACTCAAGCTTTTGTTTGCCTTTACTTAGCACTTCCTTTTCACTTTTGAAGGGAAGACGGGCTCCACTTCAGCCTTCAGGAAACCTCGGAGTACAAGATTGTAAACAAAAATAAGTCAGACAGGCTTGGCTCAATTCAGGTAAGATGTGTTGTGAGTAACTAACATATCATCAAATTCCACAATTTTTTCCTTACCTGGCTTTTAACCTACATCAACATTCCACATGACAACAGAACATTTTACTTCAAGCTTCACCATTAATCCAAAATGTATCGCTTCGAATAACTCAAATATGCCCAAGTAAGAGTCAGATTCTATTTTTTAACGGATTGAAAAGAGCCAGCCAATTTTTTTTTTTTTTTTTTCCTTATAGAGGTTTTGAGATGATATGACCTAATATCCATCCAGGATAAACACCCAAATGTGGCATTACTAGTACTTATGAAACGCTTTAAAAAGGTAAATAATTTTATTTTGCAGTCGAAGACGGACCAAATATTTGCATTATAAAGGAAAAAAATTAATGCAAATCTCGAAATTGAAAGCACTCAACCTCTGTTCTTCACTCTAGCAGAATGGCTCACACAGCTATTTCAATAATTTTTACTATGGTGATTTTGACTTTGGTGAGGTTTGAGAGCTCAACTGTGTGTTCTAATAATTCATATTTTAAAAATAGCAGATTTAAAAGGTTTCCTTGATGGATTCCTACCCCGAATGTCTGCTTTTATGGCATTCACAATAGCGAATCTGTAATTTCTGGAACCATAAAGCTAATTATTTTCAAATCTTTTTCAAATCTGCCAAACATAGTATTTGAAATTTAGATGTCAATCGTAAAATACTCTGCAACCAACAAGCGGGTGATTGGGTTGAAGAGGCTGTATTGAGGCTTTTGAATAAAACTGTCTTAAGAAAATCATTCGTGCAAGTTCCAGTCATTGAAAAGTCTAGCCAGATCTGAGCCTTATTCGAGGATGCGCAAATCGTGTAGAAAGAGCGACCTGCCAAAACAGTTGGTTACGCACATATTTTTCCAATGTCTTTAATTTTTTTTTCAAATGACTACGTACACCCAAGGTAACAATTAATTAATGTAAGGGATTATATTAATTACGCCAATCGTGCGTTGAATGTAACTACTTATTCAAGTAGGTGTGTCTTGTTGAAGAAATTCTCATTTTAGACGCTTCCAATAATTAAAAAATTATATAAAACCAATTTCCTAACGTCTAAAGCAAATATTTTAAGGAACCCTGACCATTTTCCTCAAACATTAGGTTGAACAATGCAAGCACACTTTCTTTCAACACAGACAATGAATAGGAGCTGTTCGCACCGGTTTAGCACTACTTTGCACTAATAGCACCAACCTAAGTAGGTACCCAACCATGATGAGGATTGAATTTGATCGACTGAAATGAAAACATGGTGGTAAAAGAACAGCTGATATTCAAAATATTGATAGGTACGTCAATCGTTCCTCAAAGAATCTGAAGAGAGTTTAACGATTAGGTGGATCACGTTGAATGAGGAGCTATTTTAATGCTTGTGATACTCATAAATCTGGAGTCCTTAATTATTTAATAATACCTTCTAAAATAGACGTAATAAGTTAATAACAAAGCTACCTTATAATTTTGAGCAGCCGACAGTATCAAAGAGAGCGTCAGCTGTTAGCTAAATTGCGCGAATTGTAATGATGGCAACATGCAATATCCATTAGGGGTATTAGAAGAAAACAAAAAAGAACCTTTATAGAAGCCGGAAGCTATTAGTTAGCCACCGCTGATATACTAAAGTAATATCTATTGCCTCGCATTAATTACATTATCGAAGGATTTCAACGTTCTCTAATAATTTGTAATGAATAATTGGCTGTATTTTACGGTTTAGTGAATATCGCAGAAAATTATGCTATTTTAATGGGCATAATGAAAAATACTAAAGTTTAATTAAGAATATATATGTTTATACCTACGCCATTCCAGAAAAAATATAAATAGGCTCAAAATATTCGTATATACTAAATAAGTATAATAAGTATATTGATAAAAACTGCCAAAGAAATTGTTAAACGTTAGAAACATACCTAATTGGTATTTGTAGCAAAATATTATTTTGAAAGCATATCTATACAAAGAAATTAATATTGTGAGTGCTTAATCAATTAGCTCGAAACATTCCAAACAATATGTGATCAAGACCGTAACATAGTGTAAAAATAATGTTTTCGCTGCTAATAACGTAATTGGTAGAGGAAGTGCCTTCCTGCCCTTGGTGATGACATTTTATTAATTTACAGTTGGATCGCAAGGTATTTTCGCTACTGAGAGGAAGACTATTAATTAATTATAAGTTGGTTTTATCTCGACTACGTAGAAAACCGATTAGGTGATAATTATTTTGCATGTGGTCTAGCCACTCATCAGTTTTATATATATGTTAACGGGAAAGTTTAAAATCAGGCATTGTGTACAATGCCTAGTCGTTGTATACAATACCTGAATGGAGCAGGCAATGTATAGAATGAATCTCATTTTATACATTGTAAGGAATACCTGATCGTGCTCTCGGCAAAGCTTCCTTCTAATCAATCCTTACCTGGTCTGGGCACCTTTGTTGGAGATATAGGTCAGAATGATGTGTATAGTTTGGTGGTCTGGATGCTCGCAAGCTCGCATCTCAAAAATACATAACATCAAGTAGTCAATCCCTTAGTAAAAATTCAGATTTGTTGGACATATAGACCAAAATGATGAGTATTTATACTTTGCCTAAATAAATGGTAGGCATTATTAGACTGCCTAGCCATTGTGTCTAAAGAAAGTTAAAAATGGAGGAATTTCATACTCTGCCTAAAAAGTGCAGGCATTGTGTAGAACGACTAGTCATTGTATACAATGCCTGGATTTCATACTTTGCGGGTAACATATACACACCTCAAAAGAATGAAGGGGTTACTTTTCCTTGTAGACGTCAAAGACCCCAGATCAATTGGACAAAGTTCAATTTACATATCATGATTAAGTACCTAATAGAGATGGGAGGCACCTTGTTTTTTTTTCCTTCTTTATTTTCTCTTAATCTCAAACACTAAGAAAGGCGATATAAAAAAAGAATGAAATCTGAGCATTTTTCTGAAACAAACTAACCTCCCTCCCCTCAAAATTTTTTCAAAAATTTTTGAGACATCGAAGTGAAACTTGGAGAGCGTTTAAAGAGTGCATGATACTAAGTTTTATGCAAATAAAAATCGATAAAAATACGATTTTTTTTGACTAACCAAGGGGGAGGGAGATTGCGATTTTGCGATTTTTTTTTAATACTTAGAAAACAATTTTTTCAATTTTTTGCCGAGTGACGCCTCATTTCAAAGATTTTTTAAATCGTAGTTTTGGATAGTTGGAGCTTGATATAGCTAGTCGTTCTCAGTGTTTGAGATAAAACAAATAGAACAGGTTGCATCCCATCTCCACTAGGTACCAAATCATGAGATTTAATGAGAATTTTGTTCGAATGATCTGGTGTCTTTGGCGTCTTCAAGAAAAAGTTATCCCTTAACTGTTTTGAGGTGCGTGCATATGTGTCGGGCGTTAATGAGAAGAGAATATTGAAAAATCGTTTGATTTTCTAAATTCTTTGGTTCCGCAATTCAACACAGGCTAAGTAATCAAGGGAGAAAGTTGAAGTGGAACCCGAAAGAGATATAATCTCGTGAGAAATAACGAAACCATATATTATGAGTGGAGGAAATGGATTTCCAAGTGAATCCCGTGTCTAATGCTCACGTTTCAGGTTTCGGTGGTTCCCATCTTCTTTCCCGGAATAATATTTTCGGTATAGTTGCGGTTATAACGAAATTAGGAGATCTGCAAGTGTTACGATTCTATTCTGCGTGAGAATATACATAGAAACGGTCCCCAAATTCGCATTTTAAAAGAGGTTAATTTTTCACAAAAATCCTCGATTTAATTTTAAAAAACCCATGTTTTTCAACTTTAAAGCATTATTTTCTCCCCTAATTAGCAAAGTAACAGTAAAATTTACTATATCGTTGAAAAGCTGAGATTATGAGAAAGTTTTCCCCGTGTACTTAGTGCTTTTCCAAAATAATCCGTATTAAGAGCAAAACTACAAATGGAATAAAAAGTCAAATGCTGAGAAGTTTTCAATATTTGCTTTTCAGCCTCTATTTTACGTAAAAAGATGGCTAAAAAAATATTGGTTTGGTATCAGATAAATAAACCATTTAACGATGTTTCCAACGATGTCCTACTTTTTGAGTGACTCTAAGGGGAGTTACGGCCGTTTTAAAGTCGTAAGGAAGGAAACACGAAAGAAATCTAAAAAATTAAATGATTAAAATACTAAGAGTTTAAAAAAATCTCCGATAGGATCTTTCAATCAGAAATGAGCTCTAAAATTGACCCTCTGAGTTTGATGAACTTAAGTACATCGTAAGAAGACTCTGTATATAGGTATAAGTACGGATAACTAGGTTGTATATGTATTGACCATGGTGTTTATTTACTGTGGGCAGATATACGAGAGGAATGGTAGGTGCTTAACTTCCCTAAGCGGGATGAAGAAGGGTGTCGTAAATCAATGACTTGACGAAGTTGAAGGTCATACTTTTATGAAACTCTGTGATGGGTGGGGTGCCTTGTGAGCGCCGCAATTAAGGCCATCAAGATCCTTAATACCACGTACTTATCAGTTTTTGATTAGCGGGGACATTGTTTTACCTTCGGTTGAAGAAGGAGGGGCGTGAACCCTGGATTATCAGGATACAAGATCACTAGAGGGATATCATTTAATACCTACAGCCTTAGCATCACCTCAGCCGTGATCGGATACAGCAAGAGGTTACCTTAAGATCAAGCTCTCGCGCAACTTAACCTTTTGAACTGCCAAGAGTCATTCCAGGCGAGGGTTTTTGTTTAACCAACTACATGAACAACTCTCGACTCAGGAATATGAGTTCAACCCGTATTTTGTAAATATATATTCTACATTAAGTGTATATACCATCTAAAATTGCATTATCTCAATTCATGCATTCCAAATTGACGTAGTCTAATCCATATTTCTTCACACCAAAAGCTAGAGTGCTTTAGTTTTTGGTGCCTAAGGACCTCTGAATCGTGTAGGTCATCTACATGGACATTGTTCATTGAAATAAATATAAATGAAACTAGTTCATGCACTGACTAGGGTACTCACGAAATTTGTACCTCAAAAAACACCGGTCAAAAATTCAGCATCACAGAAAAAAATGAAAACACAATAAACCCATAAATTTTAGGAGTATTATACTTCGATATCGCCGACGATTTTGAATCGCTGCATCGAATCCGATCGCTTTGAACGTTATTGCAATCGATTTAACATGCCATAATCTATAGAAATCCATACTAAACACTAACTTCTGATGTGTTTCTTTTGACGTTGTAAATGATATTGCCGCCAAATCATACGGGATCGACACCAAAAGCTATACAGCATATTTTGAGGGTCTAAGAAATCTATTTATAGATACCAACTTTCAGGTCGATAGGTCCGAAATTGTAACTTGTAATGCAGAACAGACAGACACACACATACAGGCTCATGGCAGCAGACTTGGCGTGATTAATAGATAGAGGATAAAGTACGAGCTGAATAAAATTTTTAACGTTTATTAAGGTTATCCCATGAGTCTCAAGCATCAAATAGAGCTGAATACTACATCCATCCTCCCCATGCTAGCCTCACCTCCAAATAATAATATATTATCATGACTCCCCAGCCGATCGTAAACCAAACTTCCATCTTACCCTTGGGCCAATCTGTGATAGAGTGGTTTGAAATCAAACCAATATCAATCGTCATCAGATACAATCATAATAATACATGCAAGAGTGGAAGAAACTGATTGTTTGACCTCCTTTAATTTTAATGTCCTGCGGCGTCACATCCAGCACACGCAGCCAGCCAGGTCCGCCCTACGCATCGGGGGTTAAATCAATAAAAGATCGGTCATTAGGGGCAGATTTACAGCTACTATCACACTCCCCCCTTGTTTACAACACTAATCTCACCCTTCGCTTTTTTCGCCCTCTAAAGGCCAACGGTCTTGAATATTGACTCTCCTCTTTGGATAGGGGGACGCTCCGTTTTTGTTTTTCTTTCGTTTGGTTTTTTCTCCTTTTTCAAGCTATATTTTTTGTTTCCACGCATTCTTCCCCCGACTAGCTCTGCAAGAAACTACTTTTTACTTCGAGAAAAGACCGCGTCAAACACGATATGATGTGACAACACAGTTTATAAATCTGTGTGGCTGAAGCTCTAAGATTGTCAAGTAATAAAACCGAATCCCATGAATGAAATATCACAATTCAAGGGAAAATCAATAAAAATGTTTAGGTTCCTTCGCAGGATAAAAATACAGCAAAGGTAAACCACTAATTTGAAGAAAAAAGTCGTACTAAAATGAGGCTTTTGGCTTCTTCCGATAAGTTAATATTACGACAAGAGGACAAGACTCGACGGAGATTGGTGCCTCATAGTAAGATTAGACATTATTCAGATAAATTCTCCAAATATATTATCGAGCTTGTATCAACACAAAATAATTAGATTTACGTATTAATCACTAATAATACAATCAAAGTATCGGAACAAGATGTTGATTAATTGGTAACATAGATAATAGGATTAGGGACAGTATCGTGTTCACAAACAACATGTCGTGAACTCCTGTACTTACTTAGTTGTGGTTTCCTGAGTAAACCGAGGCGTTGACTAGAGCCTTACCTAGATACCACCTGTTAAGTACGAACAAATGTTTAATTTACCGTGATTTCGACTTGTCAAAATAAGCATTCTCCTCGCACTCTTTCTTCTAAATGAGTGCAATTTGATGAGTGCCAAGTTGCAATGTCAATGGTTATCTGTCGATTGGTAATGGCCGAAAATTGGTCTTATGGAAACATATTACTCATCACTGTCCCCTTAATGGACCCTCAACCCGCACCAACTATGACATCACGTGCAGCCTATTCTCGTCACGACATAAAAACTTGTAATTTCGAATCAAACCGATTTTTAAGTAATGCGTATTAAACATAGGTATTCATTTCTCAAACGAATAGGTACGTCTTCTTTGAACCGTTGCCAATCACGGTAATGACTATTTTCAAGATGGCTACATCCATCACATTGGCACAAAACCAGGCAGAGCTCCATCCAGCCTAATGGAAGACACCACTCTTACAGTTAACGTAGGTACGTCGACTAATTGGAATTTGCCATTACAGCGCTTCCTCTTCGACACTATTCTGTGACATAACGACACTCATCGCAGTAAAAGTCAACATTCCATCCTGAAGTAGCCAAGGTTGTTTGATTCCACTAGGGTCCTGAACAATTCATCATTGACTTTTCCAGAGCCGATTGACTTATAATGCATGTGAAGGGGAGGGGGAGGGGGGCATTCCCATGAATATAACTTCGATTGGAAAAATAGAACCTTTCTGCTGCTTGAAGCGCTTGAAAACTGGAGGCTAACTAGCAACCATTGAGTTCATTCAAATTTGAAGTATCATGTCCGATTCCCAATAGTCACACACAAACTAGAGATACCTGACTTCCCGCCAAACACTCTAAACCTCTCAAGGTAAATCGCGAACGAAGTAATTATTCCCTCAAAATAATTAGGTATCCCTTCGAGAGACGAGGAGCTGAGAGAAGATTGGTTTCCAGAAATAGTCGCACGGAGTATTTCTTATGAATATCATCAATTATGTTACTGAAGCAGGAAATGCATGTTGCCGGCCAAAACCGTGTCCGAGAGAGTGTGGATGGGGAACTTCAAAAAGGGGAGGCTTTTTAACCGGCTATAACTCCTCTGCAAACCAACCTAGAACCGTAGGGTATCATACTCTTGAGAATCTAATTTTGAAATGCTTTTGTCCTTACAAGGTTTCCCAAACATTGACAGCTTCAGAACAAAATGCGACCAGGAGCTTAGAAATGTATATGCGCACGAAATTGGAACTAAACATCAAGTTTTGAAGGCATGGATTGTCTGATGATCACCGTGATCAGGTTAATTGTCTCGTTGGTAGGTGAATATCTGATTGAATAATAGGGTGAACATGCGGAAAGGGGAAATGAATGTAAACCCAATCCTGGGAAGATAAAATCAGCAAGTGATGTTCGGCTAGCTTTGGCAGGTGATGTGGCTCCCCGTTTTCAGCCGAACTTTTCGTTCCAGCCCTGAAGCTGGCCAGAAACCACTGAATACGTCTTTCTAGTCTTCAGGTTGCGAAACAGTTACTAGTTCCTGCTGGGGCCCTGGTGATACGAAGCAATTCTGACCCTCGTGGGGAGCGAATAAACAGTGTATCCCAATTCGGAACAATTTATCATTGATAATTGTTTAGTTGGTACTTCCAAAGAATATTAGCGAACATTTCAAGGGTGTGTTATGGTAAGCGCACACTAATATATATTAAACTGTATTAAAATTTGAGTAATTTCAGTAGAAAGAAATTATTAAAAACCATTTTTATGGTTAAAAAACTCATACTAAATAAAATTCCGCGATTCAAATTTTGGATTTTTGGATTTTTTTGCAGTTTTTATAAATTTTTTAGCAGAAACTTTTAAATGTCTTAGTTAATCGTTGATAATTTAGTTTTGACTAAAGTTCTGAAAACAATTACAAATTTCACGATTTTTGACCGTTTTTAGTTATTTTTTAGTACATTTTTCAAAATTTTACAAATTCAACGTGCTCAAAAATTGTTGGCCAACGAACTCATCCTTTCGTTTGGAATGCTTGATTTTCTGGCGCAAGGACGGTATTTTTATCTCAATCCAAAGGAAAGTTATCGTCTGGAATGACATATATATACATATATATATATATATATATATATATACATATATATATATATATATATATATATACGTGAAAAATCGCAAACTTCAGGAATCGTTTCAGAATGCCTCAAAATGGATTTCAATGAACATTTTTCAAAAATATTTATTTTAAAAATTTCCGAGCCATTGAAATAGCTTAATTTTCTACAAAACTTCGCTAATGAGCGCATTTTTCCGATGAACTGTAGCCTGAAGTCCGGCTAAGGTGCTAATCGAGCCCTGGGGATGCAATGCGAGTCAACCCAACCCGCTGCGGCGCTAGTATGCGCTTACCTTAATATGACCTTGTGCTATTGATGATGATTAATTAAAGCCTTTGTTGAGGATCTATTGCAGTCACATACTAAACTAGGAAAGCTCCCGATAGGTCGTGCAAGCTCTCTCCTATGCCCAGATGACGGGTCGCCACCCTGTGAAACCTTGCACTAATGGTGAAGAACAACAGAGCCATTGACTGAGATAGGATCGGAATCAAAACAGTAAATACAGCGTCGTGTGGCATACGAGGCAAAAGAGTTAAGCCGGCGTGAGCATGCCCGTAAATTGATCTCTTGTTGTCTTAGGCGTTTTGTTAAATCTTTTTATGGAACCCCTTTTTTTTATTAAGACCAAAGATCCCACTCAACGGGGGCTAGATGAGAGGGCGGGGAACCTCCGGGGGTTGAGGCGGACCCCACGCACGGGACCCACGGGCGTGGCGGGAGGGTGTTACATACGAACAACTAATGGGGCTTAATGACACCCCCTCCCCTTTCATCTTCATCTTCTTCTCTTCCATTCTTCCTTCATTCGCCCGTAGTAACTACTAACTCTCCTCTCTTCTACCTCACCGGCACTTTGAACAGGTACCCTCATGAATATCAAAATCGTGACGGTCAATTGAACGATCAAAGAAGTGCCGATGGTGCGGTCAATCACAAACCTAAGTCTACAATTCGGCAGAAATGCTCATATATATTTCATGTAAAACAAGAATTCGATTTGAAGTCCAAATAAGCAGTATATTAATCTTGACCTATACAATTAATTAATTCATTGTATTGCACAAAGTCCGATGTTGACCAGATTTTTCAACCGAATCTTAAAAGCGTTGGATTCAAGCTCAGAATCAATAGCGAACAATGAATACGGTTAACGCTTCATTGTTCGAGAGTAAAATCTGCACAAACGTTCTACAACACTTCCCATCCGTTTTTATTCAACCGTGATAAGTACCTACTAAATCTTCCTTCTTGTTTCCAGAAATTTTGACCAGGTACTCTCATGAATATCCAGATTTGGATGGTCAATTAGATGATCAAAGAAATTCCAGCATCAATAATAAAACTACGTGTGAGATTTGTCAAAATCTGTCGATTTTTTAATTAAGTTTTTCTGGAAAATTGAGGACTTTGAACAAGTAGAGAAGGAATTGAACTAATCTTGTAAGGGGACCAGTGCGGGAAAGAGCCGCTATCGCATCAGATGAGTTCACTTCGCCTTCACTTGGTCATAGTGGCCTTAATTCTAACGACAAAATTGCGAAATTATGAGGAAGTATTATTAACATAATAGACTGCATCCACGTGAACCTCATGAAAAGCTCGTAAAATGAAGACTCAACTCGTTGCTAGTTGACTTCTTGTACACATTGTGACTTCATTTTTTATCAGATTGTCTTTCAATGTTCAAAACATACTCAGTACACCATGATAAAAATTTACCGTCCACAGTTTCCCAAATCACCGACTGACAAACATATTGGATGATAAAGAACGTTATCATTATTTTGTTTTGCAGGTTTGGTTAGTCGTAATTATTTCTTGTACCACAGTTGTTCACTGGGATGTAATAAAAAAATAAAATAAAAAAGTTTCTACGTGCTTCTGAACTCGAGAACCGTGTACCTATATAGGTTGAAAAACATGGTTTGGAGAAATGCGCGTTTTTCTATAAGGAGAGACATCTTGACTAGACGAGCTGAAAGAGTGGCAATTTGGGGAAGCCATTCAGCTAGTTATGGGTAGAATTAGTTGGCTTTGTGCGTGCACCACCCTCCCTCCCTAGTTATGACACCTGACCAACCTGTAACGGTGTAACTTTTCTGGCATGGGAAAAAGAGAGTATTCAACCTCAACCTACTCTGATGGCTGATTGGGGAACCTTGTTCGCCTGCTTCAGATTGCCTTCGCTCTAAAGAGTGGGTATTTGAGGAAACCAGTCAGCTGGTTATGGATAGAATTAGTAGGATGTGTGTTAAAGACCTTACTAAGTTCACTTGAAGATGAATTTGATGAGGGTGAGACATCCTACGCTTCTGGATCACACTAGTCTTAGTTTGATAAATATTTTCGACTGCACTAATTATTCAAGATATAGAAAATAATTTGTATTTATACTCGTATACCAAAATTTTCAGCAGAATCTCTAGTATATTTTATTTTTTTCTTCTCAGTACCAAAATATCAAAAAGGGTTTTTTGACCGATTCTCACTCCACAGGTCTAACCCATTCTATTATTATTTCAATCATATCACTTTATTCCTAGGCAAATACTCGAAAAATTGCTAAAAATTGGACTAAGCCCTTACATAGCTCATCAGTACATAACTTACCGCTGGAGGCTGATGCCTTCGTGAATTAAACATCAACTTGATGAATTTCAACACGATATCAATCATCGGTTAGTGCCTTACAGGTCAAAAACGTGCTGGGTGAGGGAGGAGGTCGGGGAAATGGGGTTTCAGAGCCCTGCGGCTTTTAATTAAGTTCTCAACTTCTTAATTAAGCAGTGCATTTCGCCCGCATTGACCCGCTAAAACTTTGCCACTCAATCAAAGTAACAAGGTCCTGATTGAAACAACGCGGTGACCGTAGAGAGAGAAGGAAACTGTTGAATGCATAAAACCTTGCATATTTCCTTAACACAAATCTGTTATTATAACCACTAGTATGCCCATTTAGGAAAATGGCATTTCATGGAGGAAACGTTCTGAATATATTAGAATGTTCTGAATGAACATTGATACATGATATTAGAATGTTCTGAAAATGTTCTGAATATATTCTTTCATCTTATTCAAGTATAAGATAAGATGTTCCGACCGTTTAACCATAATATTAAATTTTTACATGAATTTCATCAATATTCTCTTAACCAGTCATATAGCATGATTGTATAAGCGAATTTTTGTAACATATCGTATTTTTTCTGTTAATTTGTTTAAAATTAAGTTAACAGTTACTAATAACTGTAAAGTTTATGGGGAAAAACGGAAAAAACACCTACTTTACAGTCAAACTTTTGGATTTTTACAATTACCTATTTGCATTTTTTATCAGATCATAGCACAATTTGATAACACTCACGTACATTTTTCAGTAAAATTGTTGGAAACATTTTATTTCATGTTCTACTTTGTAGCCGATCCACTTTGTATGAATAGTGTTAAAAACATAAATTTGTTGATATTTAGCAGTTGTTTGCCATTTTTTGATATTTTTTGCAGAACGTTTTTTACCAATTTATTATGCTTAAAAAGTGCTGCTCAACGAACTCATTCTTCCTTTTAGAATCCTTACAGAATGATCTTTTGGCGAAAGAACAGATTTTTCATCTCCATTCCAAGGGCGGTTATCGTCTGGAATGAAATAAATGACATTTACCCATAATCCTGTACCTGTACATTTTAGGATAACTTTTGTTTTGAAATGTATGGAACCATCAGCCATTATTTTCTAACGAAAATTGGCTAAAAAAACATCACATTGTTGCCATGGTTTCAAGGGTCGCCAAGCCAGATCAATCGGATCAGATTTGTACGAGTAAACGCGCCCAATGCGCACAGGCAACATTTCAATGGAGTTATCACACACTGATTTCCTCGCAAGAGCATCAGCACACTCATTGCCCTGAATACCCACATGGCTTGGCACCCACATTAGGGATAGCTTTTCTTCCTAGTTCTGTAGATGGTTAATTCTGCTTGTGGCCCTCACACCCTTCAGTATGACACCCATCATTCCTATTACATATCAGGTATCTGGCACTGGTGGGCTAGGTACTATAAAGCTAATATAGTTTTCGTTTGATAATAATCATTTGCTCTGAAAGAAAATCGTGATTAACAAAATAGACTATATACATACGTGAAAAAAACGTACCTGTTTAAAATTTGAAAATAATCTTGCTTGACAAACTGACTACTCTGCTAAGTTGGATTAGTCCAGAAAAATAGTGTCATTTTTGTGTGTGAAAGAAGAGTGATTTTTTATATTTGTGACTAATTTTGCCTTCTTAGGCCTCTTTAGTACATCAATTTAGTACTGTTACTTGATACACTATAGCCATTGGTGGTTGATTTATAACACAGCGCTATGTTAAAATTGTCATGTGGTTTGTCATTTTTCTTGTGAGAAAATATATATTAGGAAGCATAAAAGTTGTAGCAGATGGGAATGGAAAATAGAATAATTTTTCCTAACCGCACAGAAGGTTGATAGATTGATGGAGATTGCTACTTATCAATGTTCTGTGAGATGAGGGAAAATTATTCAATTCCATGCTCATGTGCTACAACTTTTATGCTTCCTAATTTACATTGTTTACATAAAAAATGACACACCATGAATTATCACATAGTGATGAGTTATAAATCAACCGTTGTACAGTACAAAATTGATATCCGAGACAGGCCTAATCAGGCAAAACTAGTCGACAAATATAAAAAATCACTCTTTGGAAGACTCCACATCTTCTTCTGCCCCCAATCCTTACATCCATTCGGGAAAGGAGATATCAATACCACTACAATTATTGTCAAATTATTTATGAACGCTGAAAATTCTAATAATTCAACGATTCAAAATTCTAATTCTGTTATTAGACGTCAATTAATCAGTCAATCAGTTGCCAATATGAAAAATTTGTGCTTTTTCACGCCTGCTTGTGCCATCGATTAATAGATATTCATGTTGTACTTTTGTTGCGAATATTCGCAGCATTTTTGAATTTGGGAACGACAGTCCTGAAGCTATAATATTTCACCGCTGAAATGTAAACCAGATTACTCGAGTATTACTTTAAAATTCAAATGAGACACAGAGAAGGCGCGAGACTGGGGTAATCTGTTGTGTTCTTAGTTGAAACGCGTTAAATTTCGGCGTAGCCCGCTATCAGAGCAGCATTTGCAAGTGTAAGCCTCCCTCATATGAATAATGCATTATTGAATGAACTTTTTTTTCCCAATAGCTAAAGGGGAACATGGGACCGTTGGGGACCAATTCGTCTGCGTTCGATGCAGTCATTCCTGTTTTCGACTTTTCTACGTATTATGTTTCCATTAATCGGAAGAGCTGTCATCCACACTGCCTACGTACCGTTACATAATATATCGTTGAATTTCAATCAGGTAAAATGATTGTGTTTATCTCAATTCATGCTACAGTCCTTTGAAATGAAACCGTTGTCATTTAAAAATTATTCGTTATTGCATGGAGGGTAATTTTTCTAGGAAACTCTCGATTTCATGAAAAAACGACAAGGTAATAGTAAAATTGACTATACCGTCCGAAAGCTAAAATTTCGGAAAAGTTTTTCACGCCTCAAAAACGGGAAAAATTTATTTTCCAAAAGGCGTAGAACCATTTGAAAAATGCAGTGATTTCGGAAAAAAATGAGAAACCTTTATTTCAGACCTATATTTCCTCCTGTGAATGAGCTTGAAACGTCATCAAAGAGTGTTATTCTAAAAAGAAATGTTACGCTCTTTTCAACGATGTGTTATTTTTTATTTTACAGTAAGCCTAAGAAGAGTTGTGACCATTGATTGTGAAATTGATGGACCTCTAAAACGTAGCTAGATAATTTACGTTATTTCCTTAATTTTCAGTTGGAGGGTCATCTCTTGTTAAATACAAAAAGACGAGTTATGTTTAGGTGTTTTATTTAATTTAATTATTTCCTGCTCGGTAGAAGCCTATGCAGTTATAAATCATTAACAATAGAGCTCGTTTAATAATTTTAAACTTATATTTCAGGACAAATGACCATGTGATCCCATGTAATATATAGCAGGCTACCTAGAAGGGTCACCAAACGACAGAGGAACATCACTAACACCACTAGAGTAACATAACTTACCAGGAGACAGGGGCTTCTGGCTACCAGGTTATTAAGCAAGAAAACTATAAAATAACGAGTAGAGAAGATAAGTAATGTGCCATAAAACTTCATCAATGTATAAAAACATCAATAAATAAACATAAAATAAACATCGTTCCACTTCCTCCATTATCTCTTCGAAATTGGGTACGCCCGTTCAATGTAAATAAATAAATATAACTACGTTATAATCATTCACTAATGATTTACCACGTTTCGCCAAATTTCCGGAGCGATATGACATGCTCTTAATTACGTAACTGTAATTGACGAAACTTCTTAAGAACTTACTAAGAAGCTTGTTGAGGAGTAACCTTAGAGATCATTGGGATCTTGGCTTTTTGCTTGCTGCCGTTTTATTGAACTAGACAACAGGGGCAGGCCGGATTCAAATCGTAATCTGAATTACTACTTGATGTTATGTTTTTTGATATGCGAGTTTGCGAGCATCCAGACCACCAAACTATACACATCAACAGTTGATGTGTATATTAGTTACTAATCTATAATGGGCCGAACCTACCTCCATAGCGCCAGGTTCGCTGCAATCGTAATTGGAATCCGGCGTGCCCCCGTTGTCTTGTTTTTATTGATTACTCCAAGTGATTTCACACTGTTATGAAGAGCACCTAATTTTTCCTATGAAAGTCACTAGAAACGTTATACAAACAAGTTTTCTGAAAGCGTGTTATTGAATCAGTCGTGCGCTGACAAACATGATGAATCATGCATTTACCCAGCCATTTGTGTAAAACTGACTGACCTTGGGATTGAATAAGTTTTCCGGTTTCGACACGGTGAACGTTCCTTCCTTGCCGCATTGTTCAATTATGCAAAAGCTACGTGAGTGAAGTGAACGCCTGTAGCGCTCCCCCTTCGCACGACTAAATCGTATGAAAGAATGTGGTTTTAGTCCTTCCGTCCTTTTAAAACTCTACGGAGTTGATGCGATAGACCTCACTAGGGAATAGCGGGTGCAGCGAAATATACGACTTCGAGGAAGGTTCGTGGAAGGCGCGATCGCAAGGTCTTTGGATTTCATCACAACTCGTTGCGCTACGTTATGGAATACCAATTCGATGACGATGACTGTAAGCCCCACCAAGCTGCACGATAAAATATTATTACTACGTGAACGTCAAGGCTGAAAGTATATGGAAAAGTAAAACGTCAGTTCTTTCAGCCAGCCGAAGAAATAATGGCCTACAGAAAATGCCCCGCTCATAGGTTGTGACTGTGAATATGAATGATATCAATGACTGGTAAACTAGTAAAAAAAGAGAACGTTTGAGAGGGTGGAAAAATTCAGGAATCCCTTGAAATTCATATAGTGTACGCCTCTGCGCATGTACAAAAAGCGGATGCCTGATTTCGGATACGCCAGCTGATACCAACATGAGATTGCACAGAGCGCAGGAGACTGAATGGAGATGCTAACAATAAGCACCAGCTGTATTTCTTCTTCGCCCCGTTTTCAACTTTGTTTTTCTTTGTGAATATGTTTTCTGTTCGTAACATTCAACGTTCATTATAATGAGCTATCAGGAGTTTAAGGTAAAGATTGAGTACGTTAACACAAGATGTCCCAACAGTAAGGTGAAATATATAGACCTGGATTACTAGCTTCATACACGGTATAATACATGCCGGCAACTAAGAAATTATACTCGACTTGGTAAATGCAAGGGTTGCAATATCCATGAACAGCAGTTGATGGTCGCCTGCTTCTCTTCAGTTTCCAACTTTCCTCAGATTACCATAGAGATCACTCCCAACAAATGACTACACCTTGATGAGACTAAATGTTTTCCTGCTTGACCTGTTATGCTGGAATTAGTAATGGAAAGTCTAAGAGTGCTGGGTGAGTACGATAAGAGCTACCTGAAACATCCTAAAAGTACATAATTATATTGTTCATATTGTATTGAGTACCTACACATTGAATTCATAGTTGAAGGTATTACGTATTGTACGTATTTTTTCATGAGAAGAAACAAACCAATTGAGCAGATTTTATAGAGGCCTAAACTGAACGCTATCTAATGTTTCCTTCCATTTATGCATAACGGTAAAACCAACATTATCACGATAGTTGATCATGAAATAAACAGACACCGAAATTATTCTTCACATGTACAAACTAATATATTTAATCTGCTCGAATGGGTTTGTTTTGGAAGAAAAAATCACTATGCATTGGTATTTAGCTATTCCATGACTAGAAATTTGATAGTATCCATATGGATATTATTGACTTGACTGAATTCTCAAATAATAGTTTACTTGTTCATTGCAATTTTTCCCAGTATAGTCAAACAATTGAAGGTCAAACATTAAAAAGTCACGGTTGCGTGGAATATGAATATATATTCAGTTATTGTTTGGCAGAGAGAAGGAATGGGCCCTACCCTAATTCTTTCAGAGCTTCATGCTCCGATGATGTCATCCGGTTCCGCCTGGAAAGTAATAAATTTGAATCCCACGTTCTAAAATACGAAATGATATTTTCCCCATCTTCCTGCACCTTCAGGCACAAAACTTGGGGATCGGGGATGCTTTCATAGTTGATATAATATGTTATCATACAAAGTTATGACCACATGAATTGATTTTTGAATACAGACAAAATAATTAAAACAAACATCCATCATCGGAGACAAGGAAATGAAATGTTCATGTTGATTGATGTTTAGTTTAGGTGAAGATCTTGAATAACGTTAAACATTCTGGAATTCATTTAATGGATTTCCATTTACATTTATATTGTGCGGAATAGAAAAACTGTTATAAAATGTCGTCACAAGTACTGCAAAATGTGTACTTACTCTAATGTCAGTACCTATGTAACTAAACTAATGAGCTGGGGTTCATCTCTACTATTAATAAGAATGAAACTCCGTCTGTCTGTCGCTCGTGCCTATGCACGGCCAAACGGCTGAGTGGGGGGAGTCTACGAGTGGGGGGATCTTTTTGGGATTTTCCGATAGGGTGTATAAGCGAATTTAAAATTTTCTAATCCCACCCGAACCATGGGCCGTAGGGCGGGAGGGGGGTCGAAGTAATAATTAATGTGCGCTTTTTGGACTTCCCCGCTTCCCCTACCCCTCTAAACGGCCGTTGACAATTCCGGAAAAATACGGGTTTCGTAGGTTTTCCTACGAGGAAGACGACGGCGCGATCGGATCGCGAAAAAAGTATCGGGAAATGCGTTAAAAAAATGCGAGAGTACGGACCCGTTTTCTCGAAAAGTCGGCCGAAAAACTTGGTTTTTTCCCATTAAAATATACCCCATAAAGGTACGTTTTTCGGAACGGTTTTCGCGGGCGAAATACAGCTTTGGGTCCGCCGAAACTGAATCCGAAATCGGATATCGAAAAAAGTGACGTTAAGTTGGTCAAATTGGGAGGGGAATTGCGAGGGAAGCATTTAACATCAGAAATTAATTTTGCCGTGTTCGCGAGAAGGCTCTGGGAAGACAGAGGTCTTTGGGGTTCAATAACTCAGGTACAGGTTTCGGTGTTTGGGTGTTGCGAGCAGGTACCTTGCGAGCGAAGCGAGAGCCATTTCAACAGAATAAATTCGGATTTTTTCCTACAAATATACAGCAATACCTTGCGAGCGAAGCGAGCAACATCCCCGAATAAACTTTTCGTGGTTCCACGTAGTTTTATAAGATTTGATTTGTTTGTAAGAATTCCCAACTGAAAAAAACGTCTGCCAAGTTGGGTGGGCAGTATAACTTCCTCAAGGATATACAGGTATACCTTGCGAGCGAAGCGAGCAACATCCCCTAATAAAATTTTCGTGGTTCCACGTAGTTATATAAGATTTATATTGTTTGTAAGAATTTCCAACAGAAAAAAACGTCTGCCAAGTTGGGTGGGCAGTATAACTTCCTCAAGCGAGCGGAGCGAGCAACATCCCCTACAGAAGTTAAAACTACCCTTAGAGATCTACCGTTTGCGAGCAACATCCCCATACACGTTGCAATTGTAATACATCGCATGTATACAGCCGGGGGGGCTTGCCCCCCGGCTGGACGTGGAGGCGAGCGTAGCGAGCCGGAGCGGCTAGTATAATATAAAACTAGATTTTGTGACGAAGGATTTGTATTGTCATTATTGTATAGTCATAAATTTGGTAGTTTTTACCTGCCTCATCTATCGGATTTTACTGTGTATGTTACATCGTTTTAAAATTAAGGACTTAAGGAAAAGAAATGGTTTACTACCAATTATATGGGGAAAAAACTCATTCTAAATCGTATTCTGTGATTCAAAAAGAGATTTTTGATTTTTTACTTTTTTGTAGTTTTTATCTTTTTATCGATTTTTTAGCACATTTTAATGAAATTTAACTATATTTTAGTACAAGTACAAGTTCGACTGCCACAAAGTGAACAAGTTCGACAGCCACAAAGTGAACAAGTTCGACAGCCACAAAGTGAACAAGTTCTACAGCCACAGTTTGAACAAGTTCGACAGCCAAAAAGTGAACAATCTGCCGATCAAGATAGTAGAAGTTTGGACAATCAATCATCAGCGCCGACCCCACCGCCTACTGACGACAACATTTGTAATTTATCCTCTCGCCGTCTAAACAAAGTGGAGACAAGTTTGTTGTCCAGAGGGCTTACTTTCACCCCCACGCCACGTCCTGACCATATAAATCTGCATGAAGACATCCAAGAGTTCTGTTGGCGTTTAAGACCCAAATAGTTTTGGCACAACAATACGGATTCGGATCAGGATGGGGTGGTGCTACATCCTTCTCTTCATAAATTCAAGCCCCCTTCTGACTTTGATCCAAAAGCCCTCCCTTCAACGAGGCTGCCACCTACACACCCGCTTGAGAAGTACATCTACACGCTGCTTCAACGTACTTCAAGTCCAAATTTCTTGAACTCTCTGACCCCACGGGATAACCTGTCTCCAAACGAACGCCAGACCCTCAAATCCCTAAAATCTGATGCATCAATCAAAATAATGCCAGCAGATAAGGGTTCCACTGTAGTAATCATGAACACTATTGACTATAATCGAGAGGCAATGAGGCAATTGTCTGATGCAAGATTTTATGAGACAGTTGAAAATGACCCAACACCACGATTGGCAATCGACCTCAAAAGGTACATTGTGACACATGGAAAGAGAGAAGGGCTAAGTTCCAGGGACATTGAGCTTCTAGTTCCGAATGAGCCAAAATGTCCTGATTTTTATCTCCTCCCAAAGATTCACAAATCGTACACTCTCCCTGACCAACTTCCTCCGGGTCGACCGATTGTGGCAAGTTTCGGCTGTGTCACGGAGCGTATCTCGTCATACGTGGACTCTCACTTACAACCTATAGTTCAGTGCCAGCCGTCTTTCATAAAAGACACGCACCATTTTCTGACTCTGCTAAGAGAAACAAGAGTACCAGAAAATGTCATTCTTGCTACTATAGATGTGAATTCTTTGTATACGGAAATTCCTCACATTGAGGGATTGGGTGCTCTCTCTCACTTTTTACAGGAGCGTTCTGAACCAAGAGTTCCCTCTACGAACTTCCTGGTTAAACTCGCAGAGTGTGTCCTAGAGATGAATGCTTTTAAATTTGGTGACCAGTTCTATCTTCAGAAAAGAGGGACGGCAATGGGCACTCGGATGGCACCCTCATATGCAAATTTGTTTATGGCTGATTTAGAAAATAAATTCCTCGCATCCAGAGAGAAGACCCCGTTAATGTGGAAGCGGTTCATTGACGACATTTTCCTCATATGGCAACACGGTGAAGAGGAGCTCGAGTTGTTTTTTGAAGATCTGAATTCCCGCTTCTCAGTGACATTCTCTTGGTCATATTCAAGGTCAGTGGCTACATTCCTGGATGTAGACATTTTATTGGATAATGGAAGCCTCTCTACTAGCGTACATGTTAAGCCCACAAATAAACAACTCTATCTACATTATGACAGTTGCCATCCACCACACACAAAGCGGTCTATTCCACGGTCTTTGTCCATAAGAGGGCATGAAATATGCAGCAATGGTGAAGCGTTGGGTAAATACTTGTCTGCAATTGGGAACAAGTTGATAGAGAGAGGATACCCAAAACGAATCGTGCGTGATAGAGTGGTCCCAGCTCACGTAAATTACCAGCGAAGAACACGACCATCATCTGATAGAGTTCCCCTCGTCACCACGTTCTTCTTCGGGATTCAGAAAATTAATGCAATCCTCCGGGAACTACAGCCAATCCTGGCTTCCAGTCCTCTGACCCGTGATTTGTTTGGAGATATGCCACAAGTGTCATACCGACAAGGACAGAACCTGGGAGGGATTTTATCACACAGACATCCACGTGTTCAGCCTCCGGAAGTGCAGCAGCCTGGATTGCATCAATGTGGGCGCCCAAGGTGCAAACTGTGTGAGATAGTAATAGAAGGCTCTCACTTCACCTCCCCAAATACCTCTCATTCCTACAAATGTAAAGGAACCGCAGAGTGTCAATCACAGATGTGTGTTTATCAGCTTATTTTTAAACAGTGTGCGGAAGATCAGAGCAGAGGCTTCTATGTAGGAAAAGCCACCCAATTGAATTTACGAATAAACCAACCAGAGAGCTTCTTTAAACCAGGATCGACCACTGTCATTGAAGCTGCATGCGGGGACCCACTACGCCGCAGTCACGTTCAATGAATGCTTCGGAGTGAAGGTTTTGAAGAAGATGCCACCACCAACAAATGATAGATTGTTGTTGCAGCAGTCGTTGTAGAACGCGCTCATCGCTGGGTATTGGGATCAATGCGACCTCCCGGCCTCAACCTCAACGATTGAGTCTACATTAGAATTTGCGAAGCCATAATATATGGATGGTTACATGGTTGCAGGCTTCCAAGACACTACTCGTCCAATTATTCAGAAAAACTAATCACTCTTCTATTTTTGACAAAGATTATTTTCGAAATATCAAATCATTCTTTTTTCTTTTTATCTGTGAAATTCATATCAAATTAAGTATTATATATATAAATACATATACATACATATATATATTTGTAACGAAGAAACTTTCAAACCATATTAACTATAAAGTACAACGTTAAACATTGTCGTTAAATAGATTTTTACCTTTCTGATAAATTTCAAAGTCCCAAAGCGTTAAGCAATAAAATGTTCACAACATTCAGAAAAAGAGAGATAAAGGTATAGGTAATTAGAATACCACATAAGCAGAAAGCATTACTCCATTTCCGTGATGGTGTATGATTGCACAACTACAAAGTTAATAAATCAATCTTCCAATTACAAACATTACCAATTTAAAATAAGTTGTATACTGGTTTGTGATTATTCATTGTGTGAACTAATTGTATTAATTGTATGTAAATGAAATGGTATTTAGATCAAACGGGGTCGTTATATTAATAAGACACAATATGTGGCTTGCATAAAAATTACGCGCACTTAGTTTCCTCAAATACCTACATTAAAATCTCTATGATACACAATAGATACGTATGAAGATCAGTAGCTGTATCAGATGTTATCTATAACATCTGCGAAGGCGTAATACGTAATCACTTATGCAAAACAACGGTGCAATAACAGTAGCAAAGAGGGTCGTTTACCTTATCTGACGGGGACCGTAACTAGAGACCGCAATAAATGGTTACCTGCAACAGATAAAACGCAGTTAATAAAATGAATGAACGTGACTCCAAGATAATAGAGAAAGTTGAACAGCATGAAATGACACTATTGCTCGGTGATTTCAAAACAGATAAGGCATCAATCAGGTCAAGAGAGTTGAGAAATTTCCATTAGCGCTTTACAAGGACAGACGAGCGGTTTCATAGCGGGTTAGACGCAATCTTATAACGAGAACCGCGAAAAATAATCTTGAGAAAATACCTCGATATGGAAACTACTTGATAATGAACAGTGGTTTAACCTGTATTTGCCATCAAAGTACCTATACCGTCCAGATCACCTCGTACTCAATATAAAGACATAAATATTAAATACCTAATGATGATGATCGATCATGATTATTAGTAATTATTCTGTACATTCATCAGCGTAGTCAGAAATAATTATATGGTAAACACATTCGGACATTTAATTTGTAATATTTCCCAGGAGTTCCCGAATTATGTACACTTTCGCGACACAACTACTGTTGCAAGCATTTGCATTACACACGATCCCGAAAAAGTATTCCATTTATTATAATCAGCAGACTATGATTTTGATGATTATGTTTCTGTTGTCATACTCGACAGGATTATCTGAGTAATCCCAAAATCTCTTGGGTAGAATCCATAGATATCATCAATGTTGATTTTGTTTCTAGTAGTTTTGTTCATCAACATCTAAATTGTCGAACTAACAACCATTTTTAATTTTCTACTGTGTTTTAAACAAAATAGAGTGGTTTGTAAAAAACATTGTTTTTCGGATTCACTCCCCGCTGTTGATACTGGAAATGATGTTGATACTTGTAACAGTGTAAATGGCGGACAACACCATTCTACTCTACTGTGGATGCTATTTTTTAAAGTCGCTGAAACTGATAGACCTGTATCCAAAGGTCTTCGGGATTTTTTGCTTTGTCAACAGGTTAGGCAACTACTTCGAGAGAATAGCGTCATTACGACTCCAACCCTCAGCTTTTCGTGCGTTGGATGATATCAAGTCGCTCAGCTTTCTCCCCTTTCTGGTCGTGTGGAATCAAAGAAGAAAACCGAAAAAGAAACAAACTGGCTCTTCGTCCGATTGTAATTGTTTCAGGAGATCAAAGGAAACCCTTGGTTTTTGCGACGGTAGGAACGGGAAGGTAATTTTTCAACTGGTGACAATCCAGCGGGAAATGAAAGAATGTGGCTAGCCAATTATATGTAAATTATACCTATTCCCCCTCAAGCATCGCCAGGATGAGTTATTAAAAATAGCTTATATAAAATGTTCCCAACTGTTAACATTTTCGAAGGTTGCGTGTTCGATATAAAATCAACATAAACATTTCATGTTTGGTAAATTCTAATATTTAGTTTAGCTCGATCTGGTAGATATATGATTATTGTTTCATTATTCTGAGTATTAAAATCGATCGATAGGAAACAATTGTTTAACTCATGTAATGGTTCAAGTCTCAAGATGCATCCTCAAAAACGAATTAAGAATTTAAAAAAATATAATTAATTACTTAATACTTTTTCCTTAAGTACTGGTTTATGAAACGCCAATTGAAAACTCATGGGGTAAATTCCCGACTGATTCCAAGACATCAATTCCGATTATCCTAAAGAGAAATTAAAGGGTGAAAATATGAGGGAATCAAAAAATCAAAATTTTCGAAATGAGCCTTTTTACTCATTATCCATTTTTCTATTGATTTATTCCATTTCGATAAATTAAATATGATGCTAACTGGGTCACTGTGTCTATTCGTTCGCTCTCCGTGAATTCTAACCCTTTGGTAAATGCTACCATTGGCACGAGTGTGACTAAAATACGATTGAATCTAGTGTAAATCCTGTTATAAATTACGACGATCGTCAACTGATACAAGTTCAGTGGGATTCTCTTATCAGAAAATTGCACATAATATAATGAAAGGATGCCGTACCATAGGCTCCAATAATAATTATATAGAGATCAGTGATATTCGCAGAAAGTCGGAGTAATACAGAAATTATAAACCGCGGTATAACAGTTTGCTGCGTTTTTTCTTTCTAAAGATCAGAATGCTGGAAGGCATATGAAAGGTTTCAGGGGGTCGTTAATCGTTTTTTAAGGCAAGTGATTCCCCAGGATCAGCTTACTTCTTAAGAAATTTTAAGTATCAAAGTGATTGTGATAATATTTCTTGATGGAAATTGAGACGGTTGTAGTGTATAATAAATCAGTGATAATAATAATAGTTAAGATTCCGATGCCAAAACTATGGAAAATGTAAATAAAACCATGGAAACTATGAAATCAAAAGCCCTCCTAAAAGTACAATCTACTTTTTACATCTGATGCTGTAGCAACCAAACAAGTGAATGGACAAATTTTTCAACTCAAAAACATATTTTTTTCTTTATTCTTAGAGAGGATGATAGATTGAGCTATGAACTGGGTTAATTAATTCGTATTTTCGAGATTTGTCTTCCGATATAGTTTGACGATAACAACGTCGTTGGATCGAATCAGATCGCTTTTAAAAGTCGTTTCAAGCTATTTAATATGTTTAAGACTACCGAAATGCAAACCAAACACATATTTATGAAATATTTCGTTAGACTTCGTCGTCGACATATTGTTTTTGGATCGGCACCAAAAGCTATGCTACATATAGCGCTTGTGTTAGGAGTTTAACTACCGAATTTGGAGTCGATAGCTCCAAAATTGCGGTTTTTAGCGTGGAACAGTAGACATAAAGATATGCACACATATCGACAAATGCAGACCATGTTAATGTAGATAAACTTAGTTCTTCAATTACTAGAGTAAATTTTTAAAAAACATTTTTTTATACAGAAAGCTTATTTGGGAAAAACGAGAATACAGATTCAGTGAAGCCAATAATCAATGGTAACCCCGCCCGCTTAGTTTTCAACCGTTTGATCACCATTACTATGTAGGTGGGTGGCTTCTCACAGGTAATAGCGTATCGGCCCCCTATCGACTAATTGATGAGAGAAAGGGCCTCCGTGCTTCCAAATGATAGTTATTCATATTAATACGGGATTAGTAGGGAGTTCGTGAGCATCCCATACTTACGTGGCCCTTACCAAAAGCTAATCAAAGTAAATTGTTTACATTTCCTCTCTCTGCCACGCCCAAGTGTTTGCTTTCCCTCGAAAGTTCAACACACTATTTCGATATTCGATGGCCCGAGCCTCCTCCACAAACCACCGAGTCGTTCCGTCCAATGCGCTTTATGAATATTCCTGAAGCTGCTCCCACCCGCTGTCTCGTCTATCGAAGTCATAGTGATTGCGCAAGTTGCCTTTATCTTTGTATTTTTTTATTGTTCCCGTTCTGTGAAGGTTTACGAGCTGGGAATGTACGATGTCTAGAACTTTATCACTCCTCCACTGCAACGACTTGGAGGTTTACAGTGCAGAGGATCTTCGCATTTCAAATCTTGAGCAATTGTATTTACTTAACCATTGTTATTCCTCGCATGCTGAACCTTCAACGAGAGGGTATTGTTCTAAAGAAATGGGGATATAGGTTAAGATTTTTTTTTTTCTTACATTTTGTTGTCAATGTACGTGTTCCCACTGACTACCTAGATGCTGACTATCCTACCTTTGAGATTATGAGGTTAGGTGGGTCTTGAAGGAACTTGTTGAAAGATCTGTCCGGAAAAGTAATATCACTGAAGACTAAGACGGTAAAAAGTAGTCTAATGTACTCTATATAGAAAAACAATATTCAGTGAAACCTTATCACCGAACGCCTTGCTTGAGAGGCAAAGCAATATCATTGGCGAAGCGATGTCACTGGGCGCTTTAAGTTGGGAGGAGATATGAAGGAGATTGCAAGTTGTGAAAAGTGAAAAGCAAGAGTTGATATGAACGAATGGATGCCCAGTCGGGCTCTGCTCGTACTTTTATACCCAGGTAAGTACTTTGTGCACATGCGCAGACCGTTCGTCGGTGTTGGTGGCTAGGCCGGGATTGGATTTATTATGAAAACCATAGCATACCACGAACACCACTATACCACTGTTCTACTTCAGATAATTTATATAATATTCCCAGTTTAGATCGTCAAAGGACAGGGTGTTACAAAATAAGACAATATTATATATATTGGTCTAGATCGTCAAAGGACATGGTGTTACAAAATACAACAAGATTGTATGTATATTGGTATAGTTAAAATACGAAAGTTTGTAGCTACATGTCCCAGTTCCATCAAAACGTACGATCAAGTTCAGGTACACATCACCAGCATCATCAACACGAAGAACTTTTGGAAACTATTTATTAAATATTTTTATGGCTTGTTAGTAACACCAGAATCCTTAGTCTTCCATAGATGATATTGGGGTTGCTTACAATAGCATTCTTAATGAAACTCTAATAATTTTTTATGAGGGTAACGGATATTAAAGACAATGACATAAACAATACACCGTTTAATCAATTCACCAATCAGCTAATAAAGTGAAATTGTTTCAGCAGATCTGAAATCCAACATATATAGAAATATAAGGTTTGGTTGAATAGATTGTGATTCAGAAGGATGTTTAGACGAATTGTGGTTTATGGACCTGCCAACCTGACCCAGATAGAATGAATCTCATGATTTTCTAAGACCTTTCTCACACAATCTCTGAGGCTTTCATAAAAATTGGGTGGTAATTGGAGGTGCTGTGAGAATTGCTAGTAGATAATCTTAAATAGGTCCCAGAGAAATGATTTTCAGAAAGGATCATCCAGAACCTGACCCATAGGATTCCAGAAAATTCACAATAATCCGATCAACATTTCCAATTGGTAAATCTGAATACTACGTCTTTCGAGATAGCATTTGAAATAACTCTGTAGATTTTTTACAGTTCTTCTGCCGAAAATCGTACCTATCTCCAGGCAAATGAAACTTGAACGTAAAGTATAGGTAAGTAACTTTGGGACATGTAGCTTGGGGCTATAAAGATATATTTGCTTGCGCACTGATATTTCTATAGACATGCTCAAACTGTCAAGACATTAATGTATCGACTTTCTATCAGTTCCATCAAAATGCCGCGTTGCCCATTCGTTCTGATTTCCATCGTTGCAGTTTCGTTTGATGACACTTGTCAAATGATACCTGTAAGTCATCATTTGTCATTTCCAAGATACTCAGTTATTTCTAGCATCATATACCAAGGTTAGTGAACAATTTAACTGTTCACAGCCAATAGTTATGAGTTTATAGTAATAATGATTAGAGAATCTGCAAAATATTGACTGATCGGATGTTGGTACTTTGGTCTCATCTGATATAACTTCAAATATTTGGGAAGATATTGTATAATTACGTCAGTGATAGCAATTAATTCAGGAAAATAGAACAGTTGCTATTCAATCGGGATTCTGTTTAATGGTCTGAGCTGTATCTTATGATAACATTGGAGGTAAGTAGAGAGTTTTGCTGGGATTGGAAATGGTTCCCTGGGAGTGAAAGGGTATCCTAATCTTCCAACCTTAAAATTAGACGGTTCTACCGTCAAGGGAGCGATAAATTTGAAACGGGTCGCGAGTTATCTAATAAAAGGCAGAGGCGGTGATTATTACCGAAGAACTCCTGATTAATGAACGGGAAAAGGGCCTGAATCCTAATTAAAATCGAGCGCATCTTGGCTCCTGGAGAATTAACTGTGAGAGCAAAAGAAAAACAACTAATTGACGACTTCCTAACCATCATGCTAGGTAGAAGTAATACACAACACGCCTAAGAACAAAATCCATAAGAACTCAAATGTGCTTAACGAAAACAGAGTATATGATTGTAGGTGCAGCTTTCTGTACGTAAAAATGGGAGATACTTTCATGTCCCTGAACATCAAACGTGAAATGTGACGTCATTCTCATTCTCACTCCAGAGTTGAACCCTCCTGATTTTTATGGTGAAATGGGATAACCTCAACAAAAAGTATCCTATTCGAAGAGGTACCTTTACATATAAGAGGTATTCTTTTAACCAATGTCTCAAGGATACAATCAGAATTCCTTAGAAAGTTTTTTTTTATGGCCCGTGGGTATCTTCAGGGAGGAAACATAATAACACATAGTTCTAGGACATTATGACACCATTAACGAGTAATCAATGGAACATATTTTGTTCCATCCTATGTCAAAAATGATCATATTAAAATTCAGACATTCCAAAATTTAACTAAATAAGTTAAAACTCAGAAAAAAAATTTTCCAAAAAAAATTATTTTCCGACAACAAATATGTTTTCTGAATTTTCTCCAGCACGGTCCTACATTTTCTTCATTGAAATGTAACAGATGTTGATAAATAATATTTGCCTCCCGAACTTGACTTGCTAGTGTCGATGGACTCCTAAGAAAGGTATGTAAATGATAATTATGATATATATTCAATTCAAACATGAAGGACAAACAGATAATCATGTAATTTTCTCTCTAGACAATCTGTTGTTATCTTTAAAGTTTATCAGAGCACGTATCGCCATCTTCACACCGTGGTTATATTCAGCTCTTGAAGGAACCCTGTGACGAAATTGTTTACTCGATTTGACTAACAGGTTATTGGAAAAGTCACTCCGTCCGTGATGTAACTAATGATGTAGGCTCGCCACATTGAATCGAATCGGTTTGGATTGCTGCCATAGAAAATTCGATGGAATACGACGAAACGTACTATTTCTTCTGCTAATTCCAGGTGGATTGGAAAAAAAAGAGTTCTAACCGAAACACTCTGAAGTAAGAAACACGGAAGTAAATTAAATTTAGATCCATTTAAATTTCAAACACAGCAAGTTTCAGAAGTCAAGGCAATCAAGATGGACTCAGACGTAAACATGAGATCTGAAAGGAATTAACATATAGGAAGAGGATGAAAAGAACTCACGTCAATTGACAATTTAAATGAGTCGAGCTCGCTAATTTTCTATTCCGTGGATTCCAGAGATGTGGGGTACCGTAGTACGAAGACAGTTCCATTCCAGGGAAAGACTAAAACCATCTTGGCCCGGGTTCAAACTCGTCTGGCGGAGTGAACGCACCCACCGGCTCCCCCGGGTTTGGCGGGTTCCACAGCTCCGCGTTTTAATTATAGAATTAGTGTCCCCTTTTATAGATCCCTTCATTACGATTCCTGAAGGTTTGGCATTGGTTTACAAAAGAAGCGGCAAGTTTATTGCCAGCCACCTCACCTGAAGAGTTTTAACTATCTGGTGATCCAATTTCAAGCCATTTGCCGAAGCTTCGGTCCTATTTACTCACATCGACGTAGTTGTAAATTTAGTTGTAAGTTTAGTATTCACGGAAGTACTTTCCAAATAATCTCTATAAATAATCTCGTTTTCTTTTAGTAACCATATCTACGTACATGATAAGTACCAACTTAACGGTTTCCATTCGATTACACTGTAATCGAATATTGCCTGCAGGTCTTATCCATGATTAAAAAATCAACTTCCTGAGAGTAGAAGTTTTGGTAAATCTTGAACAGTATATTATGCAAGTAATACCAATCTTTAGTTCATCGCTAAAGGGTAGGTAATAATTCCGTTTGGTTTCAGGTTTTCTCAAGTACCAAGTAGTTTTGGCTACTTACACTATGTATTGTACCTAAATTTTTGGAAAGGTAATGTAGGTTACATTACTTGTAGCTATGCATTTGAATGGAGATTGGATTGGATGGTCATTTAATCATTTGACCAATTGTTCAATGATTTGGAAAATTGAGTACCAGTGTTCCAGTCTTGATACAAAGTGTTTATTTGCGACATTTCGGCCTCTGACTGTATGACCTATTTATGCCAACAATAGCAAGAGTGTTCAAGATATACAAGCAATATATATATGATGGGTGTGTTCTATAAGTACTAAGTTTTTAGTAGTTTTTGGATTGCATTGGTATGAATTAGGTCTAGGATATTAGATCCTAATCAAGACTAGACTTTAAAGTATCGAGACTGGAATTGATGTGAACTTATTCCTCCAAATCGTTTACATCCAGTCACGATGACATAAATCTGCTCACCTTTACTAATTATTATACGGTACAATCATAGCAATGCCGAAGTTACTTCAGCAACAACTCCGGTATGAAATAGAACGAAGGCCACAAAACCCCGAAAACCAACGGCACAGGAATACACTACTGTTTTCTTATAATAATACTATCCTTTTAGCAAATTTGCACAAAAAATGAAGCTATCGCAATGGCTTGGAAAATTTTAAAATACAAATTTTAGACAAATGTCTCCATTGAAATCCGTTTTGAGGCATTCTCGAAAGATTCCTGAAGTGTGTGCTTTATCATAGATATTAATATACTAGTATATACATATAAAATGTGAGTGTCCTTCCAAATGATAACTCTCCATAGTATTGTGAAAAAAATCCCGTTCTTGCGCCAAAAAATCAAGCTTTCCAAACAAAAGGATGAGTTCGCTGGCCAACAATTTTTGAATACACGAAATTGGTCAAATTTCAAAGAAAAGTACTCACTCCAAAGTTCACTAAAAATGGCTAAAACGGCCAAAAATCGTCAAATTTATCATTTTTAGCAGAGTTTAAGACAAAAACTATCAACAATTAACTAGGGCATTTAAAAATTATGCAGAAAAACGCACTTAGATTTCATTAATATCCGATGAAAAATATATTAAAACTGCAGAAAAACCAGGTGTGCTAAAGACCACACGGGAGAAGTGTAAACTTTGTAAATGCAAATAAATTTAATACTACGACATAAATGTTTTAAAAATCGAAATTAGAACAGAGTACCGAAGTAGGTAATTTTCTGTTATGGTGCGCGTCTACAATTACTATAAGCAAGATTAACTTCTCAACCAAGTGGCAACAAAACAAGCGGCATTGTTTACTATATCCATTTATAACATAAATAAATATAAAACTACGACATGAATAGAAGAACAAGTACGAAAGAAATGCGTGATAAATCGAGAGCTTTCCAACGAGTGGAGAACGATTTTTGTCCGGTGAAAAATAAAGAAGTTTCATTTCCCCAGCAACGGCTTGGTTGTCAAAACAGCGAGACGGAAAAAAACGTGACGGTAAAATCGTATTCACACCCCGCTAAGTTTTTCGACGCGGTGAGCCTATAGAAGTTTACACTTCAAAAAATCCTTAAAATCAATAATCTTTTTTGAATCACCGAATTTCATTTTGTATAAGTTTTGTGCCATAGAATTGGTTTTTAACAATTTGTTTTTACTGAAATCGCTCATATTGCAATACATTTTAACATACTCGTATTATAATACGATAGGTATACCTACCGACCTAATTCAAGAAAATTTGCTCACACGATCATACTGCATGACTGGAACTTTAAATATACACACGACCTCATTATATGCATAGATCGATGACTAAGTATTGTTTGAATTTTTGATTTTAATTAAGATTTAAATTTATATAGATTTTAACAAATAAGGGAAAAAACTGGACACAACCGGAAAATCTCCAGTTAATCACAACAGATCTTACAGTTGAAAAAAGTAGACATGAACATGCTTCCCCAAGCATTGGCGGTGTAGGAATATAGTTTAAATTCGAAAAATTAGTTGTTTTGACATTTTGTAAAATCCATAGAGGGTATTCAACTGGTTCGTAGATAAATGGTATTATTGCCATCAATCGCTTGTTCATGATAGGTTGCCAATCTACCGAATCAAGCTTGAAAATGCTGACAAACCATTAATTACATTTATGGTATCGAAATATCTTTGCCATTGGATAATTAAAATGTAATAGATATAATCATTACTGGTAATGGTGCAGCAACTTAATTTTCTCTTTTGATCAGATGTACGTATTCTTCTAAGCATTCAATGATAACCAGAACAACAAAAAGATCTGTATCGTTAACCACATTCACAAAACTTTTGAGATACGTAAAATTGAAGATTTTATTTTATGTAAGTAGTATTTTACATAAGTAGTAAAGCTACCAAGATAGTTTCTAATTGAGTAGGCATAGATAATTTTAAAATTGAGCGAAGATGTCGGATAACAGTTGCAAGGAACTTCTCAAGTTAGGACGGATGGAAGGAGGACCTTAAGCCACGAATGGAATACAGAAAGGGTTCCACAGTGGACACGTGTGTTGAGTGACATTCTCGAAAACCCACCCCGAGAAGCATTGTTCTCAGCAGAAAGGACGCGTACGTAACATGAATTATGGATAGAGGGGCAGTACCGATGTGCCGGGTAATTGTGGGGAGAGGATTTGAAGTCTTCGTGGTGAAACGAACAAGCATGGGCGCAGCGTCCCAAGACGAAATGCCTGACTTGTCTGAGCCCTGCGTGCTCCTGTCTGTCCGCTCCCATGGGAGAGCGTCTCCTCGGCAATTCAAACCAACGCAAGATGGACTTATCTGGGATCCCCTATCTGATTGGATCATTCACAACTAGATAGAGACTCGATCAATCAGGTATGTATATACTTCACCTCCCCTCTAACTTCCTGCTTAGATCGACGGACTTAGCGGTGATAAGCATATGAAATCTAGTTTGTACAGATATTCGGTTGTACATCCCGTATCTTATTGGATCATTCACAACTGGAAAGAGACTCGATCAATCATGTATGTATATATTCCATCTCCCCTCTAATTCCCTGCTTAGATCAGCGGAGTTAATCAGCGGTGATAAGCATAAGAAATCCAGTTTGTACAGATATTCGGTTGTACATCCCGTATCTGATTGGATCATTCACAACTACATAGAGACTTGATCAATCAGGTATGTATATATTTCATCTCCCCTCTAAGTCCCTGCTTAAATCAACGGATTTAATCAGCGGTGATAAGCGTATAAAATCCAGTTTGTACAGGTATTCGGTTGTTTACTTAACGAGTATAAATATGTAACGAATGCAAAACGATTATTCTTGTTTGGTACCTGTGTAAGAAAATATGCATTTGATAGCTCATGCAGTCTCCCATTAGCTGATTCAAGTGAGCTAAAATCACTAACCCAAACAAGAAAACCTTGTTTTCCAACCTACATGTAATCATTGCATGACAAGCGATTTGTTTTATATGTGCATTTTTGGTTTCATATGGGTAGACACTGGTGACAATGTGTTCATTCAACATACATAGTGAAAATGGCTTAGTTTACAATAAGTTCAAATGCAGAGCACGTTGTTTTACCCTATCACTTCAATCTGGGAGTCGATCCGTTCCGATAACTATGTACTGAAACCATATATATACCTTATATATGTACTACATATTATACACATTTACATATGCCTGAAACCCTTGGTTTTCAAAACTGGTTCGTGAAACCCTTTGTTTACCATCGTAGATGAGCACATTTGCACTGTAAGGTCATAGTGAAGCACTGCAATTGGATCAGAGCAATGCAAAACGAATTCCAGGATTTAAGTGAGAAATTTCATTCGTTTCATTTCATTTTTAGTGTTTCAGTTAGAAACCTGCATGTGAATCTTGAGCTAAACATGCCAAAAAGTTATAGATATTGTCTGTGCTGCGCAAGACATCAGGCACAGATCAGATGAACAACATTATTACATTAACATTGGTACCTCCGCAGTAACGAATGGACTCAACTCAACATCGTCTGAATGTTGATTTACGTATTTACGTATTGTATCGCTAAAATCATAGGACCATATCCATATACGAGTACATTGATTCATCCGTTGTGTGAGGCAGGTAGGATTTATTTTGGTATCTTGATTATCGATTTCCCTGAAAGTTTGAAGAAAGGTGCAGTTCGTGGACCGTACCACCCTTTGACACTGCCCACACATCAACGGAACCACTGAATGAGTCCCCGATGTATCTTATTACCTTTTTATAAAGAAGTCATGATTCTTGGAGTTTATAAAATAGAATATGTTTAAAAACATAACCCTCACAGTATTGGTGAGTTCAAACGGAGAAATCTGAGGAATTCTCATTGAAAAACGAAAGGGGCTGTCATAACCTGTGAGAACGGCTCCGGATCGTACTGACGCAGACAACTACCATCTTGAATGTGTTATTTTAAAAGATGAGAGAAGAATGAGCGAAAAAAGAGAAACGAATTTCAATGAACTCTGTATAGATATGTGCGGGAAAAATTTTTAAAAGGAGAAGGTGACTCATTTAGGCGTATTCTTGATAAAATTAATATTCAGGTCTATTCTTCATCATCTTATCTAACAAGATAAATCATTGAAGCCCAATGACTACTTATCTGTGGAGGTACTCAAGTATTATATATAATAAAGAGGAATTTTGTTTGGACTTATTGGCAGTAATTCATAAAACTTCTGTGCCCATAATCTAAAGCTAATATTTTTTTTCGATGGTACTAAATCATCAAGTTATAATTATAGCCTAAATATAGGTGAATATTGTTGTAATGATATATTCAAGAAATCGAATGTGGTTGAAATCCGCACGACCGGTTTTTCAACATCGCCTCACTCGGAGGATGATGCACTTTTATTTAAACGTTAAGTCCACGCCGAGCAGTCTCAACAAGCTTGGGAGCTATTTTAACCTCTATGAGGATCCAGCGAATGGCTAAGAGCAGCGACCCAGTTCTAAATTAAAATAGCACTCATGCTATGGGCAAATAGAGGAAATAAAGATTACTCATTTTTTTATTCACCTGCAATTAACTGCTAATTGCGTGATCTCATGATAATTATGAATGTACATTTAATTAAGATATGGTTGTCCTCTGTGGCCGAGTGGTCTAAGGCGCATCCTGCTGAAGAAACCATTCGGTGCTGGGAATCCCGGGTTTGATTCCCTGGCTGGTAACGAAATTTATCAGGTCTGGGGTCTTGTCGCATTTGCGATAAGTAGAAGAGATTCAGTTCAGAATATCGAGATACTCTTTGACGTTAACTATAAAAGAAACAAAATTTAATTTAAATCAATATTTATGATACACGTGTGACTTGAACTACAGGTTGTTGTGGATAGATAATTCTTAGTACTTAGGTCATTGGGACGAGAAAGTAGGTGCTATATTTCAGGCGGCAGTTACTGATTCCAGATGATTTGATTGACTGACCAACAACCGTTTATTTATGTTAGTAGGAATGTAGAAATGCGTAGTTATGGAGCTTTTAATGACTTGCACCTTGAAGACAGAATTGATCCTACGAGTAAATAATGACGTTAAAAAGGTACCTAACCCATCCTTTTTCCATGGTGACTTCATCAGATCTTCGTTATCCAACGAGTTAAAATGAATTAACCTCAGATTTTCCTGCCCGGGATTTTGAATTTGTTTTGAAGCTGGGTAATTTCATTTTAG